>BDMB01000003.1:257656-803453 GCA_016859785.1 Macrotyloma uniflorum
TATATATATATATATATATATATAAAAGCCATGGATTTGATGTGATTTCATATGAAATATCATAATATTAATTAGATTGGTATGCAAATAATATATGATATATAAGACATTAGAGATCACTGGTTAGATTTAGTTTGTCCCATCAATGAAGTTAGGAAGAAGAAGAAGAATTGTGGAGTGATAAGAATATGCAACACAGAAAAGGAATCTAGAACACGTGCATGCACTCATTGAAAATATAATAGTGATTAGCATTCCCATTACTGAGAAAAAAGAAATCATATTCTTAGATGCTTTCTCTTGATTCATGATCTGTTAATATACATATTATCAACATTTGATGGAAACTGCATAAACTTAAATCACTTTTTGAATTAAACTGATCCTTGTTGATGCATGAGTGTCTCCCAATACTGAAACTGAAAGCAACAATGCCAGAAAAGTTGGTGGCATTTCTGTCATTAATGGTCGTTTTCAGCTACTTGCAGAAATTAGCTTTTTCTCCTTTCTATATTCTTCTGTGTTTGGTTCATCTACCTGCGGATTTTTATCTAATTTGTCGGCATACGCTTTTCGATTATGTGATAATCAATACTTTTGTTTTGTTTGTTCTGCAACAAACATATAAAATATGTTTCTTTTCATGTATATGAATTTCAATTTCCAATTTTATTTCTTTATTTTCTAAATTTCATTAAATAAATATTGATATTTGTATTAGAAAACTAATATTTTTGAATCAATTTAATATAATTTATTAAAATCTTTGTACCCATAATTTAATTCCTTACCCACACCATAAATTTCATACATAAAATCTCTCATCAATAAATTCATAATAATCAATTATCTATTTATTTTTATAATTCTTAAATAATTTATCAAAACACTACTAAATAGATTAATAAGAGTATTTTTGTCTTTATTTATTTTTATATAAATAAAATTTATAACTAAAACAACTAATTGTGAAAATACTGATTTTATAAAATGAATTAGAATTCTATCTTAAATATCACATCAAATTATAGTATAAATAGATGCAATTGTCATAATTAATTTTAATTTTAATATTAATTAATCTTAAATCGAATTAAATTTCAGAAATTTTATTTTTCACGTATCATACAATAATTTGATCACTTCACACTTTTTGAAATACAAGACCAAATCTGTAAGGTGCAGGAAGAAAAAGGCCTTCTTAGAACTATGATAGAGCAAAGAGGGCCCAATTCAAAAGCCCACAGTTTGGTCCACGAATTGTTTACGTACATTTTCGTTTCCAAACAATATTTTATTCTCAATAAATAATAATAAAATAAAAAAAAGCACCCCTAATTATGTTTAGTAGAAGAAAAAAAATTAGATACCAAAATTATAATTATTAAATATGACTAAAATTTATCCTTTGTTATTAACTAATCTTAAAACTAGTTATATATGTTTAATGCGAATCAAAGATTTTTTAAATTTGGTTTTAGTAGAACTTTTATAAAAAAATTTACACATGCTTGTGAATATATTTACAAGAATAATGAGAAGTTAAGAATATAAATTTCTCAAATTAAAATATATTTTTACTAATAAAATATAATGATACTCTTGTGAAATAGTTTAATATGATAATGAATTAAAATTTTGATAAAGAAACATATATTATTCTTGAATTTCCAAAAAAATTATATAAATATTTATAATAATATAAAAACATTTGATATAGACAAAGCTATAATTAATGATGATGATGATCTGCCAAATATTTTGTTCATCATAGTTTTAAAGAGATTTTTTGTTGGTCATCATAGTTTTAATTATGACCACTTTATAATGATTTTATAACCCCAAATCACTCACTACTTGGAAATTACATCAATGTAATCCCCTTTAATCATAAAATCTTGGACATCAAATGTCATAATCATTCAGATTACTAAACTTCAACAAAAAAAAAAAAATTATAGAAAATGTGTCTATATATTTCATAAAATAAAGAAAGAAAAACTGTAATTAAGAATGTAGATATAATTTATTAAAAAGAGAAGCATTGATTAGGGGGTTGAAAAGTTGGGATGTTTTGAAATCAGTAAGACAAAATTGGAAAAGTAAAATCACGAGACTCTTTAACTTTTGAGTAATAATGTAAGAAAAATATATTTAAGCTTTTTTTATAAGAAATACATTATATGTGTAGCGTGACTAATTTATGTTTAATGAATTTTTTTTATAAAAATTTATATATTGAAGACAAATATAATATTTTGAAAAAATAATTTTAATTATTAAAAATTTTATATCATATAAGATCAATTTAAAATATATAAAACGGTGTAAACATCATCTTATAAAACTAGTTTTTGTATCTTTTAGAACTAAAATTAATTTAGAATATATTAAGTAAATGTAATTCTTACTCCATAAACTAATTAAAAAACAACAAACTTAGTTTTAATCTAATTATGGAAGGAAGCAATGCACAAATCTAAACTTCATAATTATAAAAATATATGTTATTTACAAAAAAATGGTATATATTAGTATCATTATTGAAGGGCTTGACTTTATTAACCCCAACATATGCATGTGGCATGTGCAACCCACTCACTATAAAATGAGTATCAAAAATAACAAATTATTATTATAATTATTATTAATGAATATGATGCATTCGACAATCACGTATCGTATAAATAAAACCCTAAACCCATGCAAATCTAAGCACTCATTCAATTGCATTCAACGCAACACAAAAACATAAACATGGCTTCCTCCTTCTTCTTCCTAACGTTGCTTCTCCTCGCCGTTATCTCAGCCGTCAACCCCTGCCCGCCGTCAGAACGGGCAGCACTCCTCGCCTTCAAAGCTGCCCTAACCGAACCCTACTTCGGCATCTTCAACACATGGACTGGCACTCACTGCTGTAGCTGGTACGGCCTGGCCTGCGACCCCACCACCGGCCACGTCACCGACGTCAACCTCCGCGGCGAGTCCCAGGACCCAATGTTCAAGAAACTCGGTCGCTCTGGCTACATGACTGGAAAAATCTCGCCGGAGATTTGCTCCTTGAGCAACCTCACCTCCCTCGTCGTCGCCGACTGGAAGGCGGTCTCCGGGGAGATTCCTGCCTGTGTCACATCACTCTCCTCTCTTCGAATCCTGGACCTCGCCGGAAACCGTATCACCGGCAAGATTCCGTCCGACGTCGGGAACCTCTGGAATCTGGCTGTGTTGAGTGTGGCTGACAACGAGATCTCCGGTGAGATTCCGGCGTCGATTGTTAACCTTGGCAGACTGATGCATCTGGACCTCAGCAACAACCAATTGAACGGCGAGTTGCCTTATGATTTTGGGAAACTCGCGATGTTGAGTCGGGCATTGCTGAGTGGAAACCAATTAACCGGTTCGATTCCGAAATCGGTATCGAAAATGAACCGGCTGGCCGATTTGGATGTTTCATCGAACCGGTTAAGCGGTTTGATTCCGGTTGAGTTGGGAAAAATGAAGGTTCTATCTACTTTGAAATTGGATGGTAACTCTATGACGGGTCCAGTACCCTCCACTCTGTTGAGCAATACGGGTATGGGTATTTTGAACCTTAGCCGAAATGGGTTTTCGGGTACCATACCCGATGTGTTCGGGGCGGGTTCTTATTTTATGGTCCTTGATTTGTCGTTCAACAACTTCTCGGGTCGGATACCCAGTTCCTTATCCGCATCCAAGTTTATGGGGCATTTGGATCTGAGCAACAACCACCTATGTGGAACCATCCCAATCGGGTCTCCTTTTGATCATATTGATGCGGCATCGTTTAGCAACAATGATTGCTTGTGTGGAAACCCGTTGAAGACTTGTTGATGGTCGACCCGAACCGAACCGACCCGAATGAGTGTTGGGTTGTTGGTGAATATAAATATATATTCCAAGATATAATGATTTGGTTATAGTGAAGGAGCCAAAGTGTGATTTGAATTTAATTAATGTGATAGGTTTTGTGATGTAAAATATTTAGGGCAAGTGTTGAAATGGACAAAAGTTATGATGAGGGTGCTCCTGGTTGCATGTGCATGCAAGTGAGCATAGGTCAAGAGTGTTCTCAAAATTCTTGTGCTGCATGTGGGTTTCAGAGTTGCATGTGAGTTTGAGAGCTGGATAACGTGAAAGATTTGGATCATGATTCCATTTCCTCCATTTGTCTTTTCATTCCCCAACCAAAGTCCACCTTATTTTAAGATCATCAAATTGTAATGTGTTCATCCCAATGCTCCTACAATTTGATTTCCAAACGATTTCATTTTACCAAGTTCACATTATATATGTTCAAAACTTCAGGTTTTGAATTTTTAATCAATTGACATGTTTTTTTATGCAATGTGTTTAGTTTTATTGTGACAACATCATAAACATCAGAATAATTAAAAATAAATAAATCTCCTATCTGATTATCAAATGCTGATTAAATGGAATCATCCATGTGTCAGCGTACCAGATGCTGCCTCATGTAACTGGTAGCAGCTCAAGTAATATAACTGGTTCAGTCCATTGTAGATCTACCAAAAACTAAATCACTCATCTCACCTTAATCTCAAATAAAAAAAAAAAGGTCTCCAAATAATCTTTCAAAACTACAAAAGTGAGATATTTTAATCCCAGGATCTATTTCAATTAATATAATGATCTAGGGGTTAAATTGATAGTCGTTCATATCTTTATACACACAAAGACAAAATCCTCTCATTTTGTACTCTAGATGGTGATTGTTTCATAATACTAACTAGGACTAAATAATTTTTTTCCAAGAACTGAATTTAATGTTTACTCAATAGAATAATACAGCCACTACTACCACTTTAGGGGCACGTGATGATGTTCTACATCCCTTCCCACATTCATTAACTTTGTCCAAAAGGGTATTCCATCCAAATATGCTTAAAAGTAAAAGTAAGATCAAGAAATGAATAGCTCAAGAAGAAAAAAATGGTTTCACCATCGTTTACTACACTCCACCAACTACAAAGTAAGCTTGGCCCACTTTTTTTTTCTTGCAAAATATATGAGCACGGCCCACCACCTCACTAATGGCTACATTTTAGGTGGCCCACTCCTGAAAGTGGTTGATTCTGTGGTTTTCACTCCCTAATCCCTGCTTATTACTTCCACTTTCTATATTTCCTGAGTAACCAGCACCTTTTTTTTCTCAAGATTATCAATGCATTGTCCAACAGTGTCTCCATTATAAATATAATAGGATAAACCTTTTCTATAACAGTTTATAAGAGAAAAAAATCTCATTAACCTAAAATTAATTTAAGCATAGGTAATATTTTTAAGAACTGTCTGCAAATTATATCACACCATGTTGACATATGCATAACTTAATGAAATAATTTTTACAAATTAACTGTGTCTCGGTTAATTGTAATTTATAGAAAAAAACTTTTGTACTTTTTCCTAGAATTGTTTGTTAGAAAAATTTTATCCACAAACACCCTAAAACTACGTGTAATCATCAGCACATTCCTTTCTCAAATTAAGGTTGGTGAATGATTTGGGGGATATATTTTAAAGTTGTCATATTTGATGATATGGTGAAAAAGGAAGGCAGGCCATAACATGGGGTGAAGAAATAAAGGCGTATCTTTATGCCGATTTATCATGTGAGGTAGTCAGGAGAAAAGTTACTGTAGTAGATCACTACAAACTCCAAAGAAGAAAAAGCCACAGCAATTTGTTCCATTCATTAACATTATCCCTTCTCGGGCATTGTAATATGGAATCTATTATATCCCAACTTAACCCCATTTCTACTGTTACCTTTTCTGGTTAATCAGACATATTTTTCCACCCTTCCGGAAAAAAATAAAATAACACTGCTAGAAAATTATGCATATAATAAATTATATAAACATATGATGGCAAGGACAAATTAGTGCCTTTAACATGATTATCAAAACTGGGTTCCACAAGCCTCTTCAATCAAATCGGACTGAAAACCAGGCTGAATTCCAGTCTGAAAAAGCCATATGATTATCCCGTCAAAGAACCGGATGAAAAAAAAAAGTTAAACTGGTTTTGAACTGAACAAAACGGTGCGTAAACTTATGATTTTTATTAAAATGGCTAACATATTTGAATATCAAAAGGCCAACTTCAGAGAATATTATGAATTTATGATGATTGATACTTAGTATATGAATTATTTAGCAACTTTTAACACATTGTTTTTACATTAGAGTATATTTTTTAACATTTTTTTTATTTCGTTTCTGACGATAGTGGAAGGGCCCACTATACACCAATAAGGCTCATGCAAAAGAAGACCCAAACACTAATGGTAGTTAGGGTTAAGTTGTATGGGCTTTGGGCTCTTTTATTCTTCCTTTCCCTAAAATTGGCCTCCTATTTGTACTGTTGGCTACCATGAAGAAGGAAATGAGAATGCTGTCCTGTTTTATTTATCTTCTTTACAATTTCGACGTACTTACGACCAGATTATTTTCCAAAAAGAAAAAAACTATAAATAGGCTAAACGGTTAAAAATATAAAGCTTAAAAGGGTCAATTTTCAGGCTCAATCCATATATATTTTGGCCAGCTTTAACGGCCATAAGTTCATTGACCGATACAAATGCATAATTGCATATCATTTTAACAAAATGTCACTAGCTAGAGTAATTCATGCGACTTAGATCCGGGAAAGTAAAATCTCCGGAATTAAGCTCCTCATCTCATCCCCTAAATCCCCAACCTAAACAAAAGTTTACAACAACACTAACCCTGAACAGCTTAGGAAATAATACATATAAATAGTTAGATACACAAGAATATAAATAAATAAGAAATAAATTTCAACCAGAAGGTTCCGTTCCGCTTAGAAGAGTATAGTACAATGAATTTTTTATATATAATAAACGAGAACAAAAAGTTTATTTGCTTGTCAACATAAGGTATCTACAACTACAAGTACATGCATTAGTCCAACCGGGTTTAGTACGCCTACTACATGAACTACATAGGGAAATTTTGCCTCTTGGCATTATGTGATTATCGATCTATCAGTTAATAATATACCTAATGTTCAAGGTTCCTAAAAGTCTTTTTTCTAGAGTTACCAAGAAACTAAAGTTGGACAAATTTCAATTGGATACAGAATTCATTTATAAATCAAATAGTAATCTGTCTAAAATATACTCTTACATTTCAGACTCAAATCCAATATTCCAAAATCCTTCAGGAGTCATGGGCGGAGCATACCTATATCTGTGCCTAGAAACACCATCAAGGTGCTCACAGCGGAAGTTCTGCTTACTGTCAGCATCCTTGCCATCAGCATTAGGAAGAACAGCATCATAGAACTTCCTGCATTGTTTACATTCAACTCCTTTTAAATTTTCACGCTCGGCTTTCTTTCTCACTGGTTCAACATACTTGTAACTTCTTTTGCCAACCACTGTAATAGAAGATTGCTTTAGCTTCTTCTGAGGACTGCTTTTGGCATTCATATCCTGTGTTTCATCATCTGAGCTGTCTTCGCTAATGTCTCTCTGAATCGGGTTTGGGAGGCTCTCCTTATTGAAATCCTTATTTAAATTTCCTCTGATATTCTCTAGAGGAGTATCAAGAAAATCATCATGAGGGTCAGGACCTGCTCGACTTTGATGCGATCGGGTTTGCCTCCAGGAAGATGCAGACCGCTTCGTACTGGATACAGAGACTAATTTTGTACTGGATGGACATTTAGGAACATCACGAAAACCAGATGGAGAACTCAAATTGGTTCCTCTGTCCTCCTTAGATGGCTCTTCCTTCACTTCGTTTACGTCACACGCAGCAACAAACACATTTGGAGTCTTCTTTTCAAGGCCTAAAACAATAGGAAGTAGATGATGGGTAAGCAAATAACCTAAATTGTACACTTCACTAACTCAACATAGCATTTAGACAACAAAGTCTATGAATATGTAACTTGATACATTAAGAGACAATTCTATTTACCTCCAAAGTCTTTCTCTGCGATTTCACTTCTCACTTCAGCTGCTTCACAAGCCCCCATAGTGATATTTGGGTTCTCAAATGCAAGACCTGCGATATCATGCAAAAGACAATTGGTGAATAAGGAGAAAAAGATGCAGCCTCAGTCAATGTTAACACAAAGGAAGCTTCATGCCAGATTCAAATCCCTTTTATCCTTTCCCAGACTTTCATGCTTCACGCCCCTCCAAACCAAAAAATGGCATCTTGTGAAGAAACTCCTTGAGGCTTTTGGTGTTATTTTCCAATCAGAATTGAGGTTTTAACGTCAGAACCTAAGCTAAAATTTAATCTAAACATTTATTATGCAAATGATCAGAGTGAAATTCCAATTCTAATTGGTGAACAACAACACTAAAAACACTTAAGGAAACAGCATCTAAGTTTTGTCCCAAAAAAAAAAAAAATACTAGTATCTACATCTTGTTTACTCTAAATTGTTAGGCTACTTGAATTGATGAAAAGGGATGGAATAGAAAATGAAATGCAAATAGGTTTCATCATATGAATTGTTTAAAACATACGGAATGCAATGTAACCTAACGAATGCATTATATTCTATTTTATCCAACACTCTTCTTTTTATACCCCTCCAACATGCATGGAACAAAATTAGTCCTTTATTATTCCTATTCCATCACAAAAACATCCAAACAATGAAATAATTACTTTACCCCATTCCGTTATATCACATCCTACTCCATTTCACTCACCATTAATTATCCAAACATGAGTTAATGTTTTTTGTATTACTCACGTACTCTAGTTTGGAGACAATCTTATTCAAAGTACTATAAAAAAACTATATGCAGACACCTCTGCTGATAGATATTCAAACCATGGTTTGCCACATTACATGGGACTAGCCCCTCAAATTTTTTTTACTATCATTACAGTCTCTAACGAAACTGTCAGCAAGGCTAATATGACAAAAAAATTTCAATTTCAGAGATTTGTTTGACGTTTTTCTAATTTCAGATATTACCATGACAGATTCTCACAAAGTCAGGGATCAAAATAGGGTTTACTCTTTTTTTTTTTTTTTATATATATATTGCTAAATTGACACTTTTCAGTTGAAGGATTGATAAACAGACTCACAAATAACTCAAAAACATGTGACAAACTCTACCATACAATCACAAGAGAAATTAGCACAATACCAGGTTCTACGATCGGACTCTGACGCGTGCCAAATTCACTTCCGCTCTCGATTTTGTTTTGTTCAACCACATTCTCCTCACCGAGGCCAACCTTCCGTCGAAGGTAAACGTGCTGAGACTTAAGCCTCTTATACGCCTCAGTCACGCGATTCCTCTTCGCTCTCTCATCCCGCAACTCACACGTCAACACCTCCACGCGCTCTTGAAGCGTCCCTTCCTCTTCAATTTCTCGCATCTTCCTCTTCAATTTCTCGTCCAACTCCTCGATTCTTGCGAGCAGCACGGCCTTCTCCCTCTCGCAGTTCTCCAATTTCAAAAACGCAGCGTTTCGCTTCTCTTCGGCGTCTTTTCGCGCGGACTCCTTGGACTGCACCAACTCCACGAGGTTCTTGTGCAGCGTCATGCTCTGGTCGACCTCGCGCTGGAGCTGGTCTATGCGACGCCGTTTCGATGCCTCGTCGGATTTGAATTGAGGGTAGAGCTGGGAGCAGAAGACGTACTCGATCTGCGCGATGCGGTCCTTAGCGTCTTGAATTGAAGCGACGAGGATGGTGCTGAGGCCGGCGAGGAGGGTTGGGTCGGCGGCGGCGGCGGGGAGAGAAAACCCTAGCTTCGGAGAGGGAGGGTGGGGCACTCTGTCTGCTGTTACCGCCTCCGGTTCGTCCATTCGAGGAAAATTGCGAGCGAAATGAAATGAAATTAAAATGCAAACTGTTTGTGCTGTTTGATGGTGTTGCGTTACTCTTTCGCGCGGTATTCTGAATTTTCATTATTTTATAATTTTTATTTTAAAAAGAAAATTATCTCTCAAAAAAGGTAAATAATATAAAATAATTCTAAATCTTTCTGCCATATTATTAAAATAACTCTAAAATAATTTTTAGACAAAAGAGATATTATTTTATTAATTAGAATGAAATATTTTAAACTTAATTTTATTTAATTGTTTAAAAATATAATAGTTTTAATAAAATAAGGCATTAGTAGATGTTTAACAAAATGACTTCGAAGAAACTTACTACTGCTACTAACAAATTGTGGTTGATGAAATGTTCAAAGGTTTAGATAATATTTCAGACTTAAATTTTGTGAATGAAAACAAAAATTAAAAAATATAATTAAATATAATATTTAATACTTTTCTGACTGAATTATTGTAAAGTATATAATAATTATACATGAAAATCTATAATGACATGGCAATGCAAAAAAACAAGTAAATTTGATTATAAATTGAAAAGATACATGCATCATCATCACGCATGGTTTACGCACAAAGGAATGGCATGCTTTTGAAAATAAAAATAAAAATAAAAATAAAAAAACAAGAAAATTTCATGCGCAGCTTTTACTTTCTTATTCACCAATATTTAATATTTCAAATTTTGAATAATTAAAAGAATTTATTTTCTCAAATACTTTCGTTCCACAATCTTTTATTTGGATAAAATAACTATATTATATAACTTTTAATTATTATATTTTAATTAATTAACTAATTTTTGGTTATATCTCGTAAAATAAAATTATATTAGAAGCAAAAAATTGAGTATATAAATAAAAAGTAGAAAGCAAACTTTAAGGCAATGATGCCGAAAATGGCATCCATCACGAAATCCTAGGCGTTCGATAATCTCATCACATTCCCTCGAGATTCTTCCATCCAAATAAAAAAAACTCAACGCAATTATCAACGAGACGCAAGTCGAATCATAACCTTACACGTGGAGCAACCCCATTGGTTATAGCAGGAGCAAAAAGTTAAGCGTCACCATCACGAACAATAAAAACCGTAATCGCGAGATCTCGCTGCGGCTACATCACGACACTATACCACCCACTCACCAATATATCGCGATAACAATTAAAAAATGTCACATGTCTAATCAAGTGGGCCCACCCAACTTTCTATCATCATCACTATTCTCGAAAATTCCAAATTGCAAGTACAACACCATTTCACAATTATACCCCCAAAATAAAAACTATTTACATTTTAATCCTAGTCCTTCAATTATCTCTTATTTAACGTTTCTTCTTTTTATAAATTCAACTCATTAACCTAATTAATTTTATTAGAAGAGTGTTAAAGAAAAACTATGACTATATTATGTTCACACATGGTTGAATTTTAATTTTTTTTAAGAGAAAAATAAAAATATTTGAGGCAAGAAAAAAACCATTCAAGGATTCACATAATAATCACAATAATTTATAAATCCCAACCCGAAATTTAAAAATTAAAAAAAAAAACACATAAAAATTAAGAAAATTATACATAAAAAAAAATAATAATAAAAAGGATCACCGAGAAGTTCATCCTTCCGGTTACAAATTTCCCAGTTCCCCACCCACGCGCCCGAGAAAAGACGCGCCGCGAGTAATTAAATTAACCACCTAAACGCGATCGTAACAGTTTTTAATCTCTAACCGCGTCGAAACGCCGTCGTTTCGCGTACCTCCTTCTTTCTCCGATCGATCGAGATGTTCGTGCTTCTTCTCCGATTCTTTTAGGGTTTTTTTTTTTTTCAGACCTTCAAGATCTTAGCGGCCTTCACGACAGGATTCTCCCTCGCGATTGTCTCTCTCCCGGCGGCCTTGTAGTCGTAAGAACAGTCGTGGCGGTCAGAGTACCGATGCTCGGCGCAGAAGAGGTCCCCGCACCGGCACCGGAATCCAGTCAGCCCGACGCGCCGCCGGCATCCGGAGCATCGGTTCACCGCGCGCTTCGGCTCCGATGTCGCCGTCCGGTCCGCGCTCGCAGAATCCTCTAGAGGCAGCGAGCGCTTCGGCGAACGCGTCGACGTGGCTGGTGTGGCCGGTTCGAAGAATCTAGAAGGTTCAGATATGGATGTTGCGGTTGCAGTTGCGGTGGTTGTGGTTGTGGTTGCGGTTGCGGTTGTGGTGGTGGTGGTGCAAGGGGTAATTGGTTCGGGAACCTTGAAGTCGGTGTCGTTTTTCTCTGCCTTCTGGGCCATGATTGTGCGTTTTAGAGAAAACGACGATGAAAAAAGAGAGAGAAAGAGAGAGAGAGGGTGAAGAAGATTATTGAGATGAGAAATGAGAGTGTGAGAGAGAGAGAGGATTTGTAAACACGAAAAGATGAGAGGTTGGCAATGAAAGAGGAGATGGAATATGAATGTCGTAGAGACGCGTATGAAAAGAAGGAAACTTTTTTTTTTTTTTTTCATTCATTGCAATTACCAACTTGTCCACTACTTTTTGCCACCACTATGGTGCAACTTAATTTTTTTATTATTTTTTTAATTTCTATAATTATAAATAGTTTTTTATTTAGAGAAAAAAAATGATTGTTTTTTATTGTTTAATTAAATGGTGGAAATGAAGGGAAAAGTTGAAGGACATGTTTGGCCTAATGAAGTAAAGAGGGGTTACTCCAAACATGTCCTTCCCAAAATGAAAACTAAAGAGGAAAACATAGAAAAAACTTTTCATAAAAGTGATTTTGTTAGGTGCTAGTTGGTAATGCCAATCATGCACCAAAGCTTCAACATTTATTTGTGGGTGTTTTTATTTTATATTCTCCATCATTGTAAAATTTATGATTATTTTTTTCTCACTCACTTCATCAATCATTGGCTTTTTTTTTTATTTAAGATGTTCATCCACTCAAAATTATACATTGTTTTTTTTGAAGGATTAAATGTATAATAAACATGGAAATAATAATAAAAAAAAAGATTATTTTGATGGATTAAATGTAGAAGTTGAATTTGCTTGCATGTGTTATGAATGGGTGAAAGTGGGTGAAGCTTATAATGTAATTTAAAAATATTTTGGAAGAAAGGGTAAAATGGGAAAAGGAGAAGGGTAAAATGGGAAAGAAAGGGTAGAAAAGGGTGAGCTGTGAATGACGAGAAGGAAGAAGAAGCTAGCCGCCCAATCTGACCCTCGTTTTCTCAGAGGTCATTTTCGTCTCATTGTCACTCACACGTGTGCCTCGCACGCTTCTTACCCCCACTTGCTTTACTTCTCGCATGTGTCACCCTGTTTCCCTACTCGTGTTTTTCTCATTATGTTAGACGAGAAGTTATGAGAAAAATTATTAAGGAAATTTTATGAAAATTATTAAATGGTCTGGGTTTTATTTTATTTAATAAAATTTATGTGTATGAATTTATATAAAATGAGAAAAAACTAATATAGAGGAGATTGGTAACAGTGTATTATTCATATTATTCTTTTATTTATTTAGGTAAAAAAATGGTAGAAGAAAATAAGCAGAAGATATGATAGAAATATTAAAGTTTTTATATATATTTTTGTGATAATTGATATTAATAGTTTTAAAAAATAAAAATTATATTCACATTTTTTAATTAGTATAAAAATATTTTTATTTTTTTAGTTATTTTTCACTCATCCAAAAAATTAGAGACAAATTACTCTATTTCTTTTACTTATTTTTCTATATGCCAAAATTTTTTTTTTTCTCACTTTGGTTTTGTTTACTTCTATTTTTTTCCTTATTAATTTTTGTTTCTTTTTTTATTTTATTCTTATTCTATATAAATTCTTTAGCAAATCAATTTTCTTTTCTGAAATAATATAAACTTTTGGATAGAGACATAATTATAATTTTAAATGGTCATTATTATTTAACTATAATATTAGTAGTATATTTGGTTCAACTTTTTCTTTTTTAAATATCGTCTATTCTTTTAAAACCTGTCTTAAAGAATTAAAATAAATGTGAATATTTTTTATTGAATTACAATAAATTACATTATGTAAAGTTGAATTGGAACATTTATGCACCAGATGAAATGGTAAAAAATAAATACTAATAATTAGAATAATTATATTTTTCTTTATATTTAATAGAAACATGGTTGCATATAGAGCCGCAATTTATAACTATATATGTTCAATCTGACTGTAGCATGATGTCAACTTATTTGTTATGTCAAACAAAAGAACAAAAGTGAGAAACAGACAAAATTTTAGCCAAAAAAGCAAAGGCTTTTCTGCTGCATTGGAAACGTGTTCATGACCCAAGTGGTTCAATGTTGGCAACTTGGTGAAGAGAGTAGGATCCAAGTGGAGAAAAAGAAAAGTATAATAAATTGCCACAACCATTTCTGATTTTATGCCATCCATGATCCATGACACCTTCTAATTGTCAATTTCTCAGGTTTTTTACAAACTGTTATAATTTTTACTTTTAAGGCGTTGATTTGTAGATTTTAATTAATTATAACCACTCAATTAACATTTCTCATTTCTTTCTATTCTTTAATTTTTAGTCATATAATTTATTTTTCTCTATTTTGTCTTTCGATTTCTTTATTCCACCTGTTTAAGTTTCTGACATAAAATGAACAATGAGATTTGCAAACGGAAACAACTATTTAGCTTACATTTACACGGATCCATGTCCAAATCCACCTGCAAATATGAAATGAACAGAAAGCAATAAAGGGTTAAGCTAGTAATATAAATCCTATGCATGCAAAACTTGAAACAAAAAATTGTTACAATTCATAGATCAGCCCAGCCAATCACGAACTTCCGAGGCAATGTATTTATTAGCCAAAATGCTAACAAATTGGGCTTTAATTAACCACCTGAGGTACTTTAGCAGCAGTGTTTTACTCAAATATGTTGCTTTCTGTGAGCTCCTCTACACAACACTGCTCTACTCAAATTCGTTGTTGGTTGCTTGGAGTTGTTCTGTTTTGAGTTGCTCCAGATTACTGATAATCCGGAAGGAATTAGAAAAGAAAAAAAAAATGAAATTCGGGACACTATCAAGGCCTACTACTTGTTATAGGATATTGAGTTGGTAGATCAGGATTGTTTCTAACATGTTTAGTTAATTGGCTTAGAGCATGTGTGATAATTGTGATAATTTGATTTTTGTTTGCGTTGTGCACAGCTGTAGTGCTCTTTCTTTAGAATAGTATCATTTTGCTAGTTTCATTGGACATTTTCAATTAATGATAATTTAAAGAACAATAAGGAAAGCACAAGAACCTGATCAACACAGCAAGGTCATCCTTCCCCTGCCTTCCCTAAAGCCATGCAAATCAACCGAGGTTTCAACCACTCAAAGCATAAAACTCTTGAGCACATTCCAGTTACCTTTCACAAGTTATGAAACCATTTCAAAGAACATTAACTTTTGTCAATTTACAAAGCACAAGAGTAGATGCCATCTCCAGTAAAAAATATATGGAGCATGACTTACTTTGGCTTGCATGTCTATGACAATAAGTTTCTATAGAGAACTGCATTCATATAGAAAGTGAGGATTTTTTTTCAAAATTGAACCAGCCTTAGGCAGTGTCAGATACATTTCCTGAATCAACATTCATGGGTTGGGGATTCTTGTAGCCACTAATCTCATCCTTGTAACGTTTTTTATCTTCACGTGCTTTTGCCTCGTACGGTTCCTTCTCTTCCGCTGTGCATTCAATAGGTAAAGCAATATATAGTTTAGTCAATAAACATAATAAAGCTCAGATCATGAATTGGACTTGGTGGAACTGCATGAAATGAAACAATTGGCTACAACACATACCTGACATTTTTTTCCATTTCTCTCCAAGTACTCTTCCCACATCCGTAAATGAAATTCCAGGATTGGTTTTCTTGAGATTCTGTTAAAAAAATTAAAATACTTTCAGGAAATATTATGTAAAGAGAACTCAAATTATTTAAACCCCTACTTGACTAGTTAACCGTTTCAGGTAGGATTTGAGTTTTCTTACAATCAAAATAGCTATTAACAATTTCGCTAAAGGTCATAGTTGGCTACAGTTAGTTTGGTTCATGAATAGGGCCATAATCAATTATGCAAGCATTCCAATTTGGCTATTGCAGTTTATCTATGGCGTATAATCGATTATGGACCTAGCATAATTGATTATACAACCATACACACTTCACTTTGGGTTGATTTCACATGGCCTTTATCATTCAATTTGCTCTTATTTTTAAATTTTGAAATATAAAATAAATCAAGTGTATAAGAGTCATTTCACAACAATTTCTCACTTTCCTCTCTTTTCTCTTCTTTCTAATCAAACACATTCATTTAAACTTTCTATTCATTTTTTCTCTCTTTCCACTCTACTTCATTTCATTCAAACAATCTCACTTTCCATCTATTTTTCATTTATTTCTCTTTTATTTTCTCTTCCATTCCCTCACTTTCTTTCACACCATCCAAACAAAGGCTAAGTTTTTTTATAAGCACTTGTAATAGAAATTAATAAGTAAAACAAAATTAAGTTTTTCATAAGCTAAAATAAGTGTATAGATAACTCAATTTGTAAGAACTTTTTTATATTAGTTTTCTAAAAAAAATTGACTTATGTGTATAAATTTATTTCATTTTTCCTTCTTAATATTATTCTAAAAATACTACTAAAGGAGAAGTTTATCTAATTAGCCTCCAAGTAAATTGACATTGTAATTTGTAAACCCCACACTCTGAGGCTGAGCAGCTATGCAGTAGTTTTGCGATAAAAATTCCCACCCACCCACATCCAAAACCATACCGAGGCGCCAATGTATATGACGAAGAACAGAACACACCTCTCTTTCCAATTTAAAAAAGAACATGAAACCGGACATTGCTCTCTTGGGTGCATTTGGGTCTTTTTTCTTCTTCTGTTTTTTCTTTTTTCCATCATCATCTTTTGATTTCTTTTTAGAAGTAGATGCCTTAGGAGGCAGGTCCTTCTTTATTTCCTTCTTGGCAGGCTTCTGAAAATTGGTCATCATTAAAAGGTGTCAGACATTTAAAGAGTGGAGAGTATCACAAAGATAACAGGCAAAAAGGAAAATCGCTTGCCTCTTTCTCATCGCCACTTTTACTGGCATCAGAATCGTCTGCCCCAGAATCATCAGTAGGAGAACCTTCATCATCCTTGTCAGCAACAAAATCTGAATCCTATAGACATTTACCACCATTTAATGAATATAGAAGCAAACAAGACTAGAAAAACCCTGCCACAGTAAACTCCCAAAGACCAAAGTGGAGCAACTTGCGTAGAGTCCTCCAGCCTGAATATATATGTACAAGCACAGAACAAACACAAACACACACAACAGAAATCAAAACATAGAACTCAAGAAGTAGACACTTAAAATAGGCGAAGGTCAGCTGCAAGCTTATTATGGATGTAAGCTAAAGAATTGCAAAAACTGAACAAGTTCACTGAAGTTTTTTCATGCCCCAGCTATATTCGGATGTTGGTCAGCATAAATAAATGTACTCCTCGATTTGAAAAACTAAAGAAAAATTTACTAAATGCTACTCATGAACTAAAGATAAGGATAAAAGTTATATAAAGTTTAATCACCTCCTCATCACTTTCATCGTCACCAGCTGCAATTTTTATGCGCTCAAGATGTGGATCAACAGCATCATCATCGTCATTCTCGAGAACCTTCTTTATACCAGCAGTGGGTTGGCCCTCTCCGAAGTTCATAATTTTCAAGCCCTTTGAACTGAATGTACAGGTAAAAACAGTTGTTCATTTATACTTTATATAACAATTAGTTGTACGTAAAATTTGGCAATGGAGTAATATTTACCTTATAAATTCATATAAATTGTGGTACTCATTTCTCTGAATATTACGGAAGAGATGCTCATGTTCAGATTTTAGTCTGATAAGAAGGTCAAAATAATGCATATTGGAACCTCCAGCAGCATGCCTCTCAAATTCCACATAGTCAATCTAAAAGGAAAGAAAAAAAAATTAAAACCTCCAATGTTTAAATATCATATACTATCAACCAGAAATTGATATTTAGTGATCTCTAAGCACAATTGATTATACCTCTTCATGAAGAATAAGAGTCGGAGGCTTAGGTAGAAAGAAGAAGCTCTTCTCAAGGGGATAGAGAATTCCATCTTCAGCTTTCAAAGATGATTTCACAGCATAACCATCTTGACAACTCCTAAATTTTCCAGGATGTCATTTTGGCACCAGACAAGCCACGTAATATTGTGGTGAACACGTCAGGAATAAGCCCCTGATTATTGAATTGAAAATGAAACACGTCAGCTACTGCATCATGTGATATGCATGACCAACATTACTAAATTCACGCATTACTCAATCTTAGAAAATATGAAAGATACTCTTTTCCATTTTCCCAAGTAGTCCTTGAAGAACAGTAACTCAGGTGAACAGTTTAAGAAATACCTTATAAGACAGCTCTAACTTGTCCTTGTACTTTGTGTTATAAAGATCTTCATTTATTGTCAATTCACTTTGGACAACATAATCAGATTCAAACTATCAAAAAATGAGCAAAACAATGTTAAGTTCAGAAACAAGTAAAATGCACATCACATAAATTGGAAAAGCATGAACCGTTGAGCAGCAATTACCTGCATTACAATATGAGGGTACAAAGTTTGTCCCTTCCGAATAGGGGGATCAAGAGTAATAATGACGAAGGTATGTGGTTGATTAGACTACACATACATATGAGAAATTGTCACTACACTTAATAAGTTCAAAAAAGAATCAATTTAATGACACGGCTGGCTAATGAAATTGAAATTTTACTGGTCACTAAATATGAAAACAAATATCAGTCAAATAAAAGTACAGAATCAGGCAATGAACCTTGGGAAGTAAAAATAGGCGAACCACACTGCTATACTGGATTTTGAAATCATTAGCCTGTCCCTGAAGCCTCAAAAATGACATGTGTAACTCAACAATATATCGTCCTCTTCAAAAAGGTATAATAAAGTTTTATTATACTAATACTTATTTGGAAGGACATTAATACAAGCGGTATAAAAGACAACCTTGAGAAGCCAAAAGCCCAAAAATACTTTAATATATTTATATGCATTAAAGATGTTACCTTGGTGTAAGGATCGCAATACCCTCAAATGTGACAACAGCATCTTCACCTCCAGCACCAACATCAGCCCTAGACATTATTCTGCTGCGGAAAACCTAGTGCAGAAAAGACCACATGTCATTTAACCTAGTTGTTATTATAACACCGGATCTTTTATTTTAACGACCAAACTCACCTCAGCAGGAGGAGTTTTTTCATCACCAACAAACTGGGTGTTGGAACTTGGAATATGGAAACTTATCTCCATCAGTGAATCTTTCTGATAACATAACATAAACAGGATTAGACCATAAAAAAATGCACAATCGTTGAACATTGTTCTAGCAAAAAGCAGCCAGTTTGGCTAAACTCTGTGAATTTGTTAAAGCATATAAGACTATATAAGTGCATGAAGATATACCTCATTAGCTCCAGTTGTGTCATCCACGTGAAACTCCAAGATCACATCATTCTTCCCTTGAAGCTGCGTTTGAGAGACATCTGCTAAAGACACTTCAAACGCTTGCTTTGAACCAACTGTGAAAGCCAACATATTTCCTGAAATGGAAATAGAAACATAAACATCCACTATTCCACAAGTAGAGTAGTATAACTATAGAAATGGTCAAGTCAATTTTATCATTATCAAACAAAGCTGCCCACCGTAAAGAGAAATGATTTTGATTGCAAAAGAAAACAAGCATGGGATAAAGTTCCTCTATGAGAAGTCAACCACCATCACCCCCAAACACTACACATACATAAAACAACTTTCCTATCTTAACAACTTTTTTCCACTCATATTTGAACTTAGTATAATTACCAAAGTGGAAGTAGTGGTACCTAAATCAATTTGACACTTAGGGCATGTTTGGGAAAGCTTTTTTTCTTCACTTTCAGTTGTTTATAAAATAAGCTGGATGTTTGGGATATCAGCCTAAAATGTAGTAAAAGGATTTTTTTTTTTTCTAAAAAGGAAGAGTTGCTTCCATGAATCTAAAATTTTGTAGCTCATGATTATTTCAATTAGTCTTTTTCCTTTCAGATTCAAAAGTATATTTTTTTCTTATGTAAAAATTGATATTTTTTTGTTGCATTTACACATATTAAGTTAAAATCACTTTTGGACAAATTTACCCAAACAAAAACTAATTCTAATTATAATTTATTATAACACTGAATGATTAATGACATTATTTAAATTTCCAACTGTTAACACACCCTTAGAGTATACCAAAAAGAAAAGAAGCAACTGCAAATTGTGGAGGAATAAAAAATAGCATAGCAGCACATAAGTTCCCAGCCTTTCTTCATATATGGAAAACATCCTGCACTATATAACAATGCTCTCCACAGAAAAACCAGATGATATAAACTGAATTTCTTAGAAAATAGGGAGGTCTATCGTTTAATAAAAGTTTTACATATCATTTCCTCATGGGTGCTACTGAATCAAACAGAATACAATGTCAAATTAACTTTTTCCCCCAAACACTAAATTACCAAATTTATAGAAAGTAAAGATGACAAAAAGAGATGTTTAAGATATATGTGACAATTCATGCGGAGAATATCAATTACAACAAACAAGTCAGTTCATGTAATATATAACCAACCATTTAGATCAACTTCTCCCCAGTTCCGTCCGCTAACAGAAAGCTGCTTCTCCCGTACTGTTAATCCACAAGTGTTTTGGAAAAAATTGGTCAAAGTTACAACATCCTGCAAAAATGTATAAATAGCAGCATAAGAACCAATATTTGATAGCAATTGAAGTCCAGGTACTCAGTATCTATATCAGCCAAAGTGTTAATAAAAGCAACAAAATATTAGAAACCAAACCGAAGAATGAATTCAATTTTGCACATCCGTTGGACTGCACATTCAAGAGGGGCAGAGGGAGTAACCTGATCACGAAATCCAGTGAACTTGTAGTACAACCCATCTTTAATTTGAACACCAAGTTGGTTAGTCTTTGGAACCTTCATCCATGTTACCCCCTCTATATCAGATTTATCAACTTCAATTAATTTACCACCACCCTGTCTCTTCCATACAATTCCTCCAGAGTATATTTTTATCTGCCCTGGATTCTGCAACCCCAATTACATGAGAAGAAGTGTCATACATCTCAATTGCCAATTTCAGTCTGGTTCACAAATTCACTAGAAAAATTCAACTTCTACTCCAATTATTATCAACTTTGAATTAAAAAGTGCAATGAATCGTAAAAACTTGACATGGAACATGCAATGCAACTGAGTATAGGGGCCATGCAGATTCAGTCTGTTCCTATAGATACTAAACAAATGGTACATATTAAATAACACCAAATAAAATAATATTTTACTGGTAGAAGATGGAAAATTTGGAACAAAAATAACTCTCGTTCAATTGCATCATACTATACAAAGATTGTGTCAAAACAGGCCCATATTTAGAATAAGGATCATGTGGAAATTAAAAAGTGATAAATCATTCAATTCCATCATTTTTCCAAACGATAAAAGGAAATGTTTGTTCCATTTCATTCTAAAACATCCAAACAACGCAATGGAATTTATATTTCTTCCGACTGCTCCAATTTATTACATTCGATTCTACACCACTGATTCAAACATAACCATAGATTCTTGAGAATATTCTTATACCTTGTACCATACATTGAAAATTTGCATTCCCAAACTCCCATTTCCGGTAATTTTGTAAGACTCACTAATTCAAACATAGCCACAGTTTCCTGGAAATACTTGTTTATAACTTTTACCAAACATGAAAGTGTTACATTCTCAAACTCACATTCCAGGAAATAGTTTTGTAAGACTCGCTAATTCAAACAGCCATAGATTCATGGAAATATATTTTTTTTATAACTTTCACCATACATGGAGAAGAGTAGCAAAAGGAAGGTTAGAGGGATTACTGTGCCTCCACGGCCTCCGAGAGTGATGTTGTTGAATTGATGGCCGTCCGTCATGGCTCAGAACACAAACACAGTGCTACCTCTACACGAGTCCTACAACATCGAAACCATAGAAACAGGTTGACGATAATTTCTGCATGTGCAATTGTTTCTTTGTAGAAAAAACAATGCAACTAAACCACAAGTGCACAACCACATCCTACTAACCACAGAGAGAGAAGTGAAATTGCTGAGAAAACAAAAATTGAAAAAAGAACAAATCAGTGAACGAATTTCGAAGTTTGTTTGTTGATATTAATTGAGAGTGAACAAATGAAAATCTAATGAGAAAATTGCTCACATCGTTCACGAATGAGAAAATTGAAAGAGTGACGAGGTTTGTTTGTTGTTCTTGCAATAAAAAATTCGTTGAACACCGAAGATGATGGGGTGAGATGTTGAACGCCAACAGCAATAACAAGAAAAGGAAGTTCTTCACTTCATCGGAATTTGTTATACATTTTGTATTCAAATTAATTTATATTAATGAAATTCTTAAAATTTTAAGAATTAAATATATTTTTGTTTTAGCTTTTATTCTCGGAAAAATAAGAGAGTAGATTGTTAATGGTCGTTATAATATTCTCATTTTTATTTTGGTTCTTACAATTATAATATAATATGTGAATTATTTTATTTAGTTTGATTAAATAATTTTTAAAAGAAATAATTTAAAATAAACTCTATGGTATATTGAATTTCAAGAGAATTAGTAAAAACTTACTTATATAAATTTGAATGTGGAATAATTTTGATGGTGTGGATTTTTTTAATAGTTGAAAAATAATATTTATAATTAATGTTAATATTTAGGAAAGTATAAAACATACTAAATATTAAATATAAAATATGTATTCCAAATGAAAATATTTTATTAAATAATTAGTAGAAACGTCACGCGCTCATGTTTTTGGTACATATTATTATTACGTAGTTAAAATAATAATTATCATAATAATTATTTGCGATTTTTTTAATTGGAAATTAGGACAAATCAACATGGAGAATTATGATTTTTTTTTTTTTTACATTTTTGCGATTGATATTTTTATAATAAAATCTAAAACTAAAATAAAAATACGAAAACTGGGAATTAAAAATTAAACAATTAAACGAAAAACAATCCAATATATAATAAATTTTGAGTTTTATTTTTTTTCTAATCCCAAAATCAGGTAAATTTTGAAGCCACTGCAATGCCCACTCCAAGAGCAACACCAAAAATGCTAAGCAACGAAACCGCACGAACCCTACCGAAGAGCGCGTCCAACTGCTTCGCGGTTTGGAGCGTGAGCGTCAGGATCTGCAACCTCCCTTGCTCCTCCATCTTCCTGAAGAAGTGAATCGGCTTCAGCGCGCGCCGCAGCAAGAGCGCCACCGCGAACGGAAACGCGAACGCCACAAGACTCTGCACCGAGACCTCCGTCACGGGGTCCGATTTCGTCAGGTACGTCACCCACGCGCCGAGTATGAGGTGAACAAGACTCATGGCCGCTAGCACCTGGCTTAACCTGTACATGTTCTTCATCATGCTTTCCAGAACCACTCGCGTCTCGTTCGCGAGTGCGGAGAGGTCTCGCTCCACTGTGGGGCCTTCGATCTCCTGGTGCTTGAAATTTGGGTTTTGGCTTGGGTATGGACTATGGCCTGGGTCTGGGCCCGGGCCCGGGCCTGGGCCAGGGGTAGGCTTGCGGACTTCATCGGAGTCTGAAGAAGAAGGAGAGGTAGAAGAAGAGGAAAATTGTTGTGATGAGAGAAACGTGAAGGGGATGAAAGGGGTTTGGGATGGTTTGAAAATTGGGAAATTAGGGTTTTTGGAAAACGAAGCGATTGAAGAATATGAAGAAAAATGAGAGGGTTTTAGAAGCGAGGAGGTTAAGGTTAGCCTTAGCCGTCGCGAAATTATGGCTGCCATTAGCGTAGGAAGGAGGTAAAATCTAGAGACTGTGATTGGTGAATGGAGAAAACTGAAAAATAAACTTCTTCTGCAATTTTGGCTCGCTTTTTCTTTCTTCTGCTCTATAGTTAGTCAACGCAGAAGAAAATTAGTAGTACTAGCCTTTTTTTTTTCTTTTTTTTTTTTTGAAAAAGAATATTTCTGATTATTTTTATTATCTAATTTTGATCTATATATCTTCTTCCAAAGTGCAATGGAAGAAACCAGCCCAAGGCATATGGGCCTTACTCTCCCTTTAAAATTTTGGGCCTAAACTCAGGAATAACCCTTCAACCACAAGAAACTTATGTCTTGGCGTAGTTTTTAAGAAAATCTTAAATAAAATTCAATCATAATAATAACTTGGTACCCAACTAACTTTAAAAGAAGTAATGAAATAATAAATTATTTGATAATGTTATTTTACCAAATTAAATCTATTTACATTTAGATAATTTCTGTCATTTAATTACAATTAATAAATTACTTAATTTTGTGGATACTTAAGATTATAATCTTATCACATAACACAAGTTCTACAATTTCTAAGGATGCATGCATAACAGCGTCTATTACATTTATATTTATTATTATTATTATTATTATTTTATAGAACATATAGAAAGGATTTGGAATTTAAAAAAAAAAAAAAACATTTTCCTAAACCCAAATCAAAAACATAAAAGGTCAAATATGTGGTTAACATAATATAAGAGAACATGTAGATATAAGATTTGGACTTTCCACAAAACATTTTCCTAAACCCAAATCAAAAACATTAAAAGTGAAATATGTGGTTAAGATAATATAAAAAAGAAAGGAAGAAAGAAGCCAAAAAAAAAAATCCATGTACGTCAACTTCCAATTATGGTGAACATGCACAGTGAAAAGAATAAATGGAAATATCTTATTTAAAGAATTAAGAAATGAGTAAAGAAAAGTACAGTAATACAGTACACCATATCCATTTGTAAAGAATTAAGTCCACAAATTTCATGTCACTTTCCAATAGTTCAAATTAAAGTTCATATATAGCAGCAAACAGAGAAACAAAGAGACAACTCAATCAAATCCAAATGGCAGAAAGCAAAGGAAGAGTGTGTGTTACAGGTGGTACAGGTTTTATTGGTTCATGGATTGTCAAGAGGCTCCTTGAAGATGGTTACTCTGTAAACACCACTGTGAGACCCAATCCAGGTAATAGAAAAGCTACTCATATGTTAAATGTTTAGAATTATAACACTGTCATTTTTTCCATTATAATTTTTTTATGTTGGTATTTAGAATTTTAAATCAAATGCTACATTCTTCATAGTTGTTTTGTCTACTTAGTTTAAGCATATATATTGAACATCAATATTGATTCCCTGATAACCTTTTGGTGTGGGTTGTATACTAGACATTGCTGTTTGAAGGGTGTGAACAATTTTACTTATTTTTTGCATTTGATTGGATCTCTTTCTTCAACTTGAAGTGCATGTGATGTGTGTTGAAATTGATATTTATATGATTGTTGCATAATTTAACTAGTTTTAATTGAATTTGAACAATATTGTCAACTATGGAAGATATCTATGATCTTCAAAAGAAAAAGAACCTACACTCTTATTTTCTGTAGTCTTCTTAATTTGATTTAGTTTGCAATTTGATTCACTAAACCAAAACAGTAATTTTGATTTTTAAAATAAAGTAGAACACAGGAAAAATGTTAGCTTTCTTACCAGCTTACCTGGAGCATCCGAAAGGCTACAAATTCTTAGTGCTGATCTCAGCAATCCAGAAAGCTTCAGTGCAGCCATTGAAGGGTGTATTGGAGTTTTCCATGTTGCTACCCCAGTTGACTTTGAACTAAGAGAACCAGAAGAAGTTGTGACCAAAAGATCCATTGATGGTGCACTTGGCATTTTGAAGGCATGCCTGAATTCCAAGACTGTGAAAAGAGTTGTTTACACCTCTAGTGCCTCTGCTGTGTTGTCTACTGGCAAAGAAGATATAATGGATGAATGCGATTGGAACGATGTGGATTATCTTAGAGCTTCAAAGCCACCGGGTTGGTCATATGCGGTTTCAAAGACATTGACAGAGAAGGCAGTGCTTGAATTTGGAGAACAAAATGGATTGGAAGTTGTGACTCTAATCCCAACTTTTGTTTTTGGACCCTTCATTTGTTCAAAGCTTCCTAGCTCAGTAGAAGCTACATTGAATTTTGCATTTGGTAAGTGACAGCAATTTCAAAACCAATTTTAGTCAGCTTAATCCCTTGGCATTAAATTAATTTTAGTGTATATAAGTGAACTTAGCCCTGTTGGATCCAATTGATTGATCATCAATATAAATTGATTGTCAAATTTAAGAATGAACATTATTCCATCTCATACTGAAGAAGAATTGACACCAAAATTTTATGTAGGCAAGAAATCACAGTTTGGTTTGGTACTTCAGACACCAATGGTGCATGTGGATGATGTGGCTAGAGCACATATATTTCTGCTGGAACATTCTAATCCAAAAGGGAGATATAATTGTTCACAATGTTTGGTAACTTATGAAAGGATCTCTGAACTAGTCTCTGCCAAATACCCAGAATTTCAACCTGAGACAGGAGAGTGAGTTTCTATTGTACTTCATGCTGTTACACATTTGCTTTTGCTTTGATTTCATTGCAACAAATATTTGGTTATTTATTTATTTCTTGTAGCTGGTTCAAGAAAACAGAAGGTACGAAGATGCCAGATCTATCATCAAAGAAGCTCATAGATGCTGGATTTGTTTTCAAGTATGGAATTGAGGAAATGCTTGATGATGCAATCCAATGCTGCAAGGAAAAAGGGTTACCTATTAAGTAAGATGTACCATTTTTTTATGTCATATCCACACAGTTCAACAAGAACTTTCTCTGCTGAAAAATGGTTGTTGTTTGGACTTCATGCTTCAGGTATTGTAACTGACGATAATAATATCTGTATTGAATAAATCTAGTAATAAAGTTGTGGAGTTTTCAAAGAGGTTTGGCACACATGGTGTTCTTCTTCTTTTTATTAAATAGAATGGACTTGAATTTTACTTAACAACAAATATTGCTCTGTTGACAAAGACCATTCCAACAAACAATAAACTAAAAAAAGAAGCAAAATTCCAATTAACCATAACCAGAAAAAACACCAAACATGACAAGGAAAAGCAAAGAAAAAAAAGCAGGTTCCCAGCAAGGAACTGATATTATATTATTTACATTTTAGTTTGTTTAGTTTGAGAAATGAAGAAATTGATATCTGAGTGAGAATTTCTAGTAATATTTATAATATTTACATGTATGAGAATAAAAATTATTGAGATTTTGGTGAATCAATATAATAAAGATGTATCACTTTTAACTAATCTTACGAAATTAAAGATATGATTTAATTTAATTTCTGAAATTAAGACTGATGTTTCTGTATAAGATCATAGATAAGGATGATAATGAAATAAGATGAGTACGAATGGTAGTTAATTGCTATGTTTTTCACCATTTTTACCTGTCATATTATTTATCAAGTATTTGATTAAAAAAAATTATCGATAATTTTATTCATGTGGATATCTATGAATATCCACAATTTTTTTTATTTAAAAGATAAAATTAAATAATATTATTTAAAAATTATTTTTTAAAATATAAAATCAATTTTTTTTATCTTAAAATATAAGTTAAATAAAATTACATAATAAAATATTAATATAGTGTAAAATATTATTTTTAAATTAAATTATTTTTTTAAACTTTAATTTCATAAATTTAAATAAAAAATAAAAATCTATAAAATCAAATTTTAAATATTCAATCATTAATTTTTTTCTTATTAATAATTTTATTTTTATTACTTTATTCTAACAGAAAATTTCAATAAAAATTATTAATAAGAAATTTACAAATATGGATAATTAAAATATTCATACGCATGGGTATTAATTAAAAATACTCATGATAGATTTTATCTATAAATATTTATAAAAATATTTTTATTATAAAACAAAATTAAATTCTAATATATAAATAGAGTGTGAATTTTATTTTATAAAATTAAGTGAAACTAATATCATATTTTAAGATAATATTAAAATCTATAATGAGAAAATTTTAAGATAACCTTTGAAAGAATTTCGGGAGAGGGAAAGTGTGATAATATTATAAATAGAATAATATATCGATTTTTTTAACAGTATAAGAAACTCAATTTTTTTTTTCTTTTTTTCATTTAATAATTTACTTTAAACATTGTACTTTTATTAAAAATAATTGTAAAAAATAAATCTATATATAATTATAAAAATAAAGTGGATAACATATACAAGTAAATAAATAAAGAAATAACCAATGTTCTCATCCATCTGGTAAAATATTTATGAATTATTCTTATTAGCATAATCATAAAGTTAAAATATTTAAGAAGATAATAATTAAACCTGTGAAGTTTTTCACTCTTCCCGAAAAGACAGAGAGAAAGAGATGAATCTTTTTGGTGGATATCACTTTGACACAAACAAAAAGTCACAATTAATTTCCACAGATGCATGCATCTGAGGATTTCCATAAAACCCAAATCAGAATATAAAAAAATATCAGAGTGTGAAGTGCGTGGCCAATAAAATGTCAGAAAGAAATGAGGAAAGAAAAGTAAAGTAATGTAGTCCAACATATCCATTTATAAAGAATTAAGTCCACAAGATTCATGGCACTCTTCAGTCTTTCAAATTAAAGTTCATAGATACCAGTGATCAGAGAAACAAAGAGAGAATTCAGTAAAATCCAAATGGAAGAAAGTAAAGGAAGAGTTTGTGTTGCAGGTGGTACAGGTTTTCTTGGTTCATGGATTGTCAAGAGGCTCCTTGAAGATGGTTACTCTGTAAAAACCACTGTGAGATCCAATCCAGGTAATAGAAAAGCTATTTATATGTTAAATGTTTAAAATTAGAACACTGTCCTTGTTTCTTAGTTGTTTATTGAACTTAATTTGACCATATATATTGAACATTGATATTGATTCCTGATAATCTTTTGGTATGGTTATATACCAGACATGCTTCTTGAAGGGTGTGAAAAATTTTACTTGTTTTTTTGCATTTAATTAGATCTCTTTGTTCAACAATTTGTGCGTATGTTGTTTGTTGAAATTGATATTTAAATGATTGTCGTATGTTTCTAACATGTTCCTTTTAGAATTGTCAAAGAAACAACATACTTAATTGATTTGAGTAAGATTACTTCCAATGGAAAAGAAAAAGCATTCTTAATCTGTACAATGTTCGTTATTTGATTTAGATTCACTAAACCAAAACTGTAATTTTGATGTTCAAAATAAAGTAGAAAACAAGAAGGATATTAGCTTTCTTACCAGTTTACCAGGAGCATCTCAGAGGCTACAAATTTTGAGTGCTGATCTCAGTAATCCAGAAAGCTTCAGTGCAGCCATTGAAGGATGTATTGGAGTTTTCCATGTTGCTGCCCCACTTAACTTTGAACAAACAGAACCTGAAGAAGTAGTGACCAAAAGATCCATTGATGGTGCACATGGCATTTTAAAGGCATGCCTCTCTTCCAAGACCGTGAAGCGAGTTGTTTTCACCTCTAGTGCCTCTGCTGTGAAGTTCAGTGGCAAAGAAGATATTTTGGATGAAAGTTGTTGGAGCAATGTGGATTATCTAAGAACTTCAAGACCATCTGGTTGGTCATATGCTGCTTCTAAGACTTTGACAGAGAAGGCAGTGCTTGAATTTGGGGAACAAAATGGGTTGGATGTAGTCACACTAGTTCCAACTTACGTTTTTGGACCCTTCATTTGTCCAAAGCTTCCTACCTCAGTTGATGCTACACTGAGTTTTGCATTTGGTATGTCACAGTATTTTAAGTTAACAATTGTTAATAACTTTAATCCTTGACATTTAGATTAATTTGATGTTTAGCTTTGGCAATTAGGAATCAGCTTGGTCCTTGATTTTAGTATACAATCAGTCAATTTAACCCTGTTGCTTCAACTCAGATTGTAATGATGACTATTTTGGCTGAGTTATGCTTAAGATTCTAAACAAGGAGAAGTTTATGCAGGCAAGAAAGGACCATTTGGTTTGGTACTTCAGACTCCAATGGTGCATGTGGATGATGTGGCTAGAGCACATATATTTCTGCTGGAACATTCTAATCCAAAAGGGAGATATAATTGTTCAAGATGTTTGGTATCTTATGAAACTATGTCTGAACTTGTTTATACCAGATACCCAAAATTTCAGCCACCAACATTAGAGTGAGTTTCTAGTCTACTTTTGAAGTTGTCAAAACTTTACATGAATGCAGGATTTAAGTAAATGAATTTTGTTTGATTTCATTGCTACAAGTATTTGATTATTTCTTCTTGTAGATCTTTAAAACAAAGCAATGGTGTCAAGGGACCAGATTTATCCTCAAAGAAGCTAACAGATGCAGGATTTGTGTTCAAGTATGGACTTGATGAAATGGTTGATCAGACAATTCAATGCTGCCAAGAAAATGGTTATCTATGAAGTAGTTTTGTAGCTTGATGATTATATGTATAATGAGATGACAATTGTCTATGTAACTCATGATTGCTTAAGCTAACAATTAGGACTTGAATGATTTTAGATAGAAACTAGCAATTTCAAGTATAAATCTTCTGTGGTTTATACACTATGATTTGTTTGTCACTTGTAAACTACTGTTCTTCTTAACTACTGTTATGAGATCATTGGTTCAGAAATTAAAAAAAAGAAGAGATTTTTATTGAAAATCATGTGAAAACATATTAAAAATTATAAATTAAATTACACTAACATCTCTTGAAATTTATTTGAATTACATTTACATTTTCTTAAAATTTAAACATATTACACATCTATCTCTTAAGGAAAATTAATATAATGATGAAAAAAATTGCAAATGTAATTTTAAAAAAATTTCAGTGTAATTTACTCAAAACTATGATACCCTTTTATGTATTTTAGTATATTTTTTTTACTTGGTATCTTAAAAGCATTTGGGTAATAGTTGAGTTTTTAAATAAAATATCTTTTTAAAAATTATAAATAAAATTAGAGAGATTAACCTTATAATTTCACCATAAGAGTTCATAAATTTTAGGATAAATTTTCATCTCTTATGTTTAACTTTAGTTTACTTAAAAATTTATGTTGTCACACTAATTTTGTAATGGGCTATTTTAGTTATTATTTAAATAACCTTTTATATATATATATATATATATATATAAAGTTATCTAAACTATTTAGAGAATTATATTTTAAAATTAGAAGAACCAAAAAATGGATAACTTTCATTTAAATGAAGTAAAACAAAATTCTGCAGAGGGAAAATAATATTTTATCTTAAATGTTATTTCAGTGATTTAAACTTTCTGATATTTGCTATCTCATGTCGTTTTCTGTTGCTAGTGGTAATGACAACAATCCAACGTTATCATCACTCTTTGTCCTCAGAAACAGAATCCTTCTGAACTCTCAAGAATGAGCACACTTTTTGCTACTTGTTACTTCCCTCTTCCATTTCTTGCATCTGCCAAGTAAAATCAAAAGGGTGAATCTGAATGGTTTTTGCTCTTAGTTTCTCTCAAAGTTCCATTTTGTGGAAGCCATCATTTCAGGTCAAGTGCTGCTCAGAGTCTCAGAACAAGGCAGGAACATCCCATATTCAAACAAAGAAAAGGTGTTTGAGATGCAACACCCTTTACTCAGATCAAGATAATTCTCCTCTTGCTTGCTCCTTCCACGGCCACACCAATGGTATGTAATATGTAAATCACTTTCTTTTGTTATGCAGAAGAGTTAGGACAAAACTTACATTCAAATTCCTTTGGTGTTTATGGTACTTATCTCTGATTAGAATTGAGTTTTAACTTGATTATTTGTAAGACCAATGCATGTTTAAAGTAAAACCTCAAATCTAATTAACAAATAACACCAAAAAACACTTAAGAAACTGCATGTAACTTGTGTTCATATAACTATTATAGATTTAAAATAGCCATGGTTACCTGTGTAATGTTGTAGGAGATAAAGGTCTATTTTCATTGGCTCCACCACACCAAGGAATTGATGGGGATTGGAGTGAAAAATCTGGAGTAATTGTGTACAAATGGAATGAGAAAAGTAACAGACCAAACACTGGCCGTGCCAATTGGAAGAAAAGATGGAGTTGCTGTGCTGAGTATGATGAGAATGCCACACCTTGTAGACGTGGCTGCCATGTTTCCTATGATGATGGCTTTACTTTGTATTAGCTACTACTACAGTTCTTGTTTTGAATGATACATCTTTCTTTGATTGCTAAAGTTATAAAGTAATTATGAGCTAACTTACAGATTAAAAATCGGTTCATAAAATAAGATTTATACGTCATTTATATACTATATTATTTTATACTACTTTATACTATACTAGTTTGTCAATACCAGATTTTCTCAAACATCAGATTTTCCCAACAGATTCCTATAAAATATGGCCAATGTCAATAGTTAGACATGTAGGTGAAGAGACAAACTTGTGAAATTGCTGTCTATATTATAACCAATGATGAGTTAGCTTTCACGAGTAATGGAATTTCCTTTGTTTCATCTTTGTTCTGTTTTTGTATCAGTTGAAATTTGTAGTCAATCCACTTCACAATGTGATGTATATTCAAGGTTATAAAAAACAGTTTTGAGAGCATCATCAAGGTTTTTTAAGTTTCTGAGATCACAACACAAACACAACTGTGTCTGCAATGTCAAAGAATGAGACTAAACTGAAAAGTGGATTCAAAAGAGTGTTTTAGAGCATTTTTTGTTATTCTGAAAATGTTAATATAACAGATGGGGTTGCTTTTACTACCTGAGTCCTGGTGTTAACAAGAGTAACCATCTTGAAGGAGGGTCTTGATAATCCATGAACCAATAAAACCTGCATCTGCTGTAACACACACCTGTTTCTTTGTTTTCTTCCATTTTCTTATGCTTTTTCTCTGTATCTGATATCTGGTTAATATGCAATTATTTGATGAACACTAACATAGTCTTTGATGGCTACACTCTTCAGTGAAACGTAGATACTATGAAAAAAAATTATATTCTTTATAAAATAAAATAGTAAATAATACTTAAAATTAGGAAATAAAGTAAAATAGTAAAAAAAATATAATTTTTTTTCATAAATTTATTATAAACTTTTTATTATTATAAATTTATAAATAAAAGACTAATAAAACATTATTTTTCACACAAAATTTATAAAAATATTTTCATAAATAAATTTATAAAAAACTTTTTACTAAAATTTTTTTCAGAAAAATTTTTCACAAATAAATTTATAAAAAATTTACTTAAAAATAAATTTATAAAAAATATTTAATAAATAATTAACTTTTTTATAAAAAAAGTCCGTAAAATATATTTTATAAATAAATAAATTTATTTTTATAATTTACATTTAAATTTTGTCATTAAAATTTATTAGATTAAAATTTTCTGATTAATACGGTTTCGAATATTATTATTATTATAATTTATAAACATATATTTAAACTAATTTTAATATTATTAATATATTTTAAATTAATTTATTTTGAACTAAAAACTAGAGGATATATAATTTTTTTTTTAAAATAACCTTTGATAAAAGAATCTAAAAAGTAGTTGTAATTTTTAAAACTTAAACCTAAAAACCATCTTGATTGGGACATTATATTTTAAAATATTAGTTTTATGTTTATAATTTAATTTAACTTTTATAGTTTGATTCCTAAAAAATGCTTTAACTCTGAATCCATGAATGTAATACACTAATTAGTAAGATAGTAAATGATCAAAATTATGAATTCATAAATGCAACACATTAGTAAAAGTGTAAATGATGAACTAGATCTCTAAACATATGAAGTATTTTTTCAATTTATTTTGATTCATGTAATTTGTATTTTTGTCTTGATGCAAGCCATGGATGTGAAAGAAATAAGGTTTACTAGTTCAATCCATTGTTCTTGAGAAATCTAAAAAATCAAAATATGATTAATACAACATATTCAGAAGAAAGACTAATATTTATCAGTGTAAAATTTTGACTCATGAATTTAGTCAATTAAAATAAGATTTAATCAATTATAGTAGTCAATTTAACAAATTAAACTAAATTTATTATATTAAATAGTTTCTATGGTTCTTTCGAGGGAAGAAAAATTAATATTAAATTCATTTTAATATATTAATAAGTTTAAGGTATTTTTTTCTCACAAATAAAAACACTTTCACAAGAAATCAACATAAATTTATTGATTAAATTTTTAATTTTAAAGTAATGATGGGTTCTTTTAAAGAAAAATTGAGATTTTATTTTTTCTTGTTCTATCATGAGTATATTATATAAGAGAATTTAATATTATTTTCAATTCAAAATCTTAAAATAATAGGTATTATCACAAAATTTCATAAACAGAATCAATTGTTGAGTTTTTTTCATAAAAAGATTGGAGAAATCTTTTCTAATCAATGGATTATGAACTTAAAAGAACTTGAAAGTAATAAATTTATAGTTCTTTCTCTTTATATATTATTTACAGTATGATATATTTTTATATTTGTGTTTGAAAATCTTCTTATAATATATTTATTTGTAAAACTTGATAAAAATATAAGATGTAGAAGTAATAATAGAATAATAAGTAAAATCATATTTATGTATATTTATGTGAAAATTAAGTATATAGTACTTACTATTTTATTGAAATCAAAGTTAAATATATATATATATATATATATAGTGATATTAAACCAAATTGGAATTATAAGATTAGTTGAGGTGTATGTAGCTATTGTCCCTAACTTTTTGGCACATTCTGTGCTAAAAGTTGGCTATCTTTCTTAGTGAAATCTTTTGCTTAGAGAGGGAAAAATATAAAACACTTTCTATCCTGCATGAACACACTCAACTGAAACCAGGTACACTTTAATGTAATAACCTTTTTCAGAGCCAAAGAAGCCCTATATCATTTCACTTTTCAGCTATTACTTCAACATTTCAACAACATTTTAACTATATATTCTTTCTGCATCACTTCCAATTGAATTCTGCTGCAAAAGTTCATATTGACCCACCTCTTCACAAACCTTTTTCCCACCAAAAAAATGAAACTTGCATGTATTTATAAAATCTGTGGCATTATATGACAAGAGATTGCTGTCAAAAGAAAAGAAAAATTATGAGGGTATTGAGCTTTATGGATGATCCACTGATCTTGATTTCTGATAGGAATTAATGGATGATGAAGTTAATAAGCTTTACTAGTTCATTTTCCAACTCATTAATAAGGTGGATGAATGGAAACTAATTTCTATTTATTGTGTTTCTACATTTTTAAATTGAAAAACACTAAATAAACATGAGAAATTTTTTACTCATGAAAAACAGAAAAAAATTTGTTTAGCAAACTCATGCAGAAGAAAAAAAAATATTCCAAGATAGTGATTTTGCTCATTTGGAATTCTGCAGAAACCCTAGACAGTAAAATGTACAATGTATATTTATATATATATATATTCTCAAGGTTGGTGGATTAACTATGTTTAAGCATGGCACACTGGATATCCTGTGAAGAAAAAGGAGGAGGGAGGATGATAATTAAAACAGTACATAGTAGTAATTAAGATGAAGGTAGCAACCCACATAATTATGAAAACTAAAACTGAAAAGAAGAAGAAGAAAAGTAGACACTAGGTCAATTCGACTACACAGTCTATTACAAGCATGTATGTAAAACTGGACATATAAGAGTTCACCCTTTTATGTTTTCTCTAACTTTCACATTGAACTTTCCCCATCATGTTCAATTTCAGAAGCTGGTTCATCTTCTTCTTGCAAGCAATCAATGCCAAAAGCACCATGGCCATAGCCGAAGGCCTTGACATGGTCTTTTAGGGACCTTTTGTGTTTGAAATCAGACCCACATAAACAATACCATATTTTTCCACAGTTCTTCTCATGTGTTCTCCAATCTCCTTTTACTGCAAATGCTTTGCCACACTTTCTGCACATGTAGGGTTTTATGCCATGCTTTCTCTTGTAATGTGTTTGAAGAGTTCTGAAATCCTTGAGAGGCCTTGCTCTCGGGTGGTCAATGTTATGCTTGCAACCTGGTGCACAACAAAAGCATGGAAGCCTTAGCATAGCTGTTGGTTGTGTTCCTTTTAGTGAATCAGGCCCCTTTCTGTATTGAGATCCATGTCCCCACATATGCATCTGAAAATTAAATGAGATTAATCACACTCATATACACTCTCCTAATGAAACAGAATTAACAGTATTAATGGGTATGCACCAGATTAATGGTTATTGCTTATTAACATATGGTTGGAGTACACTTTCTACTCTAAATAATAAAAATGGTTACAGTTTATTTATACATGGGTTAGAATATCTTTGCATATGAAAACAAAAAGAGTATGCACCAGAATGAAATCGTGGTGTACCTTAGATTAAGCATATGAAATTTATAATCAAAGGTTCTAACTTGCTTCTGATCACTTCATATACAACTACGAGTTTTAAACCGATTGTTTTGCAGAAAGAGAAATTAAGGTGAATGTACAATATTTGAGTTTTACTCAACATATATATAGATGCATATATGAATTTCACTGTCCCTAGAAAGTAATTGTTTATAGAAATCATCTAGTGATTATCACAAAAATTGAAGACAGGTACAAAATGAACCTTGATTCTTTTGGCTTCCTTCATATTCATGTGCAAATTTGGAAGGCCATTTATCAGATAAAAATAAAAAGCAAGTAGGAAATTTGAAAGGTAAGAAATAACATGCGTTTGTTTCTCAGCAAACTTTTTAGCTAATTAATTAATTTCTTGCAGAATAAGATGACAAGTTAGTACTAACCCAAAGATCGTTACCCCTTGTACAAAAAGGTTAACTTGTTCAGATATCAAGCTATGTTTTCTTAATTCTAATTAAATTATGTATCTGGGGGTGTGAGGGACTGGCACTTCATTAAGACATGTGATCTGGAAATGATCTCATCACACACAAGTGAATCGATGACAAGTTTGTTTTTTCTTTTTCTTTTTCTTTTCACCGTTTGTAGTGCTTTGAAAAGGCTGTGGTGGGTTCACAGGCTTTTGACGAGGAACATCTGAATCCTGAGAGAAGCATTGATATTAATAATTTGTTTTTACTTTCCATTCATTAGCAGTTTGCAGTCTGGTGCAGCACAATGTTCTAGGCGACATAAAAGCAGAAGCAAAGAGACTTCCAAGTTTTCAAAGAATACAAAACTTAATTAAGGTACTGAGATCGAGACCAAATAGTCACGTTGATCAGAAACAAAGAACAAAAAACAAAAGAAGACCATGCAAAAGGGTTGCATAAAGGAAACAAAAATGATGAAACACACAAGGAGGGGCCTATCTGATCTGATTCAATGTTAAAAATTATTAGAAAAAAATGTTAAGGACATTTTATGAACAAGTTATAGGAAAAGAAATAATGAAAGTACAGACACAGACAAGAGGGATAGCTGATTATTACTTTTTATTTATGTAAATGAGACCGCACCGTACCTGAAGATTATTGTATCTGTTGAAAGTTTTTGAGCACACAGGACATGGGAACTGTGTAGGACCAATGAGAATCTGAGAAGGGGTGGGAATCCAATACTGGCCCTTGTTCAATCTATCCAAAGGGTGTTCAGAAATTATATTCACTTCCTCTTTTTCACCCATTTCCATACAAGTTGAGACCACCCTTGATGACCCCAGATCAGAAGAAGTATCTATTCTGGGAAGCCCTATGTGTAGGGCAACAGTCACAGTTTCTTCAACGCCATCTTCTCCACTCTCATGCTTGTTGTTTTCCACCTTCTTGTCCCCTTCTTTCTCTTGTACAACATTTGGTGAGGGTTCATTTTGTTGGAGCAACTCACTTGTGAGGCTTATCTTGTTGATGAGAGGAAGGGCCTCTCTGAGAGGAGGGGAGGAAGGAGGAGGAGGAGGAGGAGCTGCATATAAAGATGAAGATGAAGATGAGGCTCCTTGTAATTGAATTCCAAACCTGTTGTTTGAGTAATTAACAAGAGGGTAGGATTGTGAGGAGGAAGAAGAGTAGTGAGGGTGGAGAAGCATGAAGTTGAACCATTCATGAAACAAATTGGACTTAGGATCTGTCATAGTGAATGATGTTTGATGTGGGAGAAATTAAGGAAATTTGGTGATATATGGTTTGGTTCTTTGGTGATATATAAGAATATAGAGTGTGCATATATGAGTGTGTGTGTTTGTGAAAGGAAGAGAGAGAGAAAGAGAGAGAAAATGTGGATATTATGTGGGGGAATGGAGAGCCATATAAGTAAGTTTCAAGGTAAAAGGATTAGAAAGCCAAAGTGTATGGAAAGTCAAGAAATTACCCCCTGCAAGGCAATTAAAGGCGAAAGGGAAAGGCAAAGGTAGAGTCAGAGATTAGACTTGCAGTTTGTCTCCCAGGAGATAGAGTTTGTGTTTGTTGCAGCACCACACACAAAAGAGTTTATAGCAGAAGAAGAAGAAGAGAGGGAACTTTCTACTGCTACCATTTTTATCTCTAACCAAACTTTCACTCCATTCAATCAAATAATTTTGAAAAAAAAGAAACACTTTCAACACATTTTTTCATCTATGACAGTATTTTATTAGATGATTTTTCTCAAGAAAAAGAGAAAAGATTTTTATAATAGCAGACCCTCGTAATAGTAAGTAACATGAGAATATCCTTATTTATTGTTTGATGCATCCGGCAAATGCTTGGGTTGGTGTGTTTAGAAGAGATTGTTTGATTTTGCACACATAATGATGATGTTAATTCTACAATTCTCTCTTCCTTGTTGCCTCGTGGGTCAACAAAATATCAAATGCAGACTATTGGTTTTGGTGTCTCAGTTTTGGTTTCATAGTTTCGAAATCTGTTCTAATTCTGCCACTGTTACATTTTCTGATGCACCAGATTCATTTTTTTTTCATACCTTCTCTCACTCACATCACAACCTATGGAATTGTAAATGTATCAAATTTACCAACTTCCAAGTTTCTATAAACATCTTCAATTAAAAAAAACTTATAATGAAAATGTTTAACCATTAAAAAGATTGATTACATAAATAAAAAAAATATTATTTTTTATAATCTATAAAAAATTTATTAATTTTTTTCATAATAATTTATTCTTTTCAATAAATTATTATAATTAATATATTTTTAAATTTTATATATAATAGATAAATAGAAATTTTATTTTCTAAAAAAACATAATTATAAAAAAGTAGAGCAAATAATAATTAGCAATGATTTGATAATTATTAACATATATATTTCACTAAAAAAATATTTATATATCAACAATTCTAATCATGATATCCCTTGTTCAATGAAGAAGAAGTAGGGTGAAAAAAAAAAGAGAAATAAAAGAAAATTTATTTTGGTGGAAGAAAGAAAAGAAAAATTCTCTCAAACAACAATAATTCTATCAATTGGTACAAACAAACATTATTAGACAATTTCATCTAAGAGACTAAATTGATGCTAATTTAAAAATTGAAAAAATTAATTAGATCACTTAATAATATAAAGACCAAATTAAATAAATTATCATATTTTATTTTACTAAATTGACATTTAAAATCAGTATTGCTGGTTTAGTCTTCAATGTACTCTTTACATATTTCAATTATAATGTGAAAATTTGGTCCTGTTAATAATTTTGAAGTTTTATTACACATATATTTTTAATAAAAAAATTGAAAATATTTACTCAGATTTTTATCTTAGACAAGAAAGATATAAATATAAAATAATTTTAAAAAATCTTACAATTTATTCAATCTCTTTTCAGTATTTATATAATTTAGCCTCAATATTATAAAAAGTCTTTATCAAGTCCTTCAATTTTTAAATTAGCATCAATCTAATTCTTTGTTAGATTTCTTAATAACATTATTTATACCGATTTATAGAAGGTACTAAATTAATGTTAATTTAAAAATTCAGAGGTTTAATTATAATTTTTAATAATATACATTCAAAATCAAATAAATTATATAAATATAAACATCAAAATAAATAATTTAGCCTAAATAATAGAATATGACAAAAAAGATAGATAAAGATAAGGATGACTATTAATTATTTTAAGAATTTAATAATAAATTTTATATATATATATATATATATATACTTCAAAAAAATATTTTTATTTACATTTTACTTATAAATTAATAAATTTATCAAAGGAATTTAAAAAATGCTTTCCATTCTTTCTCACTTACATGAATAAATAAAAAATTGAATCAAGGGTTTCTTTTTCAGTAAAAAATAAACGACATCAACTCCAACTATTTGGTAGAGAATCACAACTTTGACCTAATCTTAATCACACAATTAAAGAAAATGTTTTTTAAGAAAATATTATGTTGGTTGATTCATATGTTCTGTGGTTCTATTTAAAATATTTATATTAGAAAATACTTTTTTTTTGTTAAAACAAAATTTTTATCAATAAATACAAATAATATAAGTAACCACTATTCCAAAAAAAAATGTATAACTTTTAATTTATGATTTTATGCAAAAAAGAAAACAACTTTTAATTTTTATGATTTCTTCTAATTGTCTCTCACACATCCATGAATATGAATATGGAGGAATAAGAATCAAATCCTCACCAGAAAAAGACTTGGTCGACAGAGGGAATTTTCCGAAAATATTAATTAAATATATATATATATATATATATATAGATATATAGATATATAGATATATACACTATCCTGTAGACAATGACATTCATTGTCGTTTTATTCATTCTTATAATACAAGAACTACAACTTTGCACAGCCCCTACCTATCTATTGTAATTAAATTCATTGCTTTTTGTCTATGACAAAAGAAAAAAAAAAGAAATCAACAAATAAAAAGGTAGATATAAGAAATAAAGTGAAAATAGATGTATTTGACTTAAAGATAAAAAAAGAAATTCAAATAAGAAGAAAAATAAAAATTTTAAATAATAAATATATAATTGATTATAAATATTCTGGTTTTTTTTTTATATATTATTTAATTTTTTTATTTTTATTAAATGTGGTGAGAGTCACTTTTAACTCTAAATCTTTAACTCTAAATCATTATTATTATGAATTTATTTAATCGTAAGGGATTTTCAACACACCTTCTTTATATTGAGCATCCTAAACTCAATGTGGGATTATAAATTATAAATAGTTTGATAAATATCAACTTTGAGAAATTTTTAAGTGTTCTGATAATGATTCGAGAATTTTATTAAGATAAACTCTGATATCATGTTAGGTTTATACTATTATATAAATCTTATTTTAGTTTTATGTCTAGGCCAAGTGAGATCTCGAACAGTTTCTAATATTTCTATCTTTTGTTTGGCTCCTTCTCACTCTTCATAGCCACCAAACAAGTGGAGAAGTTTGGAGTATCATATAACATGAGTTAACCACGTGGAACACTGTGATGCACAAGATTTTGGAGGGTTAGTCGGCACATATATGAGGACTGTGGAGGACAAAACTTGAACTTGAAAATGAAAGTGGTTGGCTTCAAAGAGAGTAGAATAATGTGACAGTGAAGCCAGTAGAGATAGTGATGGACAAAAAACTACATCTTCTTCTGCATTTAAACCTAGTTCATCTCTGGGAAAAGTGTATTTAAGTTAAACAATCACAGTTTAGATTAATGGACAGAAGTTTCTCAGTTCCTTCTTTTTCTGCCAAAGTTTTGATTGTGTTATCAGGGTTATGATGTTTGAAAGATTATCTATTTTGATGTTTGAAGGTTTAAGTAAGTAGAAAGTGTTAATACTTTTAGGGTTCTAAGACTTGTAATCTACAAAGACTTATGAAACATGTTCTGGTTTTGATTATGTCTTGTTTTTTATCAGAAAATTTGGTTAATTATTTTACTGTGATTACTTTGCAGCATAAGATTTGAAATATGAGTGGAGAATATGTTCAAAACCATATTCATATTCTCCAAAGAGAATAAATTAAAGAGTTAAAAAAAATGTTGCTAGTTTTTTATTTGAAAGATAATTGTTTTCTGCTTTTACATGTATCACTTCCACCAATATTTCGACACCACACTAAGCATCTAATTAATATAAAGAGTTATTGTGATATTTTTCTCTGTAAAATATATATATATATATATATATATATATATATATATATATATACTTCAATTATATCATCATTGTATTTATGAAAACTAAACCCTATACTTAATTATGACATTATATAACATAGTTTAAGAAATGAAAATTTAGTTTAGTATAAGTCTGAATTTACATAAATTGTTGATTAAAAAATATTATTATGATATAATATTATATATATATATATATTAATCTTTTATTATTTATTAAATATGTATCTCTGTTAAAAGATTAAAATTGAACACGGATACTTTTTTTAAAAAATTTTATTTTAGAATAATAATTATTAGTACTAATTAAAATAATATTTTACATATTAAATAAAAAATTAATGTCATATATGTAATTTTTTATATTTTAATTTCTAGAATTTGATTTAAAATTTAATTTTTCACACCTTATATCACAACACAAATACAAAATTTATAAATTCTATGGAAATTACAATTCTTTTTGTTGAAAAAATATCATTTTTTTTTTAAATCGACAATCATATATATATATTAATAAAAATTGGCACTAGAAATACCAAAAACAATTATAAGATATAATTGAGTAAAAGTGTACAGAAAGTTAAATAGTTAATTAGATAATTATTTCTTCCTACGAAATAGTTATCAGATACTCACAAAATAGATTATCCAACACATAAGAAATAAGATCAGGGATCCATACACCATCAACCATGAAAATCTTAGACTTAACAAAATATCATATAATAAGGTTTTAATGTTGGTATTAGCATTTATTAATTGTTAGAAAAAAATTAAATCATATTAATACAAATCTTGAAATTGTGAGTTTCATTCTTAATTTTATGTTAAGATATACATGTTTTTAGTTTGACAATCTTGAACACTTAGAATTGGCTTTTTAGTCAAAATCTATAGTTTTTTTTTTACTAGCATAAAAGTTCTATTAATACAACACTTTTAAGAAAATCAAATTAATTTTTGGTATAGATATTATGAATTACTAATATTTGATGTATTATAAACCAATAATTCATTGTTTATATTAGTTTTATGGGTCTTAAAATATAAAAAAATTAAGCATCATTTCACTAATGTCTCTCTTTTACCACATAACAAATTTTATGCAACAATTATTTATACAAGTAAAGGTGTTTAAGTAACAATTTCACATTAAACAACATTATCTATTCTTACAAGCAACAACATTAGAAAACACCTTAACATACATGCATATCAACAATATCTATTCTTAGATATTAATTTTTGTTATAAATTCATTGATAAAAAAGAAAAACCTTCATGCATTTGTGTTTGGTAAAAGTAAGTATATATATAAATTAAATAATGTATAGAGTATGCACTTTTGACATGAATGTATCTATTCTAGTTTACCTACATGAAAGAAGACAAATCTTAGTAAGAAAAATGCCCTTTGCTCTACTGAATTTACTGCACTGTATTGTTTCAAGTTTCACAAAATTATTGTAAAAAATGATTATGAGTCTCACCTCCAAAATCGGTTCAGAATGTGAGATTTATACTTCACTTATATACTATAATTCGGTTTCATTTTTAGTCAATGTAAGATTTTCCAACACTCGAATGTGACCTGCTAACAGGTGATCCAATCTAGGTCCAACTACCTGTCAACAATCAAGGCTTTACATAGCGGCCCGTTAACCGAATCTAGGCCCAACAATTTTGTTAACCAGACTCTGATATCATGTAGAAAATGATTATGGGTCTAACTCACCCTCAAAATTGATTCAGAAAGTAAGATTTATACCTCACTTATATACTATAATTCGACTTTATTTTTAATCAATATAAGATTTCTCAACCATTATTCTTGCAAAAATGTGAAATAAACATCTTCTGAAATAACATATTTTAATAATAATAAAAAAAATCATCTTCTTCTAAGTTTATATATATATAAAAAAAAAAGTTACAATTACAGAGTCTGGGTTAAAGTATTGGATGATAATAAAATGGAGAAAAATGATGAGAGTGAAAAAGTGTTTGATCGGGTATTATATGGAGTACAGATACCAAAAGTGTACATTAATGGCTTTAAAATAATTGAACTCAATTAATTTGCGTATGCCCGTGTTTTCAGGCATGCTGCAAAAACACATGTCTGTCCTACTCAGGTTTAATACACTTTTCTGCACTTCTTTATCAGTTTTTCAATGTCTTACATTAATATATATATATATATATATATATATATTTAAAAAAATTTGATTAGAAGAGATAATAACCTTTATATTGTATGTTTAGTTTTGTTTTAAGAGAGTTTAAAAAATAAATAAGTTTGTAATAATAATTTTAAAAATATTATTATATAAGAAAAGAAAAGGATTTGATAATATAAAAGAGATGTTTATCTTTTAGTCATTTAATTTTTATGATTATTTTTAATAAATAATAATAGAATAAATAAAAATTATAAAACTTATTTAATGATGTATTAATTATTTATTAAGTATACTTAAGATATACATAATTGAAAGTTTAATTATTTAATTAATTATGTATATTTTAGCAAATTTTTTGTATATTTATTAATAATTATTTTTAGTATTTTTAGTATGAATTTTTATTAATATAATTATTTTTATTCATAAAAAAATATAATTTGTTTAATAAAAAATTGTATGATTATTATTTATATTATTGTCAAATAATAAAATTATTTTTATTTATTAAAAAATAAAATAGCATAATACTTAAATGATAAAAAGTTTTGTCTAGTTTTCTTATTAATTAGTTTATAATGACTTAAAATTATTAAAAAAAAATCATTCGTGACAAAATTTCGGATGAATTTTTCTTATAAAAATAATTAATTAATAGACTAGCGAAAAAAAAAGTTACAACTAACAAATTCAATATGTGATATGGTCCTATGAAGATAATACAAACCAAATATTTTTCAAAAATCTAATTTTTCTTATAGTGAGAGAAAATGAATTAATAATATATATATATATATATATATGACATTTTCACTATGCTCATTATTAGGGGTAGGGAGTGCAGATGACTGTGACCAGTTGCACATCATATGGAGTACAAGATAACTAATGTGGTGTGGAACAAATGTTATACATGGTTTAGCATAAGTACTTGTAGAACTAAAACTCATATTAGAAGGTGGTGTGAACTGGGGTGGTGTGGAGTTTGTGAAAGTATAGGAATGACGCGTTGTTTTGTAATAAATAAGTAGATACAGAATAAATTTTCTTTCTGACTCAATTGAACTCTTAAAGTCAAATCTAAGATTTCAATGACCGTAGGATCTTTTTCATAATGGTATATGAATCCCCAGTCTTATTCCTTATATGTTGGATAATCAATTTGATAATTATCTGTTAACCAATATAACTTATTCCTTATATATTGGATAATCAATTTGATGATTATCTGTTAACCAACATAACTTTCAATAAAGAAAGGAATAATTATCTAGTTAATTATTTAACTTTATGCACACTTTTACTCAATTTATTTTATAATTATTTTTAATACTTTGTCAATTTTTATTAATATATTCAAGAATTTTCCATAAATTTATAAAATATATTAAAATTTATTATCATTTTATTAATATAAAATTATTTAAAAATATATCAGTCTATCTTATATTCTTTCTTATAAACTACTTGTAAATCTTTTCATAACATCACTTGAAATCAAATAATTTAATTATCTCTTAGTTCAATTAAGTATTAAAAACTTACATATAGTAAAACAAAATAATTTAAACATATTCATACAAAATCTTTTAAAATTTATAAACATCTAATTTATGAATCATTTACTCTATATATATATATAAATTTTTTTTTTCTTTTTATAAGTAGTTGTAATTGAAATAAATAATAATAATAAAAACCCTACCTCTGCATGAAAACTCTTACAGCACAAAGAAAAGCCATAACACATAAAAGAGTATCTTCATCATCAAAGATACAAAGTAAGTTACAGAAAAGGAGAAATCACATTGAAGAATATTTCGTGATGGTTTTATGTTGCACAAGTTCTAAACTCTCTCATAAAAGTTATAGAACTTGTTAAGAGAGAGAAATCATAAAACTTCATAAAAGTGAGAAATGTATCGTTGAATATCTCAACAGTGTAACTTTCTTGTCTGTTGAACCTTTTGAAAACTGCACACGACAATAAATTATGCTTTCATTCCTTTTGACTGAAACAAAAAAGCCACCACCACCTTATTCCAAATAGAACACTAAAGAAACACGAGACCAATTTTCAACCTCTTATAATGGTACACATTATTCTGATATTTAATGAAAACAATGTACAAGTTAACTTTGTTGTATCAGAACTAATAGACAAATGGTTGATTGTGTGAATACTATTTTATTTGACTCGCCAATAACATAACCCTTGTTTAAATTTTCTCATAGTAATACAAACCCTAGGTTTGTGTAATCACTACAACAATAAACTAGATTATTCATGTTTCGAGGCCACTCGTGCAACATTAATGTACTAAAATATACATAGAGGAAGTTAAATATTCTTCATGGAAAAAGTGGAAGAAGAATGGAAAATCTCTTTTGACCTATAATTTCATGTTTCCAATGCTAGTTACGGAAGAATTAATGTGTTCTTAGACCTTGGAGTTTTCATCTGCTGAACAGTACCAAGCCATTCCACGTTCCTCACCATTTCCGAAACATTCAAGGAAAAACGTAGAAGTAAAAATAAGCATAGATCCTAACGTTTCTGTCTGAGTAAAAATAATATACAATATACACATTCAATGGTGTGTATATTAGAATTTTTTGGTAAAGTATTCAGAAAAATGTAATTAATTTCAATGACACAATGAGTACAGGTCAGCATCACCTTCACATGCAGATGATATTTGACACACACGTATATATAAGATGTAAATGCATGCAAACTAAATTCCAGATATAATGATGCCAACCATTTTCTTTCTTCAAGTTGTAATTAATTCACAGTAACATGTGTATGCCATCTGCATAAAAAGTGACAGAAGGGTGTTCAGCACAGCACCATAGTGAGCCGAAAATGTTGGTTCTGTGGCAAGATGCTATATTCTCGCTGTTATATCATCCATTTTCCTCTCAGTTCTTCAAGAATTTCTGACCCCACTGGCCTCCACCATCATCACCACTTAATTTCAAATATATATTAGCAAAAACAATTTGGTATAATTCACATTTATATAACCATATCTTTTAAGGAAGCATGTGATCTCAGACTGATCATAACATAACTAAGAGTTTTAAACTGTGGAATCACATCAATAATAACATTATCTGTTATCTTCTACAATATTAAGGTCTTTTACAGAATCATGATGTTTGTTATCCAGAAATTAGTCTAAGAAAATAATAGTCTGAGAGCACCCAGAAGAAAAAAATGTAGGTACTTTTTATGAACAAAGTTTTATTGTCTGCATTCTCTATAGTATTTAAAAGAGTGAAAGTGATGTGTCAATGGAGGGAGCTGCAAGACTGCACAAGACTCCTTGTATAATAAAATGGGCATTATGTGTGTGGGATGTTATTATTGTTATTGTTTATTATTATTAGTTCTCAAACTTTGATTGAAATTTGGTACAAGTGAGGTTGACAGAAGAGGAAGCCATGCATGGGGATAAGAACAGAATCATGATTGGAACTCACTGTTCACATGCACATACAACGTCATAATTCTCATGTCAGTGCATAATTGCTTCACAATTTCCAGCTGCTGCTAGCTCTTCACTCTTCAGTACTTAACGGGGAGACACAATCATCGCCCACTTTCACTTTTTCTCTTTTGGTTAAAATGCCATGAACTCATATCAAATAATATGGTCAAAAAAATAATGTTAAACATACATATCTAAGTTTTAGAACTAATGTAAAACCTGATTTTAAGAAAATTTGTAAACTACTTGTATTCTCTATTTCAAATATATCACTGATAAAACAAGTTACAACCTTTGATTCTTTAGTTAGTTGGAATGAAGTTGATCATATATATATGAAAGGAGAGGTAAATATGTATATAGTAATAAGTGAGTGCACTTGTTTGGCTGAGGTTTCTGTACCAGTATCTGCTTCCTCAATAAATATATATGGTGTAAATCAACATGCTGCATGTTATATTCAATGGCATCAATTAGTGAAAATGGCACAACTTTCGATGATGGTTTCTCAATTTCCATATACATGTTTTTTGAAGTCCATTTTATATTTTTCCTTGAAATTTTCTTTTGTTTATTTACCTTCTTTGCACAATTTAACTGGTGCCAAACCATAATAAGTGAAGTCATTTATCAGCAAAATGACAAGAGTTAGAGCTTCTACATCATCTTTGTGACTTTTTCTAGCTTCTGATAAATGTTTGTAATAATATTTCCTCTAGTAAACTAGTAGTGTGCAAATTTAATTTGTGCCTAACCTTCAAAGAATGGCGTTAACCTACTCCATGATTAAATTTTTCAAGGATTCATCTGATAAGAAAAATAAGAATTAATACATTTTCTGCACTGAGGACTACCTAAGATGGTCCCAAATAATACACCAGACTGAGAACAGTTCTTCTGCCTGCAGACAAACTGGTTACCACATGTAACTGTATAAACTTCAGTTTGGGTCCCAATTATCCTATTACATTATAAACTTTCTTTTGATCTGTCAAATCAAGACAATTTTCTGATCAAAATTTGTAAATGGCATTCAGAAATCAATTTGTTTTCACACCTACCATTTTTAATTATTACATTTTTCTTAATATATATATATATATATAATAAAATATCAGAAATTCGTTTATTTTTTAAGAGGATTAGACATGTTTAACATCCCTAAAGATATAACATTTTCTGTCTTCACTCTCTTTAACTTTGTTATTTATAGTTTCTTATAGATTATAAGTTGTTGAATTTTACAAAATGGTAATTGCTTATATAAAAGTTTTTACATTAATCATACATAATCATTAAGCTCTTAAAAGATTATTCTTTTTTTCATCTTTTCAAAACATAGGAAGTGAATTTCTGTTCTTAATCTTTAGAAAGTTTTGTTTTTAGCTCCTATAATCATAAACACAGGCTATTTTTAGGATTTTGAAGATGACATTAACATGTTAAGCCTCACTTTCTGAATGAATGAATACCAGAAATGCATAAAAAAGATAATGTGAAAGAAACAGGTCTCTAAATGCCAAAGCTTGTGACTGCATGGTTCCCCATTCTTTAGACTCAATTGGACAACAAAATTAAGTTATGAGAATGCACTTAGAACACTCATTTTCTCAGGTATATATTAAGGTGCAAGTGTGAGGTAAGAAAACAAGAATACAAATATACCATTGCTCTCACAGAATCGTGTAACCTTATACAAAAAGCTTGAGTGGTTAACCTCCTCCGGCAAGGTTTGTCACTGAAAAACTCAAACCCTGCAATTCTGGCAAGTCATAGAAAAAAAACAATAATTCCTAATTTTCTTATGAAAATTTGAATATAAAGAATCAATGGCTGAGTTTACATATAGTGGGGGTCCGGTAGCCAATACACTGATTGATGCAAACTCCTGCATTTGTAATCTGTGCAATGAGGCCAATCAAGAACACCATGTGAATGTTATACATGAACTGTTTTTCCATTAAAATTGATGCAGTCAATAATGTTATATACTTCAATTCTAATCATGTGCACCAAAAATTGAGAGATTTTATATTTCTTTTAATGATCTTTCTATCTTGAAAGTAATTCAACTGTGGACTAAGGATATTTTTAATCAAGGTTTAAAATTACAATCCCAATCATAATTGTCAAAAGTCAGATGCAGTATTATCCTTCAATCATAATTGTTGTTCAATTAGATTTAAAGTTTTACTTCAAATATAAGAATATTCTTATAAGAATCTTGAAAAAGTCTCAACTTAAAATAGCAAATATTCATTCTAACATAAAGTTTATAACATGAGATCAATGAGCACCAAAGCTATGGGGTTGATTTGGAAACATGCTGATGTAGGGATCCAAAATCATTGCAATGAAGGGAGTATAAGTCCAAATTAAAGAAATGAGTATGTGAGAAACGTGTACGGCTTCTATGGTGTCTCTGAAAGGTGAAAGCAGAAAGGGGATAGATATAAATGTATATCTGATGAACAGTAATAGGAGAAGCATAGTGTGGCAGAAAATGGACCATGAAAATGGAGAAGCAGTGCAGAGATGAAAGGGACACTTTCCATGCAATTCAAGGCCATTTTGTTATCAAGGTGGAGCCACCAAACAACCCTGATCACAGAAGAAACTAACCTCTTATTACGTACAAGACATGTAACAGCAAAATGAGGATCATTGCACCACAGTTTAGGGAACTCTCACCACCATTTGAAAATGAAAACACACACCCCATTTATTGTACAAAATTAACTGTTGTATATATACATAACAGGATTCAACTACAATACTTTAATAATGTAAAAGTCTTTTATATTCAATCACAGACATATACAATTCTTAAATATGTTTAGTACTTACTTAAATTCATATATTTCTACTTATAAACTTGAAAATGTTTGATATATGAATCACCTTCACTTCATGAATTAACTTTTACCTAATTTTTATCCAAACAAGTAATTTCTTTTCTCTCAACACCATCTGAAAGTGTTTTAAAATGAAATATATTCTCTTCATATTAGAAAATTGGAAGGAAAAAATCATACAAGATTTATAATTAATTTCACTTTATCATTAATTGAACAGTAATGAAAAAAATAATTATTTTGATTAATTTTCAATAAATTTTTACACATTTCTGTATTATGTATTTGTAAGTTAATAAAAAAAAGTTATTAAAAGAATAAAAAAAATATTATTTTTGTGAAGATATATTCTATGAAAATCTTGGACATAATATATATATATATATATATATAATTTAAAGTCAAGGCATGGCATCAAAATTTCACAAGTGGCATAAAGTATTACACCTCAATACCTATAGATAAATGGCATATCCCGGAAATCCAGTAACAAATTGACTTTAATTTTAGAAGTCTTTAATTCTTAAGAAGAAGAACTTGGAGGTAATGGGCCACACATTCCCTCTTATATTTTTTCAATCAAACTTATTATCAACAAAAAACCAGAGATTAAAACATAGAAATGGTGGAATTAAGTTTTGTTTTTGTTAATATTTTGTTCATGAGAAGTTGAATCCTTGGCAACATATTCAAAAAAACTTAATTATCTGTTAAGTATGTGGGATATTGCTGGTACACATTCTTTAACCGTGATATTCTTTTTGCTTGTAAAGAAAATGCCTTGGAGAACCTTATCCATTGATTTTGCAGAAAGCAAAGATTATGTTATATATACTTGATGTGTTGCTTGAACTTGACCAATTCTTGTACACAAGTTGATGTCATTGGTGAAGAATTATTCCATGTTTGATAGAATACAACTAACCTGACAAAATTCTAAGACGTTCCTTTGAAGTTCGAGTCGAATTGAAGAAGCAGAAAGCCTTGAAGAGGGGAAAGTACATAAAGACACTGTGTAGTGGCAATCACTGCTGTGCTAGCTCATATTCCTTCCTTGACAGCTTTTTTTGAAAAAAACAGAAAATTTTAACACAGCTCAGCTCCCAGCAGGACTTGGTTCATGGTTTTAGATTTTATGCTTTCCTGCTTCAACAGAAACTAGGGCAGTCATGGGGGGTCCCAAAAGCCAGTTATCAATTTTAACCCCAGTAAAGAGAATCACCAATGCTCTTAAGAAGAACTGTTATTGAGACTCATCAATTCTTAAAGTCATCTAGGACAATGGCTTTAAAATATGTTACACTAGGTAATGTTTTATGTTATCAGGTCACATAAGATAATGGCTTCAAAATATGTTACACTAGTTAATGTTTTATGTTATCTAGGTAATGTTTTATGTTATCACAAAGTGAAAGTTTTGGTTAAGTTTTATGTTAACAATTGAGGATGTAATTATAATAGGAATGAATAACTAAGTTGATCCTTAAATATATGAAAACTTTGATTTTAGATACTGATTATGTGAAAAGTGTTTTCAGGTTCGAATAATCAAATCCAAGATGTTGAAATTTTCCCACTGTTATCAGTATAAACCATTAATTAAAGCCCTATCTATTCATTGGTAAGTTGCATGTACAAGATGATTTTCAGTCCTTTAAATCCACTCAATCACCTACAAACATATCAGAAGCTTCATGAAAAGAAAATATCTAAATGTGATAGCCAAAAGACTTCTGAAAAATCAACATTTCCTCATAAAATCTATAGAAAAATCTTCACCTGTCACACAATATTTAATTACTGTTAACTAACCTATGTATATAATTGGCAATAAGGTCCACAAGATTTGACACGTCCCTAGAAGGTATTATTGTTAAACAACAAGAAAAATGTTGGAAAACACCCCATCATTAGCTACAAATTCTTCACACTTGATTATCAGCTTCGAAACTTCACCATCAGCTTGTAGCATATGTCACAGAAGACCTTTGATAAATTATGAATCACAGTTCCAAAAATTGTTGTATTTGTCAAACTTCTGTTCAGCCTACTCATGATGCACTTGCTCATTTTCCTTTAACATGATGAGCAGTGCCACATGAATATGACCTTACAACTTTCTGGTTCTACCTATAGATGATATCTTGTAAATTTGTTGCAACTCAAACTATTTTTGTAAGATTAAAACTTACTTATAGGGTAGAACAGGTGTTGTTTTTGTACTGTTGTTGAAGTAAAATTGAAGTTTCACTTTAATAAAAGGATTATGAGTATCACCAAAATGAATCTTTTAAGCCTAATAAGAGAACAGTATAAACATTATCTACAGAATTTTTTTGACAGTTTTGATCAAGAATTAAACCAAATCAATGAATTTGTCTTGGAACTTTTGAAACATCAACTTCAAAGGCTAAAAATCCATGTAATTTGAACATAAAAGGCTTCCCTCTCCTCCAAATAAGCTTCCATGCCCCCCACTATGTTCATGCATTTCCTCTGTCAATATTGTAAGGCTTCAAAGATGATGACTTCACAAAGGGAAAAGTAAAGAGTGGGGGCTCCAAAACAACTCAGAAACAGTCATGAGAAATTGTATGTCATCAAAATGCAGTGCATATGTGCCGTGATATTAATTAATCAGCATTGAGGTGGCACTGCCACACTGTTCCCTGGTTCTGTCCTTGTCTATGAGGTAGTACTAGTGAGTAAAATTAAAGCTTTAGGTAGCTCAAGAAAAAAAAAATCATATCATAACATAACAAGTGATTCCAAATAATGTTACTTGTCATTTATAATTGTGACTGCACATAACTCCCATTATGTTTCCTCATTAATAGCATTTCTTGACCACTCAACCCTTTTTCAGTCCCAAATCTGTGTGCAACTTATGCTCCAGATCTAATAACTAAAATTTATCAACATTTCCTATAGCAGACAATTAGAATTATTTGCTGCAGTTCAGGCATATAAATCAGCAACAGAAGAAAAAAAATGCATCTACTTGAAAAATTCACTTAGGAGGTTATTAGCAGTGAAGATGTGTCACCAAAAACATAAATACATTTTAACCAGTCCAGTAAAAATTTATACTTTATCCGTTTCAAAAAATGGGGGTCTTCCTTTTTTACTTTGATTCAAAAAGAATTGTTATTTTAGTTTTCTTGACTAGTTTTTTCAACTGTATCCTGCTTCAAATGAACTGATTAATTAAGCAAAAATGGAGGAAACATATTGTTTTCTAAAACAAAACAAAAACTGAGCATTTTTGTGAAACTAATCAACACAATGAGTACAATGCAAATCTGTACAATTAACTGAATATGAGAGTAAGAATAGAAGAGCTTGTATTCATATATAGTTCAACAAAACTAGTTAGAAACCTTGAAAATTTATAGTGGTTGAAGAATGATGATTTTCTTCAGTCATATTCCAAAATGACCGAGTACTTTAAATCTCCAATCTTCTAAGTATTAAGTACTCTTCGGGATTCCCTCGTATCACATTGGGGTGTACATATGTGATAGGATTTAATGTACAAATAGTAGAAAGTAAATAGGATTTAATGTGTGATTTGAGAGAGATGAGTAATTGATCCTTTACCTGACTTTCCTAGATCCCTATTTATAATAGGACAGAGATAACTTATTATCTGAGTCAGTAATAACAGATAATAACTTATGTATCCGTTGTATGAGATTCACAATAATCACTTTGACCTGAGATTCAGTTAGGATAACTAAACATGAATATATGATTAACCGGTAGTATCCGGTACACATATCATATATAATCTCCCCAAGGTAAGGTGTGTTATAAACAAGTGTATCGAATAAAAATTTATGGTCGTTAAAAAAATTGTGCTGCATTTTTCTGACAGTAGACTGTGTAATAAGCAGGTTTAATTCATTGCTGCATACATCAGAGTGATTTTTGTTGTTGTTGGATAACCATGGTAAAAGGACTAATGTGGTTGATGCTATGCATTTGAGGATTGAAAGTTGATTAAGTTTGGGCTTGTAAGGTTGGGCTAAGAAATTTGAGATTGGGCATTTGGACCTGTTTGTATACCAAGTATTTATTGCATCAAGTTTCAGCCCAAATATTAAAAAAATAAAATAAAGAACATAGGAAAGAATCTTCATGGGAATAATGGTGTTTTTACAAAATGGAAATTTTCTTTTTTAAATTATCCAAAATGGGTAATTTAAAAAAAATAGAAAAATGTACAAATAGTCCTTCTAAAACACTTAGATTTTTTAGTATTCTTTAATTTTGAATATTTTAAAATAGTGTTTCAGTAATACGTTGATTATTTATTTAATTGTAAAATAAAGTTATTAACTTTTAGTGTTCTTTTTTATAATTTTAGACCATTTTGATAAAGAAAACAAAAATATAATAATAATAATTGGAAGAAATGTATGTTTGACAAATTAAATTATTATCTATATTGTTGAATATAATAAAATTGTTACGTGTAGTTGAGAAGATATTATCTTCTAGAACATTAAAAAAAAAGTTGTTACAATTAAAAAGATACATATTCTTATTTTTATTTTCGTTAATATATTATAAAATTAGTTTTGGATTAGAATTTGATATACAATTATTATTCTTATTTTAGATTTGTGAGTATTAAAATGTTTTAGAAATTATCTCTTATCTTTATTGAATAATTAATTTTGAATACTTCAAGCATTCTTCAATAAACTTATCAAAATTCAAATTACAAAATCTTATTCATAAAATTACTTTCAGTACACTTTAATTAAATATATTTTTATAAAAAATATTTTAAATAATAATTTGAATTCTTACTTTATAAACCTTTTTAAATATAGAAGACATTTTATGCCAAAATAATATTTTAATATCTCAACTAATACACTTTTAAACATAGTTGTTTATTTAAACTATTTTGAAAAATAAATTTGATCAAAATATTAAAATCATAAAATCAAATAAAATTGACATATATTTATGATGATAAATATAATAAAAGTTTTATATATTACAGATATAATAATATTTTCTATTTATGTTTTTATGATTATGAAATGATTTAATTATAATATAATATCCATAAATAAATTATATTTAACAAATAATTATATAAAAGATAAAATCTAACAAATTATCTTTATCACATCTCTTCGTAAATATAATTATAATAATATATTATATCTCTAATATAATTATAATAAATTTGATTAAAAATAATGATGATATATGTATATTTTCTTAAAATAAAATTTTGGAAAATCTATATAATATCATGTTTACAATAGATAATATATATTGATAAAATTATTTCATCTTTTATAATAGATAATATATATTTATTTTATTTAAATCTTATAATATTTTTTTATTAATTCTCCTAATTTTAAATGTTTGATAAAATTCTTTCATCTTTTATAAAGTAATCAAGTCCTATATTTTTTAAACTTTTTTATATAAATTATTCATAAAATTATTGTAAATACACTTGAATTGAATACAATATTATGAATAGAATAATTTTAAATTGATAGATATTTTTATCTTAAAATAATATTTTAAAAGATAAAATATAAAAAAAAAAAGATTTGACCCAATATTAAAATCATGAAAATAAAGAAATTTGATGTGTAACTATAAGAACATGAAACCCGGTAACAGTTCGTTGATTGATTCATTCATTCTATTTGTGAAGAGTCTTCTCTCCCTCCATCAAACACGCTCAGCCACCAAATCTCCCTTTAAAGCTTAATCTTACACTTTCTCTCTTACTCCACTCTCATATTTGAAAAGCCTCAATTTTTATACTGTATGTATTGTTTTTATTGTTTATTTGTCATTTGTTCTTATATAGTTATTATATATTTCGTTTTCTCAGAGACTGATTGAATGTGTTTATTACTATTATAATTATTATGTATATATATTGTATATTATGCTATACAAAACTGGAGATTTGTTGTACATATTTGATAATTAATTTATTGTGTTAATGTTTAGGGGCTGTGTTAACTGATGTGTTTCATTTCATTCTGGAAAAACTGTAATTTGTTATTACAATTACTCCTGGAGTTAGAACTTAGCAATGTTGATAACAATTTTTTTGGTGTTTTCTTCCTCTCGTGTTTACCCGGTTACAAGTTTTGATTATTGTTTAATGTTTATAAACACAAAACGTGGTTAAAGATGTCAGAATTTGTTCCAAAGTTTTCTTTTTGAGTTTAATTGTCATACTGTCAACTTATCATACATTGTCTGCTTTACTGCTCACCAACCAATTACCTTTCTCGTGACTGAATCATAGTGTGCAATTTCAATCAAATTCTTATTTGTTAGATTTGTACATTTCTTTTATATGACGAACTGTGATTGAATGATAGTGTGCAATTTCAATCAAATTCTTATTTTGTTAGATTTGTACATTTCTTTTATATGACGAACTGTGACTGAATGGAAGTGTGCAATTTCAATCAAATTCTTGTTTTGTTAGATTTGTAGAATATCTTTTCTTTATTGTGTATCATGTTATGATCACATCCATGAAATAATTGAGATTATTTGGTACTGGTTTAGTGCATTGTTCAGGAAAGACAGCATGGTTGATCAGGTTCAGCACCCTAGAGTCATTGAGAAGGTTGCAGGGCAGCTACATCTTCGTACTGGCCTTCCACTGTACCACCAGAGGCGATCTTTCCCGAATTACTCCAATGTTGCCTCATTCGAGAAATACTCGAATGCTGCATTTCCTTATCCTGTGATGCCAGCGTGCAGAGGTGCAATCGATGTCTCTGCTGTTGCAGCAGCAGCCTCACCTGTGTTTGTTGCAGCTCCTGCTGAGAAGGGAAACTTCCTTATTGACTTTCTCATGGGTGGAGTTTCTGCTGCTGTGTCCAAAACCGCTGCTGCCCCCATTGAACGTATCAAACTCTTGATCCAGAACCAGGATGAGATGATCAAAGCTGGTAGACTCTCTGAGCCCTATAAAGGTATTGGTGACTGTTTTAAGAGAACAATGCAGGAAGAGGGTGCTATTTCCCTATGGAGAGGTAACACTGCAAATGTCATCCGTTATTTCCCTACTCAGGTAACTTATGTTTCTTTATCCCTCATGATTTTGAGTTTAATAAACATGCACTATTGTAAAAGTTAACAAATTCACTATACATCATAGCCTGTGATTGGAGGACAGTGTATAACACTATCAGGTCAATTATTATTTATTCTTTGAATTGTACTAGGCCCTGAACTTTGCATTCAAGGACTACTTCAAGAGGCTTTTCAATTTCAAGAAGGAAAGGGATGGTTACTGGAAGTGGTTTGCTGGTAACTTGGGCTCAGGAGGTGCTGCTGGTGCCTCATCCCTATTATTTGTATACTCCCTTGACTATGCTCGTACCCGTTTGGCCAATGATTCCAAGGCTGCAAAGAAGGGTGGAGAAAGGCAATTCAATGGCCTTGTTGATGTCTACAAGAAGACATTAGCTTCTGATGGTGTTGCTGGTCTTTACCGTGGCTTCAACATTTCCTGTGTTGGAATCATTGTGTATCGTGGCCTCTACTTTGGAATGTATGATTCCCTCAAGCCAGTTCTCTTAACTGGGTCTTTACAGGTTGGTTTCATGCATAGCCTTCTCATTTGTTCTTTTCTGGCTATTGTTATTCCATCAAATGTTTTTAGTTGGATTGACTTGTGTGTGCTCACTTCTAAATCTATTAGTGTTTAAGGTTAATGAACATATTAAGAATTAAGAAGCATTCAATAAGTTACTTTGTGCAAAATAATAATGTATTTAAGCATAAGATGCTTAAATGTGTTGTTCGTTTTTTGTTGAAGTAGTTTTTCAATAGATTGCAGGTAGTCCTATTCAGGAAGATTGAATATACTAGTTACTTGAAATTGGGATATAAGTAATATATAGTTACTTGGTATTTATTTACATTAATGTTTATTCTCAAAACAAAATAAGACAAAGAAGGCTATATTAGATTTTCTTGAAAGCTTCCAATTCCTTCATTTGCTAACTGCAATTGTCATTTTCTTTGGTCTTTGCAGGATAGCTTTTTTGCTAGCTTTGCCCTTGGATGGCTAATCACCAATGGTGCTGGTTTAGCCTCATACCCAATTGACACTGTGAGAAGAAGAATGATGATGACATCTGGTGAAGCAGTGAAGTACAAGAGCTCCATGGATGCATTTAGACAAATCCTTAAAAATGAGGGTGCCAAGTCCTTGTTTAAGGGAGCTGGAGCCAACATTCTCCGTGCTGTTGCTGGAGCTGGTGTGCTTGCTGGTTATGACAAATTGCAGGTCATAGTCTTTGGAAAGAAGTATGGCTCTGGTGGAGCTTAATTTTGCAGCAGAGTTAGATTAGATGGTGATGAAAACCATTGAGTTTTATAATTTTGCACAAGATGCAATTTTGTCCGAATCCCTTTTTTATTATGTTGATCATAATTTTGAGATTATTTTTTATTTATTTGGGTGACACTGTCACTTTTTTAATTCCATTTTCTTTTATCTGAATTTTGGAAGATACTCTATGTTATATAATTGTTCTAGAGTTACTTTTATCTCTAGACAGAAAGCATATGTACCTTTTGATTTACTTTGTGTTGATGAAGTAGACCTCTTGTAACTGAATTGGTCATTGTTTTTCTCAATGTTGTTATTTTTCAAAATTTTTACAAGATCACATTATAAAAAACTCTTATCCTTAAGAAAACAACTATAATATTTCCATACATTAAATCCAAATTGTTGACCAAATTTCTAACATTAGGCCATCAAATATGAAACAAACAATCAAATTAAACATCAAAATCATGAATTAAGATTATCTCATTGTCTTTTTTGAGGAATAGGATTATTAGTCTCTAACTTAAGAATCTAACACAACATAGTGAAAAACAGAAAATGAAGAGGGGAGAATGGATGAATGAATGAATTTTCTTGTTTCCACAATAACTCACTTCTCAAATTACAAGTTTAAGTGAATCAACCTTTGACACTATCCTAACATGGTTTGGTGTGTGTACTTCAAGATGAGTTTTTAGTGTGAGACCATGTGGTAGGAGTAGTACTGAAATTGCCCTGTTTTGTTTATGTTGCCTTGTTCAAAATCCAGCAAGTACAAAGGAAAGTGACAATGACTAATTGCTTTTCCCATCATCATCACCTTGGATAAATGTACATGTGAGACCTCAAAATAATTATTTGAAAGAAAAACTACAAGTATGATTTCATGCAAGGTTAATGTAAAACTTTTTACAGGGTCATTAAAAATAATTTTCAATATAACTTTTAAATTAATTACTATAAAATCTATATAATTTAAGATATTGTTAAAAAATTTTCATCTCGATTAAAAATAAAGTTGAATTATAATATAAAAGTGAAATGTAAAATTAATGAAATCGAATTATAATATATATAAGTGAGGTGTAAACTTTACCTCCTAAATTAATTTTGAAAATGAGTTAAATTCCGTAATCACTTTTTAAATGATATCAGAATTAGGTTAATAAGATTGTTCGATTTATATTCAGTCATTGGTTAATATATTAAACTTTGATTAACAGGTTATTGAATTTAAATTGGGTCACATGTTAATAAATTATTATTTCTTTTGCATAATTTGAGGAGTCTTAATTGTTAACAAGGTTGTTAACGGATTGTTATATAGAATCATAATTTTTAGTAAGCAAGGTTGTTCAACTTAAATTAGGTCACTTCTTAAGATTCGAATTAAGAAAATTTCTTCAATGTGAGAGAGGGTATTAGAAAAATTTTACCTTATTAAAAATAAAACTGAATTATAATATATAAATAAGATATAAATCTTTCTCCTAAATCAATTTTAAGAATAATTTAGATTTTATAATAATTTTTACTGTGTATTACAATAAATATCTCATAGCTTGTAAATAAGTTAAAAAGTCAGATTTTGAAAACAAAGTTAATACTTGAAAATCTGAGATACATAATATTTAATTATTTTCAGTACTTCTTTATCATTTTAGTTTTCTTTGAGATTTCTATTCTTGTATAGTTTAACTTTATGATTTGAATTGAATTTTCTTGGCATATACAACTTGGTTTCTTTCTCTTCCACCACTTTGTCTGTTTTCATTTATTTAAGGCACACTTTGTCTCTATCTTTTACGTCTTCTTCAATGATATTCCCAATGTTACAATAAATATGTGGACCCAACACCAAATAAAGTCACAATAAACATCTCCACTCATTTCAAAATATTTATTGAATTTAAAAACTCTATCTTATGTTGCAGTTTACAGAAACTATGATAAGTTGAAGAGGAATCTTCAGTCTTCTGCAAATTTTTCTATGAAAAAGTTTGGTTTATTTTTTATAATATGATATTTCTATGTCAGAAATGGTTTTGAAAGGACCTTCTCACAGAAACATTCTTTTAAAAGAAATAGAAAACTAACCCTTTAGATAATAAGAACATAACTCTTATTAAAAAGTACAATAGACAGAAAATTAAGGATGTTCCAAAATTATTTTCAGACATTAATACTAAAAATTTAGAGTAACTGTGAAGATTCAGTGTTGGAATTAGTTGTATGAGGATGAAAATTATTGAAAATGAATGAGACATGGTGTTTTTGTAGGTACCCCTATACATTCTGATAATAAAGAAAACTCTACAAATGGGATTGTAGGTTTCAGAAATTCTGAATTTGAATGCAGAAAAACAGCTGTAAATGGTACACACATTGTTCTGTCGTTTACAGCACACACATTTCTCTCTGATAAATGCGGCTTCAACAGATTTTTATTCATTTTTTTCCATTTTTTTTTTCTTCTGTAAGTACGAACTGAATAGAAAAGTTTACCATTAAAATGAAATTGTTTTGATTTTAGTTTCTGGGAAAAAAAAAAATATTGTGATTCTCTTTAAGATTGAAAGAAAATGATTGATTTTATTCTTTATTAAGTGTATAAATTTTACTTACTGATATTGTATCATAATATTAATAAAACTTCAATTTTAGAGAAACTAAAAAAATATTTGAGAAAGATCAAAATCGAAACACGACATTAAAAATATTTTTTAATTTTTTTGTAATTATAAAATTAATGTACCAAGTTCTAGTTATTATTTTGATGGTCTTTTAATCAAATTTATAATTTCATTTTAATAATGTATATATGTTTAATAAAATTATTCATTTCATACATTATAAAATTTTCCAAGAATAAATTTTTTAATTCGTGTCCTCCTAACAGTAAAAATATATATTACATAATCATGATTATTAATAGAAATGTTTTCTTCTTGAATTTTACTTCAATCTTATTATTTGTAGAATTTATAAAATTAACTATTATATAATGGTTAGAGTCTTTAATTAATTAATTAATAAATAAATATATATATATATAAATATTACCAAAATCTTAAATTTAAAATCTCAATTATTTAACTTCTTAAGATAATGTAAAAGGTTTTAGATTTTTTTTTAATATAATTATTTATGATAAAAAATGAAAAAGAAAAAGAAATTATATAATAAATTTAATAGATTAAGAGAGTGAAGTGATAAAATCTAATTATAACAAATATTTATTTATATATTTTTATTTTTTTTAATTTAAAAATAAAAAATATTATATTTATTTAGTTTTAATGGTTTTTTTTATTTTAATAATTAAATATATTTTTTTAATTTAAGCATAATAACATAAGGTTATTATATTTCAAAGTATTATTTAAGTCCTCTAAATTTGATACTCTTATGAAATTTAATGGATTATTAATGTACGAAATAAAGGATAGTTAAGGTATTTGAGCATTTCAAGAAATCTTGCCAATTAATTTCTAATTAGTTTAAAAAGTCTTCAGAGTTCTACAATAACAAGCTGAGAAAAATAAATAAGAAATTGAATTCTTATCTTTTTTTTTTTTTCAAGGATTATTAATGTACGAAATAAAGGATAGTTAAGGTTCTTGAACATTTCAAGAAATCTTACCAATTAATTTCGAGTTAGCTAAAACGTCTTCAAAGTCCTACCATAAAATGCTGAGAGAAGTAGAGAAGAAATTGAGTTCTTCTTCAATACTTTTTTTTAAGGATTATTAATGTACGAAATAAAGGATAATTAAGGCCCTTGACCATTTCAAGAAATCTTGCCAATTAATTTCGAATTAGTTAAAAAGTCTTCAGAGTCATACAATAAAATGTTGAGAGAAATAGACAGAAATTGAGCTCCTCTTAAATACTTTTTTTTAAACTATTATTAATTGACAAAATAAAGGATAGTTAAAGTTTTTGAGCATTTGAAGAAATTTTGTCAATTAGTTTGGAGTTAGCTAAAAAGTCTTCAGAGTTATACCAGAAAATGCAGAGAGAAATTTTCCTCTTAAATATTTTTTTAAAAGGATTATTAATATACAAAATAAAGGATAGATAAGGTCTTTAAACATTTCAAGAAATCTTGCCAATTAATTTTGAATTAGCTAAAAAGTTTTCAAAGTCATACAATAAAATGCCGAGAGAAATAGACAAAAATTGAGTTCCTCTTAAATACCTTTTTTTTCAAGAATTATTAATTGAGAAAATAAAAGATAGTTATGGTTTTTGAGCATTTCAAAAAATCTTGTCAATTAGCTTTGGAGTTAGCTAAAAAGTCTTCAGAGTCATACAAGAAAATGCAGAGAGAAATACACAAGAAATTAACAGTTCCTCTTAAATATATTTTTTAAAAGTATTATTAGTGTACGAAATAAAGGATAGTTAAGGTCCTTGAGCATTTCAAGAAATCTCGCCAATTAATTTCGAATTAGCTAAAAAGTCTTCAGAATCATACAATAAAATGCTGAGAGAAATAGACAGAAATTGAGTTCCTCTTAAATACTTTTTTTTGCAAGGATTATTAATTGACAAAATAAAGGATAGTTAAGGTTTTTGAGCATTTCAAGAAATCTTGTCAATTAGCTTTTGGAGTTAGGTAAAAAGTCTTCAGAATCATACAAGAAAATACAGAGAGAAATAGATAAGAAATTAGCAGTTCCTCCTAAATATTTTTTTTAAAAGATTATTAATTGATAAAATAAATGACAGGTAAGGTGTTTCAACATTTCAAGAAATCTTGCCAATTAATTTTCGAGTTGGCTAAAAGGTCTTCAAAATCATACAATAAAATGCTGAAAAACACTTTTATATAGGTGAGTCATATACTCGTTCATATGTATAAGTCTCTTCAACAATTTTCACATAAACTTTGAATGCAACATTAGTTCTTTCTTTCTTTAATGTTGTCTCTACCCAATTTTGTCTTAATAATTGAACTTTCATAAAGGTTTTTGAAACCATAGTTGAGGTGTTGGGTGTGGTTACCACAAACTTAAAGTTCTTGGTCTTTCTCCAACTGAAGGTAAACTCTTTAAATGGAGTTTAGTTCAAAAGTCTCTTTATTATCTTTAATTAATTATTGTAAACTTTTAAGAATAACATTGTTCGAATAGAGACTTCTAGAAATCATTTGATACAAAATAAAGTGTTCTTCGGCTTGATGAAACACTTAAATTCCCACATCACTAATAATAAATGTTTGTCTGTTTTAATAAGAAAGATCTCCACTTAATTAACTTGGAGATGATGAAAACTCTCCTCTCGAGTAACCTTTCCCATGCTTTGGACCTTAAGAATTTAGAAATCTCAAACTTCATTAATCAGTTAGGTCATATAAAATATAAGATTAGGTGGTGAGGAACCAATGAAAGATATTAGTGGTGTACTCAGTATATAAAAATATATTAGGTTGGGTGAGAATGTTAATAATCTTTACATGTATGTAGGGTAGTTATGCTAAATAGTACATAATGTGACACATATTTTAGTTTTTGAGTTTTGACACAACAATCAATGTCAATTTTGACACAACAATCAATGTCTTTAGAAATATGTTTGAGTCCAGATATGATATATGTGACGTAATGAGTTATATAAGATAATATTATGTGACATATATAGTGTGAATTGATGAGACATGATTATAATGTTATATGATATATAATGATGATGGTTACATTCTTTTAAATTAATAAGTTATCTCATCTTCTGAAGATTTAACTTTTATAATTGTATTTAATACATGAAAACAAATAATTTTATTTTCATAATATAGTAGGTGATGAAAAGATATATAAACAATAAAAATAATCTAATAGACATGATGGAAATTATATAATAATAAGTTTATTATCTATGAAATATTTTCCTACGGACTTCTTTTGTGGAAAAAAATTAATTATCCATTAAATATTTCTCACAACTTTATTTTTATGAAAATTTTTCACAATTTTTTTTTGTGGGAAATTTTTCACAAATTTGTTTATGAAATTTTTTCCTAATGATTTATTTGTGGAAAATTTCTCATAAATTTGTTTGTAGAAAATTTCTCATGAATTTGTTTGTGGAAAATTTTCGATGAATTTTTTGTGAAAAATATTTTCTACTAGCCTTTTACCTACAAAGTTGTAGTAATAGAAAGTTTTTTAGAAAAAATTATAATTCTTATTAATTTTAAGTATTATCACAAACTTATTTCATAAAAAATATAATTTTTTTTTGTAATATATTATACTCGTATATAGTAATTTCTTATTAGGGATACTTGAATTTTTGTAATAGATATAGATAATATATTATATCAATATAGTTTATAAAAATTTATATGTATCTGTAATATATTTTAATAATAATGATACTTTTAATAAATGGTTGAAAATATTAAAAATTCAACCCTATGTAAGTAATAATTATAGTTAAAAGAATAAAAATATTAAAAAGTTAAAAAGAGAATAATAATTTTTGTTTTCATCTCAACACCTTTATTAAAAAAATAAAATTAAATAATATGTTTAAAATTTATAAATATCAAACTAATATAAATTTTTTTATAAAAACTATTTTAATATATCTCAAATTTTACATAAATCTTAATTTATTTAAAATATAAACACTATTTCTACATATTATTTATTTTAAATAAATTCTCTTTTACTATAAACAACCATTAATACAAATAGTAGATAGGGAATATATAAATTTTAAACTAGGAGAGTCAAGTGAAACTTTTATATATTCTAATTTATAAACTTTATTTTTCAAGTCTTTGCAAAAACTTTAACATCACCTTCCTAAATGGTAACTAGCTTCTCAATTTAGTAGTGTGTTATTGGTTTATTTGTCTCAGTTTTAATATGAAATTATAATGATGAAAAGTTTCTAAATTTTAGGTCAAAGGACCAAATTTTTTTTCAAAATAAATTATATATATAATATAATAATATAAAAAAAATAATTCACTATAAGATGATACACACTTAAACATCATATAGATATATAAAATGTAAAAAAATGCACCATTCAGTTTGATGGGTATAAATATATTTAAAAGAATATAAATCTAAATAAAATCAAAGTAAAAGATTATTAAAGATGATAGAGTAGTGTGTTTATAAAAAAAGTCAATACCAGCTTTCGAGACTAAAGAGAAAATCGAGGTGAATCTTTTACTTTCGAGAAATAAATAAGAAACTACTGAGTTTCTTTTAAATACCGCTTTTCGAGGATTATTAATTGACGAAATAAAGGATAGTTAAGGTCCTTGAGAATTTTAAAAAATCTTACCAATTAACTTTCGAGTTGGTTAAAGTCTTCAGGTCATACAATAAAATGCTGAAGAGCACTTTTATATGGGTGAGTCATATACTTGTTCATACTTTCATATGTATAAGTTTTTTTATTATCTTTAATTAACCATGTAAACTTTTTAAGAATAACATTATTCAAATAGAGACTTATAAAAGTCATTCGACACAAAATAAGGTGTTCTTCCATGTTGATAAACACTTAAATTCCTACATCACTAATAAGAAATGTTTGTTTGTTTAATAAGAAAGATCTTCACTTAATTGACTTGAAAAATATGGAAACTTTATTCTCGAAAAACCTTCTCATGCTTTGGATCTTAAGAATTTAGAAATGTCAGACTTCATTAATTAGTTGGGTCATATAAACTATAAAATTAGGTGCTGAGGAGTCAATAAAAAATATTGATGACCCACTCAGTATATAAAAGTATAGTAGGTTAAGTAATATCGTCTCAGTAATCTTACCATATAAGGCGATTAGTCTAAATAATATACAGTGTGACATGTAAAAGTATTAATATTTGAGTTTTGATTATAATAATAATTTTTTTTTTAAATAATAAAATTATTTATCTTAGTAGTGTCTTAATTTTTTTATTTATAAAAACTCTTTTTATCAAATTTTATAACTTATTTTTTTTATCACTTCATCATCTAAACATATAATAATAATATATATTATATAAAAAATAATAATTCACTATACATTTATTCTATCATTAATATAAGAGGATACATATTTAAATATTATATATAAATATAAAATATAAAAAAATGCACAATTCAGTTTGATGATATAAATATATTTAAAATAATATAAATCTAAATAAAATAAAATAAAAAGTAAGAAATTATTAAAAATGATAATTTTTTCAAATGAAAATTTAAATGATAATTAATTATTTGGAAGACTTCTTTTATTATATATAACAGTGAAAAAATTAAAAATAAATATTTCATAATCAATTATAATGAGATATTCAATATTTAACTCAAATTCTAACAATAAAAAAATAATGTTTCAATTCAATAATTCACTAAAATATTTATTAAAAAACATTTTCATATTTTGTTTTTATGATATTTTTTTTTACATTTCCTATTTTATTTCTTGTAACATAATTTATTTTGCATTATACTTTTCTTACTTTTCTATGTACTTTTAATATTATAAGAAATTGTTTACTAAATTATATAGCAACTTAATAAAACATACATATTTTACTATTTTAATTCTATTTTTTATTTTAAATTTTATTATTTTTATCTTTCATTTTCTTTTGAATTCTCACGTTTTATTATAATATTATCTTTTCAATCCATCAATCTCAAAATTTTTGTGAATATTTTCTCATCATTTAATCTAATTCCACCTAAATTCATCCTCAATTTTTTTAAAATTTAGTAACTAAGTTTTATTTTTTAAATATTATTTTATACATAAAAAAAATTGTGAACAGTCTAATAAAATAAAAAATTTAAAAAAATTCTAATATATATATATAAGTAAATTATGAATTATGTAAACTATAATATCATTTCTTTAAAATTTTATAAAAATATATAAATCATGATTATAATTTGTTTGCTGCTTTATTTTTATTTTTTTTTTCGTATTTGTTTTATAATACAATTAATAATATTAAATTAAAAGTATATCGAGGTTCTTTAATAGAAAATCTAAGTTACTCTGAACTCGTCGTATCGGATTGGTTCCAATTCAAAAGGAAGCGCATATGTCATAATTCTTGTCCCGACTTCTTTTTTTGGGAAAGTCAATCAAAATTGACTGTTCGACCAAATTATTATCCACAAACCCTAATTATGTAATTACAAGAAAAAAAATTAGTAAATTTAAATATATTTTTTCTGGTTAATAATATTATTTCAAAATATTTTTTAATTAATTAATTCATTAATGATTCATTATATATATTTCTTATAATTAAATTTTTAGTTAATACAATTAAGACTATTATTTATACTTTATCAAGTTGATAATTAAGATAATCATTTACTTTTCTTAGTTGTCATGATTAAGATAATGATAAATCAAATAATAAATTCAAATTTATCTTATAAATGATTTAATGTTTTTGAAACAATAATTAGTTTAATTAAAAAAAACTAAATAATTGTCCTAGTTATCAACCATATATATTATACTATGTTATTCAATACTATATTATCACAATTAATTATTTTATAATAATTATTTTAAAATGAAATTTATAACAATTTTTTAATTAATTGTTGGTGTAAATTTTGTATAAAAATAATATATATAGGTAAACTAAACTCTTTCAATAATTAAAATTATATATATGAATTAATTTAGTCTTTAAAATTATAAAGAATGTAGTTTTAATCCTTGAAATGATTAAACTTGTAAATTCTCATAGTAAATTTGGTCTAGTGAAAGATTCAATAAAAAAAAGTAATTTGGATTTATCATATTTTGATAAAATGTGTGAAATTTTAGATGAAATTAATCAGGAAAATGTTTATATATATATATATATATTATTACAATAAAATAAAAAAGTAATTACAATAAAGATATTTTAATTAATTCTATTATTCAACTTTCTTCCAAATCAATCTTAAAAGAAAACGAGCACAGAAGAAAGAGAACCACATTGTATTGTCATTTGCCACAGAGCATTGAAACCCTCTCTCTCTCTCTTTCTCTTTCTCTTTCTCTCTCTCTCTCACTCCTCCTCCAACCATTCTGAATGTGTTCAAGGTAAATCAGCTCTAGCTTACCTTCCTCGCTTTGTTTCCCCAGAAACACACACCAAAATTACGAACATTTATTTTTCAAGTTATTTTTTGGAGAAAAATTCAGGCCAAACAAACCTTTTTTTTCTGTCGGATTCGAAAGTTGTCGCTGCGATTCTGGTTGTCGTTCCCTTTAAGAATTTGTTGCTCAAGGCCGTGTTTGGTGACGTGTAATGTGTTTCTTCTTCTTCTTTTGTGCAGGTGTTGTTGAAGGGTATAGTGTAGAGTGGTGTGTGTTATTCTTCTTGGAAGTGCAAAATGAATGATGGTAGACAAATGGGGTTGCATTATGTAGACACAGGGTTCCCTTATGCTGTTAATGAGAACTTCGTGGATTTCTTTCAAGGATTCACTCATGTGCCTGTCAATTATGCCTTTGCTGGTTCAATGCCTGATCAGGTTTTTCTTTCTCCTTGTTTTTTTGTTTGTTTGTTTAATTTTTGGGTAAATTTTTTTTTTTTTCATTTTTTGTAATTCAGTTTTGGTTTGTGGTTGAAGTTTCAAGTTAGCAGGTTTTAAACTGTGATTGCAGAGACTGTTTGTGGTTTCGTTGCGATCCTTGACATTGTGTGAAATTGCGGCCAAATGTGGCTCCAATTGCTAGCAATACAGTTAAAATCCTCGAAAACTTGATCTTGTGGCTGAAATTCTGGTAGCTGACCACTTTTTAGAACCATGCATATCAGAACTAAAAACTTCCGTGTTACTAAACTTGCTCGATGATTTAATGGTTTTGGTAACAAGGTTTTTTAGAATCATGCATCCATGAATTGCAAATGTTGGTTCTTGCATGTGTTTATTGAGTTTTGATCTGAATTGAATTTTACTTACTTGAAAATATGGAAGTATAAAGCAGAAATTTCAGTTATTTTGTTGCTATCATTACTGCTGCTATCTAAAGGTTAGGTAGTTAGGTAAATGTAAATGAATTTACAATGTTTGACATAAAATCATGGAAGTTTTTTTTTTTTTTTTTTTTAAATAATGGGAATTGGATGTTCAAGTACAAAAAATAACGTGAGAATGATAGGTACTTTTCTTTTTTGTTGAATTGCAAAAGTGGATAGGTAATGCTGCATTTCCAAGCAGCTGTGTCACAGACATGTGTCTCTCCCTTTTGACCCATTTAAATACTGAATTGAGTTGTTGTCATTTGTAAATGTGTTGAACTTCGCTCAAAATATTCTCTTTTGTTTTTGTTTTATTAGTTCATAGTTTAGTATGATTCTGTTTTGGTTTGTGACCATAACTATGTAATAATGTTCTGTCCAGGAAAGTGTCTACTGGTCAATGAACATGAATCCCTATAAATTTGGATTGTCTGGCCCTGGTAGTACATCTTACTATAATTCTTACGAGGTAAATGGTCATTTGCCGAGAATGGAGATTGATAGGGCTGAGTGGGAATACCCTTCGACAATTACCACTGTGGAACCAGCTACAACAGATTCTCCACCTAGAAGAGATGGAGTCTCCAGCATGCAGACCATCCCTGAAGAATGTTAGTGAAAATTTTATTTTCTTTTGCTGTAAGCAAAGGCCTGTGGTCATGTTGTTGGTTTCTGCCATTCGGTGGTTGTATTTTATCACTTTTAGGTGCATGCTAACAGCAATTTAATGTCTGCGGGGTGGGGGAGGGGATTCTGGAGGGGAGGGGTTGTCCGGCTGGATGAAACTCATTCTTGTCATCATTGGGAATTGCTGTTTTAAATGGCATCTATTCATAAAAATTAACATGAAAATTTTATGATAGCATCTTCATATTTGGATTTCTTTTGCAGACAGTGTTAATCATGGTAACTTTTTAACTGAAGCTTTTGATTTTTTTTCCTCTCTTCTGAGTTAAATAGAAACTACTATTTTTTTATTATTTAGGAAATTTATGTAAATCAAAGTATAGTGTATTAACTCTTTTAAATTTCTTTTGCAGGCAGTCCAAATCATCATGAATCCAATAGTAGTAGCCAGGTAGGAAGCTTTGTTATTAACCGAGCCACAATTTTAGACCTTACCTAATCGAATTTTGGTTTAATATTCAATCATTTGTTCCTGGTAGGAACACTGGGTCCCCTACGCTTGAAATTGGGAGACATTATTTCAATGATAGTTTGGTGTACATAGCATACTTTAATGATAAATTGTAATCTATCCACTGCACACTTTTTTGGATACTTCATCAATTTTATTAGTAAATGTTGGTCAAAATGAACATTGACAAAATACTCCATGGTTTCAGTTTTTTGCAATTTAACTAGTCTAAACTTTCGATATGTGACAAATAATCCATGTAGTTTTAACTTTGGCAAATAGTCTGCCTATACTTTCAATGTGTGACAAACAACAATAACCTTATTTTGGTAGCTGAGGTTGACTACATGGATTGCACAATGTTATTATCTCATCTTTTCCTTTTCTAGATATAGTTATTGATTGATGACACTCATCATCAAATAGTATAAATAGTTTTGCCAAAGGTGTTATTTTTTGTATTTTTCATACAAAGATGTTTACATATGTTGGTTTTTAGACTTGTTTTCTTCCAAAACGGTTTTCATATGAATTGATAATTTCTATAGCATGTCTCATTTTCATATAATGATATCACCATCCTCAGTTTTATGCTTGCTAGAAGTGTCCCCCAAATAAACATTTCTTTTATGAGTAAACTGAGTAATGGGAATGTTACTAAAGCAAAACGCGAACCAAGAAACTGTACAGAAAATATGAAGACAAGAATGAATCTTTTATTGATTAAATATCAACAGAAAATGGCAAAAATCTTAGAAGATTTTTCCCTTACAACTGAGCCATTGCTCTGTTTTCTCAATACTAACAATTCCCCATGCCTTCCCCTTGAGCCCTCCTCTATTTAAGCCAAGGTGCTGCCTTTCATCCTCTCCAAATACCTAGCTAACTAACTAATTAAATGATTGTTATAACTTTTTTCCTTGGTGAATAAATTTATTCTTATAACTAATTCTTGATATTTTACTTTAACTAACCATTAACATTTGGGAATCTCTAATTGGGAATGAATAAAATTTAGAGAAAACATAAGTAGATTTGTTTTTTCTTCTATGATACTCCATTCTTCTATTATACAAAAAGAAAGGGGTTTTGTACTTCTCTTATGCTGGAGTACATTATTTAGAATTTATTGCATAATGATATTATTTGAATCGTCTAAATTGATTTCATGTGCTACCTTGCATAACTGGATTTTTCCAATAAGCTTGATTAGACTGGGAATTATATTATTGAAAGAAGACTTGAAAAAACTTGAGTTGAGATCTCTCTGCATTTCAATTGCTTAATGTCAACAAGTTGTTAACCCTTCTGAATATAGTTTCCAACTTGATAATCAGAAGCAGCGTAAAAATTTATCCTCTGAAGCCTATATAATCCTTGGTGTTGCATTGGTGCAGGTCATATGGCAAGACAACATCGATCCTGATAATATGACTTATGAGGTGTGATGCACTAAATGTTTATGTATAATTGCTGATGTATTCATGTAGTTTCTTACATTTAGAATATTTTGTGACAGGAACTGCTGGACCTGGGGGAGGCAGTTGGGACTCAGAGCCGAGGTCTTTCACAAGAACTTATTGATATGCTTCCAACCTCGAAGTACAAATTTGGTAGCTTATTCAAAAGAAAAAATTTTGGGAAAAGGTGAAGTCCTGGTTCTCAACCATTTTACAGAATAGATAGATGAAAATATGGATTATAAAAAGTTGAATAGATCAAACTGTATATTATATTATTGAGGAAAATGAGGTTGAATGTACTGTGGAAGAGGAATGAAAATCATAATATTTAATCACAATCTTTAATCTTGCCGAAATCAATCTATTGAAAAATATATAGGACAAGCGAAGCTAAAATTTACATGCTTCATGCCTGTAGCATTTATAAATTTTAGATTTATCAAGTTTGTAATTTCTCTTGTTTTCCATTACCCTCTAAGTCAATAACCAATGAATAGAGAAGAAAATTCTATTGACCGTGTCCATTTTCGATTCTTTTGAAAATTTGTAATTCTTGATTCATTTCCTCCCTTCCCCTATCCCCTTGGAAATATAATGATCGATTAATTCGAATTGAACTTGTGGTTGAGTGTACACAATGTTTCGATAGTCTTAATTACAATTACTAGAGTTCTCCACTTTAAATCCGATTCCCAGAGAATGTGATTCAATATTCTCTAGTTTTATATGTAGGACTACATTGATCATTGAAGTTGATGCCATTTTATTATTATTGTTATTATTATTATTATTTTCTTTTTCTGGTTCATTAAACTTTTGCCTGCCAGATTTAGGATAGAGAAATCATATCTGTAAAACAAATTGCATAACAAATTTTACAACTGATAAAAGTTTGAAATGTAATAAATGATGTGATGGAGAGAGATAGACAGTGGACATTATGTAAAAATTGTTGAATGTGTATGTCACATTTCTTTATGATATCTATGTCACCTTTTTCTTGGTTTCAGTCTCCAGCTTTATTTTCTACTTTGAGGATATACTGACGATGATATTGCATCGAAAACAGGTGTGTAATTTGTCAGATGACATACAGAAGAGGTGATCAGCAAATGAAATTGCCATGCAGCCATGTGTATCATGGTGAATGCATCACCAAGTGGCTCAGCATTAACAAGGTACAAACATTTTTAAATGCATTGTTCTTCTCAAGTCCACTTGAAGCCTATGTCTTTACCATTTGTTGTCTCTTTTTCAGAAATGTCCTGTGTGCAACACTGAGGTTTTTGGCGAGGAATCAACGCATTAGGCATCAAGATGGCAAAAGGGATCCTTTTTGTCTATTAATTTTGCTTCTCATCCAAGTCTCTCTGTCTCTTTAAGTTTTCATTTCTTACACGTAGGTAGGTGTAATATGAAGAACTATGGCAGCTCTCACAATATATGTTCTGTTCACTAGAAACAACCTAATGGAGACTCATTTTCTTGTGGTTAATGTGTGATTTTGTGTGTATTCATGCAATATATTCTCTTTAAGCTTCGTGTCCATTCCTGTGGTATTTGGGATTGAAAAATTTGCTTCCTAGTCATTGATCAAGATGTGTTGGGATTTGGGAATAAGAAATCTCATGAGCATGCTTAATGGATTGGTAATTATTAGAGGATAACATTGAATGCTAAATAACATTATATTAGCCAAACCTCCATTTCAATTTTTTTAAGACGACCCCGTTTCTCTTGACTTGTTATGAAATTAATTGAATGTGTGAAAACATTAGATGGTGACTGCAAGGATAGAGATATATGGTACATGGTCCCTACATATATAAAATACCCCAACCACTGGACAAAATTACAAAGAAGAAATTCATCTTGCACTAGAATTATAACATATTTAGTTTCACATTTTAGATGTAATAATTTTTGTAAGTTAATAATTATGATTATCATGTTTTAAATGTAATATCTCTGTTACTATTGCAAAAAAACAATATAAAAAAAAATGTAATTGTCTGAGGAAATTAATAATAGTACCAGTACTTAGGCTATCTTTATCTGTGGAACCCATGTGTCATTCTCTCACGATTGATGATAAAAAGAATAAATAATAAAGACACATCAATGCAAAATTGGTAATAATTATTTATATTGTAGAACAATAATTCTTTTTTTGTTTTTCTGTTAAGTTAAATATTTATATATAGACTTTGGTTTGATATTCCATGCATGTTTTGATAGACTTGAGCTTTGTGTGTAAATATTTTCTTGTTCAATAAAAGAAATTATTTTCTTATTCTTTTTTGTTTATATATTATTGCAAACCCAATAACTAATTAAAATTAGGTTTAACATAGCCTATGAATAACTAGATTTTTTAATCATCTAATAGAGATTCGATTATCTGTTTATGTATGTGAAAAAAAAACTTTGTTAGGAGAGTTAAAAACTCACTTTAAAATGTGTTGAAACATTATTTTTTGACTTTTAATTACATAGATATCTTGTTTTGAAAAACAAAAATCATAGGAGGAATGTGTAAATGAAGCAACAGAAAAAGTTGTAACTTGTAAGAACATTATCTGAACTTAAGTTATAGCAATCTATTCCTCATTATTGCAAGTTGAAACAAATGAATTGCTTTATTAACAAAGCAACCCTTTCTTTACTTTTATAATGGGAAGGCCATTTTAGCAACTAATGTTTGTGGAATCTTTCTATTCATGCTTATGAAGATGACAGGGAAAGTTACTCAAAAGTCAAAACAGTGTGTTTTTTTTTCTTTTCCAATGGAGGCAAATTGATTTTATAGTTACTTTTTTCTTACATCCAACTCTGCTATTTACACTTTATGCTCTATGGAGCATCCAAGCCAATATTTACACTAAAGTTTGATAGAGCATCATGACAGATGATTACTGTCATGAATGTTTATTATGTGAGAAATTATCAAGTAATTTTGAATCTATATATGTTTATAGTAATTCTGATTACTTTTATGTAACATCAAAAGTTTTTATAATATCAGACAATCTAATATTTTAGAAACAACATTTTGAAAACAAAAAGACATGTTTATGAACAATATATAAAAAAAGTCTTGCTTACTCATCATTGCAAAGTGAATTAACATGAATACAACAGTAAGAATATACAAGAAAAATAACTGTTACTGAAGTATAACACTTCACAGACAACATTTTAAATATATGATGTACCATTTTGAAAACAACTGAACACATTTCACATCACATGGAGAGAAATTGGTATCAACTTTTTAGGACAGTGCTGAATTTTTGTGATGGATTGCAAATACTAACAATAGTGCCAACTATTGTTGATACCATCTGTGGTTATTCACATGAACAGTAGCTGCGTCAGTCGGACAGAACACAGAAACTTTGTTTCATCCATTAAACCTGATCAATATATTCTTTATTCTGACACACATTTTCTTTCTGATGTACAACCTCATCTTCAATGGCTTTAAACAAATATTCTCGATCCTTTTCTCATGTCAAGGAGGACCAGAATATGAAAATCAGAAACCTGTTTTATTTTATGATTTTACTTCTTACAAGCTCCTATAATTTCAAGGAACATTTTTCTTATTGAGATACTATGTTTGTGTTGTGAACAATCACCATGTGAAGTAATCTAATTGGAAATACAACATGAACATATTAATTAAGCTTCCTTTTCTCCTGTTATTACATATATTGAAGGAAAAATCTGCACCATTCACACTGTTATGCATTATCAATAAGAATCTGCACTGTTCACTGTCTTTTGTATTGACATTACTACAAGTTAGTCTTTCACATATTATGTTTCTGAAGGCCTTACTGACAAAATTCAGGTCGAATATATTAAACTTGGAAGTGATAAACAATATTTTTATCTTTATTTTTGTTTTTATCCTTAATTGGATAATGTTCTCAAGAAAACAATGTCATATTAATCTATCTTGCAACAACATTTAAGGATGGTATTTTAAAATTGCTTACCTTAATATGAAGTAAATGTCACAACTTCATTCTCTCAAAATATTATTGATGCAGTGAAGAGGAAAAAGTGTTTGAAATATTAATTTTCTTATGTATGATAATGTTGCTTTACCAACAAGGATTTTTGTGGATTGAGAACAAAACATTTATAAATTAAGTTTTGTCTTAGATTCTAAATTCTGTGACATTTGTCATTAACCTTAAAAGTAAAATAATTTAGAATAAAAACTGGAAGTTTTGCTGTCATGACCAATCTGCATAGTTTCTGCATCCAATGACACAGCACATGCAAATGAACACAAAACAAGGAATAATATGAAATCTGTGGGTTAATTTGTCGTTTAGTTAGTTACTTGTAAAACCCAAATCCATGTTCTGAAGCCGCATTTCGTAAGATCCAAGAAAATATTTGTATCTTATTCTGCAAAACAATGCCAGTGTCCTCCATTTACGTGTTCTTCTTGAAAACAACACACAAAATAACTGATAGAGTTGCTTCAAATGATGAAGTTTGAGTAGAATAATGAATATAATATTTCATTACATAATTATGATCTAAATTTATATATTATATACTCTAAGTATAATATTAAATAATATTTTTAAAATTTAGCAACTGATATAAACATCAGTGAAATTGTTCTAAGTTGTAGATTTAGTGTAATCATTATCTGTGCAACTAACAAAACAGAAAGTTTTATGAAATATTAATTAAAAAAATGGAGTTGTGGACCAGTCAAATAATTGGTAAGAATTATTAATTGAAACCTTAAAATATGTGAAATTAAAAAAATGTGATGTACAAAGATGATGCCAAAACCCTGTAGACACTTGTGGAATTTTGATTGATCCCAGTTTTAAATTCTTACTAGTTTTTTAAAATTTAAAGAGGTTAAACATTTTTTCACAGTTGATAAATTATAGAAATTTTTGTTGTAATTTTTAATATTTTTTTTTTATTTTTAATAATATTACTTTTTTCTTAATGAACATCAAAGTCATTAAAATACCAAGAACCATATATAGAAAACTGTCACAATCTCATAAGAAAGAACATCCCCTCAAACATTAATTTTAGTTGTTTTTTCCAAAGAGATAAACCCTAATCAAAACCCACATACTCATAGAAAAGATAAGGACAAATTTAGATTCTTTGGTTGGTAAACATCTTCTGATATGTCAACAAGTGACAAATTATTAGGAGATAAACTTGAATGAACTTCTATAACATCTGAAAAATTTTATTTTTTTATATAAAATTCCAATTATAGGGTTTAAATTTATATATTTTATAATCCCAATTTTATACCCTAATTTTACATGGAAAAATAAGGTTTTCCCATTCATTTTTCCTAACCCATTTCTCTTATTTTATTTTTTGTATCTATCTTTGAATTTTGCATTTTTCAAAAAATAATATTGTATTAAATAAGAAAAATAAATAAATTATTGGGAACAAAATTGTTCTATTCTCAAAACATTAAAATATTTTAAAAATACACCATTTACCATTTTCCACCTTCCACCAGCATTTAATAAGTCACCACGTGGCATCACCTTTGTGGTACAATTCATGAATGAAGATTAGGACCAAATTAATGAAAACAAAAAAACACAGATATCATTCATTCACAATGATAATGTTAAAATTATGTTCTGTCTTACCCAAATTTATTAATAATCAAAATTTATTCAAAATATCAAATGAGAGAATTTGAGTCCCACTAAATTTATTAAAATTATTTAAAAATGTGTTTAGTATTTCAATAACCTAAACAAATATCTGATAAAAATTATATATGTATATATATATATATATATATATTTTTTTTAAGTAAACAAAACCAGTTCTGATCAATAGGATGAACACATTCTTACAAACTATGATCAGATTGAACAAAAATCACTTCAAAATATCAAAAACAACTCATAAATTACAACAATAACTGTGGCAAAACCAAGAATGCTGAAGAACAAACTCATACCATCGAGTACAAAATTTATTGCAGATTTGGAATCTATGTTAAACAAAACAAAAACAATCAAGAACCACAAAAAGGGGTCCAAGAAAAAGAAAAGGAAAATACATTTACAACATGTGTTCTTTCAGTTCATGAAATTTGACAAATCTACCTTGTGCTGTTGTTGTTGTTGCAGAGCATGAAATCCAGCATCCTTGACCAAGCTACTCGTAGCCGAGGGTAAACCCTACTTCTGTAACTTCTTGATTCTCTGACAACATATTCCATTGTTTCCACAAACAGATTGAAGCTTCTGATTGGTGGCACATAAAGGGTCAGAGGAACTGTAGAGAAAGCCACTGTGAAGAACAACTGCAACATTTCTTCCTCTTCTTTTTCTCAATTTTATTATGACCCTCTTCGAAGGATGTATAAAGGTAGATGCTTCTGATTCAGGAGGCAAAAGGGTGTCTGGATTTAGGTTTTGTTTGAGTTTCTGAAATCTGTGTATGAAATTGAAGAAAAAGAAGAAAGAGGGTGTTTGTTTGACTTATAAAAAGATGAAAGAGAGAGAGAGGGAGAGAGAAAGAGAGTTCTGGAATCTCAAAGAAGGTTGATGCAACTCAAACTCCAAAATATTATATATATATATATATATATATAATGGTTAGTGGATTAAGTAATTGCAGATAAATATTGAAAATTTGACAGATAAATATTGAAAAATTGAAAGATGTCAGCTATTGGATTTGATGATATTTCCAGATTTCAATGGATTATTCTTGATGAGAAATTATTATATTTCTTATTAATATAATTGAAAGTTTAATTCAAGATTATGATTAGATTAGAAAAGTGTCAGAGACACTGAATGAATGCATTTCTATTATTTGCAGTTGGATATTTAATTTGAAATCATGGTTAGATTAGAACATGTGTCAGTTGATCACGTGTTTGGTTTGAAAATAATTATTTAAATATTATTTTTTAATTGTTTTATCATTAACATAATTAATAATAGCATGTTTTTCATATATTATATATAATTTATTTAACATAATTTATATTTAAGACTATTTTTTATTATTAGGGTGATGTATTTTAAATGATATAATTAAGAATCTTTGTATATAAATCAAAAGGATGTGATATGTATAATTTACAAGATTTGATTTTAATCTATGGAAAACAACAAAAACTCTATAATTTAATATAAAATCAAAACACATATATGATATTTATAAAAATAAAATTATAAAAAAAAAATTAATTGTTTTTTTTTTCAAAAATTATACTATAAAACATAATAAAATACAAATTATAAAAAAAAAATAATAATAATACTATGATTACTTAATGGCAACCTGTGCTGTGCCGTATTGTTGGTGTACTATTATTCATACATTTCTTAATCAATTTGAAAATCATTTTTTATTATTTTATTTTTTTTCTTAATATTCTTTGTACGTTATGAATTCAGATGAATATCATAACTTAATTCAAACTAATCTTAAAATAAAAATAAATAAATTGGTTTTTGAAAGTGATTTAATTTGAATTAAACAAAATTTATGTGTAGTCCATTCAAGATCATTAATTTTTATTTTAATGAATTAATTCGATTGATTTAATTATATTTTTTATAAAAATTTATGTAATAATTTTTTTAAAAATAATGTAATTATCTTTATTCGAATTTATTAAAATTATTTATTTATTTATTTTTGTGAATTTTTATGCTAAGGAAACGTGTATTAACGTTTGTCATAAAACATGAACACTTTGAAAACTAAAAAGCTATGCTTTTAGTTATTGTTAGTTGGTGGCTATCATGTAAAACAAGATCTTCCTACTTCAAGTAATAACAGCTAAAAATCTTTCATTATTTAGATGAAATTCAATTTAAAATATATTAATTTGACATAAATTTTATTTTATGAATAAGTTTTTTTTTAAATTTAAAATTTATTTTTAATATAATATCAAAATTTATCCTAATAAAATTATCGGACTATTTATTATTAAATTGTTATTTTATTTTTCGTATTGATTTTATGTGATAAATTAAACTTAAAATTTATTTTTAATAAAAATAATAAAAATTAATATAAAAATTTATAAAATTTATTTTAATATATTATTTATTTTATAATGATAAATATTTTATCTTTATTTAATTTGAAATTTCTAACATATATTAATATTTTTTTTGTTATGAAAGTAAATAGAAAGGAAAAAAGAAAAGTGAGATAATTTTTAATAAAAAAGTAAATTGTTTGCATACTCGTGACTCAATTTGAATATATGATTTATTTCTTAGATGTAGGATATGATTGAATTAATTCTTGAAGCTTCTAAAATGCACATTTAAGATGGAAATAGAGAAACATATATATATATATTTTTATGTCATTAAGTTTAAGATTTTTCGATATATTCAAATAAATATATATTTTTTTAAATTTAATTATATTTTTAATCTTTGAAAATTTGCAGTAAATTTTTTTTTAATTCTTCAAATTAGAAACTTTTTTTTTTCAATTTTAAAGATTAAAATGAATATTTTTAAATTTGAAAGATTAAAATTGTAATTACAAGTAAAAGTATAACTTTAAAAAAAAAATGAAGTAGATTGAACCTAATATAGAATATTTCAAATTCGTATTCTTATGAGTGTTTTTAGATGTTAATGATTATTAAAGAATTTTATCATTTTCAACTTTTTCTTTGTACTAAAGATGAAAATATTCATTGTTTTCTAGATAATCCATATGCTAGAAAACTACATTACACATTCAACAAATAATTCTTGATTAGTTTATTTGATATATGATGAAATGAATATTTTATATTAACAATTATTCTTATTGAAAACCCTGATGAAAAATAATTTATATTACAAAGGCATACATAAATTTAAGACTTTTAATTAAATATTTGGAATAAATATTATAAGAAATTATTGATGGTTATGGTTATAAAAAAACAACATTGAAAAAGTATTCAAAAATTTAATATGAACACAACAAAGTCAATGAATATTGTAATGGTTGAAATTGTATAAAGAGCATTGTCAAACAAATGAAAATAATAATAAAAAGATGATAAATATGTTTTATTCATCTTGAGATAATAAAAAGATGATAAATGTGTTTTATTTATCTTGACTAAACCACATTTTATATTTCATGATTTATAAAAGATTATATGATAAGAGTTATGAATAAATTCATACCAAATCCTGATAAAAAAAATTTGAAATATTAATAAATGAGTAATAAGATATCTAAAAAGAATTGTCAAAAAATACTTATATATTTTAATAATGAAAACTTGTTTTACAAGAGTAAATATAAATAAAAGAAAATCAAGATAAAATATATAACCATTTTTATAGAAAAAATTATGTTATAATAATGAAAGCTACAAGAAATATTTATTATATATTGTGACAATTAAAAATACAATTCATCCATCTAAAAATTTCATTTATTATTTTCTTTCAAAATATATTAATTTTCGTTATCATTGAAAAACTTTAAATAATAACATGTTAATACCAATAAAAAACATTCAATTTATATATAAACCTCATTTCACATTATATAAGTTCTAACAAATTATTTCATTGACATTTTCACAGGTTCAATACAGCACATCATCTCTGCAATCAGGACTCTTCTGTGATAAATTTTCTTTTACTTTTCTATTTAAATTTTTATGATATTAATTTTATGAATAATAATACATGGACACCTACAATTTAAACACAGTATAATATTTATAATCAGTTGAATTTATTATATTTATATTTATTTTTACGAAAATACGATGTAAGAGTCATTTAAATATCTTAAAAAAAAATTTATATATAATTTTGTATCAATATAATCACATACGTATTTGGTATTAAAAAAGAGATTAACTGAAAAAATTTTAATAAATAAAAATAAATTTATAAGTAAATACAATTTCATTTCTTATATGTTATTTAAATTTTTTACTATTTTTACTTAATATAAAATTTCTAACTCATCTTAAATTCTAAAAATACATATATAAAAGAATAATAATATATAAATATTTATTTTTTTCAAAATATCGATAAAAATATTCACATGATATTTTTCAGCCGTTAAATACATCACACATTTATGTTCAATACAAGTTTTACAAAGAATTTCGTTTAAAACAACTTATTTGTACTTAATACTATCTTCTAAAAATAAATGAGACATAATATATCAATCAAATTCTAATAAATATAAAAATATATAAAAATTTATCATAATAAAAATGAATTTAATGTATTAAAATTTGATTGATGATATATATTAATATAATTAATAAATTAGGAGTATTTTATAAATATTTAAAAAAAAAGTATTTATGTATATTTTTTTTATGCTAAACAAAAAAAAATTGATATAAAATTTGTGACTGAAAGTTGGTATGGAAAGGCTTCACGTGCTCAACAAATAAATGTCACACGTAACGCTAATGAGGGCTTCGTAGCCACAAATATTATTGCAAGTTTTCGAGATTTGTCTGTCACTTCAACAACAACCGTTAATTATTTCACCAATCATTATTTTTTTTCTCCAACAATTATTTACGAAAATAATTTTTTTTTTCAGTTCAGAATTCGATCATCATTCAATTTTGCACCATTATCGAAAATAATTCAGAATTTGATTCTCCAAAAATTGTTATATTGTATTCGTTATTAATAATATATATTAAACTTACATTGGTTATCACTAATATTAAATAATTAATGTTAATTTAACTTAAATTTATTAATATTAATAATTTATGTCAATATAAAATATTACTTTTATTCTAATATAAACTATTAAATATATATCAATAATAATATTATAAAAAAACTTAAATTGTATTAATATTAATAATTAATATTATTGATTTGAATTTATTTTAATATAAATATTAATTTCAAATTTTATTTTAATAAATTAAAATATTAATAATAATTTTAATGGTATATCTAAATTATTAAATTAGTAATTTTCTCATTATTAATATAAAATAATTTCGTAATTTATTACTTTTAATTTTAAGTACAAATTTATGAAGTGAATTATATAAATATATCCTCGAAAAAATTGACTAAATTAAAATATTTTCATTTACTTATCTTATTTACTTTTCATTTACATTAGTTTTATCAATTCTTTAAAATATTTTACTTTATGATTAATTGTTTTTTACTTCATGATTTTCGATCTAGATTTATATTTTTATCCATTTAATTTCAAAACACTTTTCTTCAATGGTTTTATCTTTCTTACATTATTTTAAATTTATATGCATTATTTCCAATAATTATTTTCTTATAAAAATTATTTTAATATCTATCATTCTAGCTTTTTCAATTAAAACTTGTTTTTTTTTTAAGTTAAAAAAATTATTAAATTTTATCTAAATATATTTAATCAAGATGATGAAATTCTAATATTCATTAATATAAAATTTAATTCTCATATTAATAAATTAAGCATTGAAATATTTCCTTTAAATTTATAAAATTTGAAAGAAAAGTAATCTTCTAAGTTAAAAATTCTAGAACATTACTGATGTAAATAAAAAGAATTTACAATTGTATTTGATTTTTAATTAAGATATTTAATTTAATTTATAATTTAGTAAAAATAGTTTGATTAATTGTTATATTTACCTAAATGGAAGTTGAAACTAGGGATTTTAAAAACAATACCAAATGTATGAATTAGGGTAGTCCTCAAGAGTTATATATACTTCTGGATAAAGGAAGTGTTCAAAAATGCATAATTTGAAATAGTATTAAACACATTAGGGATTATAAATTCTAGAATAATGATAAATGCATTATGGAATTGTGTAAAATAAAAACCATTTACATAATTTCGAATAAAACATTGAAAAAAATATTCTGAAATGATTTTTGAACAAAAATTAAATTTGAAAAAGGTATGAAAGTGTGCTAAGAAAAACTTGGGGGTGTAGAAAGAGAAAACCACTAAAGCTATCAACCCTAAGTCATGCCTCTATGGGCTCTGAGTTAGCACAATAATATGCAGATTTATGTATTAATCTTTTTTCTTCTGTGGTTTCTGCTACCAAATACACTCTTCCTTGGTCCCAACATAATTTTTTTAATAGAAAAGATGGAACTTAACATGTTCAGAATTTGCTGAAATTCAGTGATGAACTTCTTTATGCACACTTGATTCTCATGTCCCCTTTGTGATGATTGAATCCATGAACTTAGAAACAAAAGCTGAAATAGACAAACTAGAAATAAAAAAAGAACAATTAGATTCTGTACCTAGACATTTTCCTGTGTTAAAATTGGTAAGCCTCAACCTTCTATGCTCATGTGTCTTCTATTTTGAGCACTTTCACCTTTTAGATGATGATTTGTGTTAAAGTACTACCACTTTTCTGGCCTATGCATTTTGCTAACACATTCTTATAATGTGGTGTAAGGTGTGAAGTAGAATCCCCAGATGAGTTGTTTTTTCTTGTCTTTGTAACAAAGTAGAATGTTGCTTGGCACACCCTCATAAGCATGAGCACTTTCTTTTCAGTTTTGGTTTTGTTTCTGACGTGGCCCTCTTCATTCATGACAGCTGTGGATGCAGAAAATGATGCCTTTAAACCATTTGAGTAGCTTCAGAGATTTCTGCTTCACTTTTTCTCATAGAAATTGGAGTGTGAATAACTATATTGCCCTTGGAACTGACAAAGAATTCCAATATGTGTATCTATTTGGTTTTGGATTGGATAATGACTGAGATTGATGACACAGCTTGATGTGCAGGAATTTTTTATGATTCATGAAACTTTTCTGTGGAAAATGTTAGGTAAAGGAAAGGGAGTCACCCTGAGAGATATACCTTGACAGCTAGGTAGAAAATGATGGATGCGTTCATCATTTTATCTGTAAGGGTTGAATGATTTCATGGAACAGTTCTTGTTCATTGTTATGCATATTATTCATAAGTTTAAGTTTCAGATGGGAAATTTTTTACTTGGTAAAAACAAGGTCAATTTAGATGAAAGAAGAGTGGTTCCTTAGAAGAGAGGTACTGATATTGTTAACTGTTAAAAGCCAAAACTTGTTGCCAAAGTTTTGTAATGCATGCTATGAATATTCACACAGAAACGTAAAACCAGATTATTAGAAAAACATGTTAGGAGAGATTAATCTCTTGAATGAATCTCCATGCCATGAAGGATTAGTTTCTGACTACTGATATGCATGAGGAAAACAAAAAAAGATGAACGAACTTAGAGTCCTATAATAGTAAGTTAACACAAGTTAAACAACAAGATTTAACCATATAATTATGTTATCTTAAGTTTCAAAGGAAAGTACTCTGATTGATGTAATCAACTACTCAGATAAGGTACATTCATCTGGTCACTTGTGCAACAACCAACTTTTGATTAGGAATTTTCATTGACTTTAATGCAGTTTAACATAATTATAACTATTGTTCATCCTTAATTAGAGTGTTAAACTAAATTGTATACATTGCAAGTGATAATTTTTGTACCTTAGGTCCCAAAAGCCATTAAAATCTCATGTTAAGTCATTGATGGAGCCGTAATTTCTAATGTATGGCAGTGGTAACATTATGCCAGAAAAGGAAAAAAATAAAAGATGTTGCTTGGTTGGAGGTTCACATAATTTGCTTAAGAAATATGTCAACACAGTGGTTAGCCATTTTGAAATTCATGCACAGAATGTAAGCTACACACAATGATAAAAGAACATGAAAATTAACAAACAAATGTCAAGCGTGCAACATTATGGTATTAAATTAAATCCCAAAAGTAGCATAGTCATCATCTGCATCTGGTCTCAACACACGTGAATTTGAAGTTTAAAACCAAGAGATAGAGAGAGAGTATTATGTGAAGTGGAAGCAAAAAATTTTGAGCTTCATAAGAATGGAAGATGATGATTACCTTGTGAGTGAAGTAAAACATATGGAAACAAAAAACAGGAATTGAGTCAAAGACAAGAAGACCAACCATCCCTCTCTTTTGTTTCTTTGATAACTCTCTCTTTTGTGTTTGGGAGGTCCCCCTCCAATCCGTTTTCCACTCTACCCATCAACCAACAAAATCCCTCTTCTCTCTCTCTCTCTCTCTCTCTCTCTCTCTCATGCATATTCATATTTTAAGCAAACTCCACAACCATCACTGTCATCATCACCATTTCCCACCCTATGAAGCCTTTTATCTGTTCCTCATAAATATTATTCACCTATATAGACCTCTATCATATCACACTCAAAAACAAGAAAAACACACACAAATTGCACATAGCTTTGGGATCATTCCACAAGCATTATTTTTAGTCTGTAGGCAAATGAGGAAACCTGATCTGATGGCCAACAAGGACAAAATGAACCACATTAAGAGCAAGTTGAGAAAAGGGTTGTGGTCACCTGATGAAGATGAGAAGCTCATAAGGTACATGCTCACAAATGGACAAGGGTGTTGGAGTGACATTGCAAGGAATGCTGGTCTCCAGAGGTGTGGCAAAAGTTGCCGTCTTCGTTGGATTAATTACTTGAGACCTGACCTCAAACGTGGTGCATTCTCACCCCAAGAGGAAGACCTCATCTTTCACTTGCATTCTATTCTTGGTAACAGGTACTCTCTTCCTTTTCACCTTTTGATCAACTTCTTACCAATATCGAGTTTAACATATCTACATATGATCTACTATTCTGAACAAACTGCAATGTTTTTACATTAGGAAGAGACAAATAGATGCAATGTCAGTGAAGATCTAATAACTTGTATAGGCTATCCTCAATGGGGGGCTTTGTAAACTCTGAGTAGTAAAAATACCATGGATAGAATAGATACTGAGATCATGAAAGACTGAATTGTATTGTAGGGAGGAAATGAAAACCAGAAACAAGTGAATACATGATAAAGTTCTTGTAATTATGGGCAAAAACAACAATATTTGTTTGTTGGATTGTGTTACCTTTATATAGACAATGATAATTTGGAGTTTTTGAAATGTGTAGACAGACTAGTTTGGCACATTGAGTCAAGAAATTGAACTCATTGGGCACGTCAACTTTGCATAGGTTGATGCCAAATGGGGTTACCTGGTAGCATGTCACAGTTTTCACCTAGCTAGCTAGGTCCTGCTTTCTATTAAATTAAGAATGGCCTACAATATTTTAACTATTCTGTGGTTTAAATTTTTTTCAAGCCATGAATAATTAAATATTAGAACTCTATGTGATCTCAGGTGGTCTCAGATTGCAGCACGTCTCCCTGGTCGCACAGACAATGAGATAAAGAATTTCTGGAACTCAACATTGAAGAAAAGGATGAAAGCTAACACTTGTACTCCCTCACTAAACAACAGCACTGATTCATCAGAGTCTAAAGATGTTTTGAGTGGGATCATGCCTTATAATGAACATGACATCATGACCATGTGCATGGACTCCTCTTCATCCATATCATCCATGCAAGCAATGGTTTTGCCTGAACAATTTGACCCTTTTTCCATGTTGGTAAATAATCAGTGTGACATGACTAATAATGTTTCAGCAGATTTTCCCAACATGCCTACTTCATGCATGACAGAAATTGGCATGGCAGATGGGCACCAAGGGAATTATGGGACACTGGAGCCAAATAACAAAATGGGGTTAGGAAGAGACTTCTCCCTTCCTTCACTAGAAAGTAGAAGCATTGAAAGTGATAGTGTCCCAATTGATGTGAAAAGCCATAACAACCACTTCAATTATGGTTCCTTCAATAATACTGATAAGATTCAAGGCTCCAAAGTAGAGGACTTAATTGGGTTTGGAAATCATGGCCAAGGAGAATTCTTTTTGGAGAATCTGATGCAAGACATAACCTCTTTTCCTTTCCTTGATTTTTAAGTTGATTAAGAGCCCTTCTTTTGAGTTCCCTTCATGTATTGGATCTCTCTCTTCTTGTCACTTTCCCTCTCACATCTCCACCACATCCTTTCTATCTATCTCTTCAGTCATAAACTAATCTCTCAATATGGAGATCCATTTAAGAGTCAAAAGCTGATATCTGGAAATACAGAGATCCATTTAAGGAATTATCATCTCTCAGCCAATGATGTTTCTTTCATACACACAAACCTTAGACAACATTCTAGCTATACACAAAAAGACAACACAAATCTCACCTTAGGAAACTTCAAGCATCCCTCACCTACTCCTCGTGGGTCAGACGAACCTGACTCTGATACCACTGTTAGGTATCCAGAAGGAGGATAAACCATGAGATTTTCACTAATAGAAGTATAAATCACAACTATATAAGTAAATATGACTACACTTCTTACTCAAAACCTTAAGGCTAAGAGTTTGTGAGTGTTTCTCACTTATACGTTATTCAACCTTTTCATTTTTATCCAATGTGGGATTTCAATTCACCTTGAACTCCAACGTAACGTAGACTCCAAATATCAATCGAAGGGTCTTAGGCATAGCTGTGTAATGAAAATTGTAGTTCATGTACAGATTAGCCAGGAGTTTCTTCTGTTGGTTGTGCTCCTGTGGTTTGCTTGTGAAGTACTTTGTGTCAGTTTGAGGGAATAAGTTGGTGTAATAATCAAAGTACTCTTTCATGGAGAAATATACGGAGGATTTACAAAAGTCAAAAGAGGAATAAAGATTAGTTGAGTTGTATGTAGTAATGTGTATAACGAAAGAAATAATGTGGAGGTGGTGGAAGTTGTTAGTTAGTGTCAGTTAGATGTAAAATGATGTACACAATGATTTAAAACACTTAGCAACTTTGAAATTAGGTTGTTTTTTTCTTTATATGTTTTTCCTTTTCTTTTATAAATAAAATATCTAACCCTTTATATGTGGCTGCTTTATTACAAGAATTTTTTTAATTCCCTCATTGTTTACAATCATGAAGCCTAGATAGTTTAATACCTAAAAATAATTAAATTATGTTTGGTTATTAAAAATAATTAAAAAAATCATATTTAATAATAAATAGAAATATTTGAATGTAATGTTTATAAATATATTAGAAAAGTATAAATTATTAAAAAATAATAGAAGATTATTGATTATAAATACTTGATGGACTAAACAAACGACATCTTAACCAAGTGAATTAAATGAAAAAGAAATTTATTTTGAGGCTAAATAATAACTTTATAAATATAAAAAAAAATAGAGAAATACATAAGAATTAAATTTAAAATAAAATAAAAGTGTATAACTTTAAATTATTTAAGATTTATTGGGTGTGTGTGAATAATATATAGATTTTGGAATCAATTCAAACATGATTGTCTTTTATGGAATACATTTTGGGGTTATCTTTTTATATTTCATAAAATTTTTAGAAACTTCCAAATCATTCTAAAATGAACTTTTTGAAATATATTTTTACATTTCAAAACATTTCCTCCAAAATAAATGGAAGGTGTCCAAGAATTTTATGGGATATTCATAAAAAAAAATATTTAAGAGAATAGATAACAAAAAAAAAAAAGTCTTTGCAGATTGACTCTGTGCCCTAATTGTCCAACCCATAATTTTTGGGCCTAGATCATCTCAGGTTTGGTAAAAAAGTTACAAACCTACAAACCCAGCTCAAAACTTTGACCATAATTTGTTCATAATGATAATCAAAGTGTGCCAAATTGCAAGAAAAATTTTACCTTTTTCTTGTTATAGTTTGGTGCTATTTTATTACATGATTTCAATTTGTCTGTTATTTTTACAAAAACTTGAAAAATGCTCTGCTAGAAATTTTAGGGACAAACATGGAGAAAATTTTCATTAATAAAATAAAAATAAACCACTTAAATGAAATGAATTTGAGGTTACCTTTAATTCAAAATCTTAATATGAATATTTTATATATAGTCAGATTTAATTTTAAAATCAATTAAGTGAACTTATTTAATCAATATATAAATTATATATGTAAATTAAGTTTTCTTTTAATATTTTTTTTCATAAATATTTATCGAATTAGATTATTTTATTTTATTAAATATTATAAATTAAAATAAATAATATATAATTTTATTTATATGTATATATATTATTTAATTTGTATATATTTATTCGATATAAAATTTCAAATTCAAATTTACATTTTTAATATTCTAAAATATATTATCTAATATAAAAATAATAATTATATATTATAAAAAGTGATTATAATATTTACTTTATTTTTAAAATAAAATTAAAAAGATTAAATTTATTTTTTATTTATATGTTATAATTAAATTTTATTTTTAATAAATATGATTTTTTATTATATAAATTCTTGATTTAAAAATCAGAAAATTATTTTAGAGTGATAAAATACGATAAAATCTTAAAGAATTTGTATTGATATAGGGCTTAGCCCCTATACTAAAGCCGAACACACCTCAGCTTAAGGATTCTCTAGCAAGAATAATCGAAAACTCATCGGTATAGTTAATTAAGATATAATTAAAAAGATTAATGACTTAAGGTTGTTCACGTATAAGCATCACACTAAGTAAAGGCCTACGTCCCAACAAGCAGAGTCATCCAAATAATAGTATAATTAAAGGTAATAAATGAGAGGTAGGTCATTCTACAATGCACATTAATTGTTATTGATTTAATTACTAACTTGAGCGTCGGAGTGCTTTTGCAGGTACTCCCACCAGTCAGACCGAGGAGAGCGCGGAGTGAGAAGGAGAACAAAGTGAAGAGTTAATATATAAAATAAAAGCCCAATATTTAGAGACCAAAGACTAATCGTTCCAGTATAAATTATATCCTGAGAGTTACCGGTTGAGCAAGAACAGAATTATATAAATATTTGATGTTGGATCTTCCATTATTGTTTATATGCATCATTCTACGTTTTCTTATGCATGCATATTAGAAATTTCCACGCACTTCTTTTCTACTATTTCCTTGTTGACGTTATTTTGTCACCCTTCAATGTACGCATGCAATGTTCCCATCTTTTTGTAGATTTTGATTTGTTTAAGAATTGTGACTCATAGTCAATGTTTTGTTCATACACAACACTTTTTTATATAACAAATTTAGGTTTAACTGGTGAAAACATGGGACTCCATTCAATCGCTCCAATGCGGTTCTTTCTTAATCATATTTATTTAAGTTTCTTCTTATTCTTCTTTTATTTACTATTAAGGTGACATTCTTAGGTCCCAAAACGTGTTTTATTTTAACTTTTATGTCTTATAAATTCCTCAATATCAAAGTAGAATCATCATAGAGACCATTTTTATTTTTTATTTATTTTATGAAGATTTTTATCTATTCATAAAAAATTGTAAATGAATGAATGGACCATAATCGATCACATTTGAATTTCATCATTTTATATTTGGTCCACAAAATGTATTAATATGTATAAGACTTAGAAATTAATTTATCTTAGGATTTGTAAATTTATATATATAAAAAAATATTCATACAGACATAACCATATATAAATTTTCTTTCACATCACATAATGATAAATATATTAACAAATCAAGCATAAAACCTTAATTAAATAAATGAATTTATATAATTATGAGATAAATATTACTTTATAAAATATTAATTAAATATATATATATATATATAAAAACCTAAAAATTTATTTTTACAATATAATTATTTTAATTTAAAAGTTTATAAAAAAAAATTATACAGATTATTGGCTCAATCGATCTACTTCTATCTTCCATTTGTGTGAACTGCAAATAAATTTAAATAAATTAATATATTAAAATATTTAACATAAAGTTATTGTCGATTAAATAAAACTTAACTTTCGGCATTTTTAATTATAAATTTGTAAGAAATTATTGCAACGTGTAATAATTTTATTAATAATTAATTTAATAATTTTATTAATAATTAAATTTTTCATAGAATTATAATAAAATGTTCTAATCTAGATTATTAATAAAATTTTAATATTATATAAAAAATTATTATAATATTTAATTAAAAAATTTTAAATTTAATTTATCTTTATAAAATTAGTTTAATAAAATAAAATTTATATTATTTTATATATATTAATTTGATCATATTTTTAAAAAATATAAATTTTTAATATATTTTTTTATATCAAAACTTTTTAAACTTACTAAACTTAAGACTAAAAATTTAAAAATAATCTAATAATAACTTAAAAATTTTATTAAAACAAATTTTAATATTATATTAAAAATAAATTTAAAATTTAATTTTAATATTATCGTTAATAAGTAAAATTTGTATCAATTTATATATAATAATTTAATTATATATATAAATATTGTAAAATCTTCAACTTATTTTCAATATTAATTAAAAAATAAGTTTATAAATCTTATATTTATATTTAATTAATATAAAATCTCTTATAATAAAATTAATTAATATTTAAATAAAATATATTTTATAAATATATTAAGAAAAAGTAATTTCATAATATATGATGGTATCAGGGGATTCTATAACTGAGGACGGTTTATACCACAAACCATATGCTGTCGAGAATCAATGGCTTATGCTTGGAAGCATCGTCAATGCAAAGTACATTTGAATTCGTGCCATTTATTCTACCAATAAAGCACAAACGGTTTTTCTTCTTTTTCTCTTTTTGACATTTTTTTTTAATTATTCTACAACTTTCTTTTATAAATATAATGTTTAACGTAAATCATAAAATATAAATCTAATTATAACACACTATTAATGACATATGATGATGTACATGCATTCTAATCAAATTTAAATTATCTTAATTCTCATTAAATCATGTGCAACTTCTTTTATACTCATAATCTATTTTATATTTCACGCTTTTATTCCTTTAAAATGCTACTCCAGTTTTTATTTTATTTATATTTTAAATCTTTAGAATTATAGAAATCTTTATAAAAAGATTTGTCCAAATATTTCATAAGGTGAAACGTAAAAATATCTCCATAATTTGATTTTAAAAAAAAATAATCATTAATTTATTTAGATTATTAATAAGATAAACCGCTTATTCAAGAACTTATGAAATGTCTTTCAACTTATTTTAATGACTTCTTATATAATAATAATTTAACTCAAATACGTCTTTAGTTGTGAAATCAACTTATACACAAGTGCTTATTTGATAACTCTTTATTCAATAAGTTTTTTCCCCCAAGTAGGTTCTTAGTAAATTAATAAAAATTAAACATACCTAAAAAAATTAAACATTAAAGTTGAACACTTTTTCTATTTTGATTCGACAATTTTTTTAGTCTCTTTATTTTAATTTAAATATTTCACAGTTCTTTTCATTTTGACATTCAAGTAAATATATGATTCAAAAGAAATCAATTATTGTAATTCAATAAAGAATTTCTTAACCTTTATTTTATATTAATAATTGGTTTAATTAATTAATTCATTTATTAGATTTATTACTTTTTACTAATAATTCACGTAGAACATTTCAGTAGATTTTTGAACATATTATAATTTAAAAAAATAAATATATTAATAAAAATTGACATTAAAAGTATAAAAAAATTATAAAATATAATAGAAAATTAAGTAAAAATGTGTAGAAAATAAAATAGTTAACTAGATAATTATTCCTCCTGTTACTGAAAATTAGATTGGTAAACAAATAATCACAATTATCCAACTTACAAGGAACAAGACCAAAGATCCATACACTATTTTACAAAAGATCCTATAGTCATTGAAATCCTAGACTTGACCTACAACCAAGTATTCAATTGAGTCAGAAAGAAAATCTCTTCTGCATCTACCTTTTATTGCGAAACCGTTCGTCATTCCTATACTTCCACAAATTTCACACCACACCAACGCACGCTACCTTTCAATATATGTTTACCTTCTTGTTTTGGAAGTGAAGGTAGTGTTGTAATAAATGTTGTTTGAGAATTTTAGTTTTACAAATATTTATGTCAAATCACGCATAATATTCGTTCCACACCATATTAACTATCCTGCACTTCAAAAATAAATGTGTGATAATATTTATTTCACACCACATTGATTATCCTGCACTCCAAAAACAAATGTGGAATAGATTCCTTCTTCACACTACATAGTCCACAACTGGTCGCAACCACCTACACCTCCCTACTCATAATTATTTTTTCTATTGCTCATCTCCACACCAAATGTAATAATCCCTTAGAAACTTTATTAATTTTGACAAATGGCAATCTTAACCAAAATCAAATCCGTCTCCATAGCAAAATTATTTTCATAACATAAAATACTTAACCATTACATCTTCTTAGCAAGATTTTCTCATTTTCTTATTCCACACCATGTTTTTAGTCTTTCGTTATAAAAAAAAAATGCAATCTTCAAATTTCCGTCACAACAGCGGCGGAAATGAAGAGGCCAAAAATGTTAACCTAACCATGACATATTCGTAAACGTACTTTTGTGAGTACTTTCTTCTTTGCACATAATGTTGTACTTGTTCATAACACTTGTCGAAATTGCAGTGATGAATCAATTAATTTATTCATTGCATGGTGATTGATTCTGCGTTTGGAAACTTCGTTAGCCACGATTTCTTTTAACCTAAATTATTTTTCTTTACTAACTGAGGCAGGTTCAACTACACAATCAAAACATTAATAAGTACGTAAGAAAAGGAAATGTTACCAAAACTTCCACACGTATTCAAAAAATCAGTCAGAAACTGATTTTTCTTAGTCAAAATTGACCATTCAATAGAACCAATAACTTACTCCTAACATGTCAAAAAATATTCCCCAGAAACACCATAATTGGTTTCACTAAATATATTAGAAAACAAGTGAGAAATATTGGTTGGTTTGAAAACCTGCAAAAGTGGGTTTGATTTTATGTACAGAATAGAGTGTTGATGGGTTCAAGCCAATTTATGGAAAGAAATTGAAAAATTTAAGATTGATTAGGTAGAAATAAATTACGGATCTAATCCTTAAAATCGGCTTATATATTATATATTTTTAGTTAATGTGGGATTTTTCCAACATTCTCTCTCACGTCGATGAACAAGTGATCGAATTTAGGTCCAACAATCTTATTAACCAGGCTCTAATATCATGTAGAAAGTGATTACGGGTCTAATTTACCCCAAACCGACTCAGAAGATGAGATTTACAGCTCACTTATATATTATAATTCGATTTTATTTTTAGTTAACGTAGGATTTTCCTAACATCATATAAGAAATAAAAGAAATATTAATTACATAAGGGGAAAAAAATAATGATTTCTCATTTTTGAGAGATGAAAAATTAAAAGAATAATATTTACAACAAAATTTAAAATTTGAAAAAAAAATATAAGGAACTCAAATTTATTTTAGTTAGTTTATAATTTTGATCTATCAATAAGATTTTTCAGTTTTACAATTTTAGTATTTTCATTAGTTAAAATTTATAGATACAGAATTGATTGATAATGTTTTGATAATATTTTCACATAATGATTATTCTTGGAAGATCCAACTAATATGATTAGAATCTAAAACCCAGAATCGCATATAGTGATATCTTCACTGCACTACCAAACTTATACATAATTAAAACTTCAAAAAAATTACAAATTCAAAACTAAAATTAAGCAATAATAATATAAATCTTCGTTACGAAGTTTCTACTATGCTGCTAGCAATATATATATATATATATAATGAGAGAGAGATCCAACTGAGGAAGGTGTTTGCTGCAGGATTTCTAACGTTCTTCATTCAACTAACCAGACATTTAGTATCCCATTTTTATGAGAATTTAATGTTATCTACTGTTCTTAATTAGTTTTCTAAAGTTATTATTAGTGTTTTTTTTAGTAATGCACATCCTGAAATTTTCATAGCATCTGCAATGTACTCATAATGTGATCACTGATTAGTAAGAACAGTGTTTTTTTTTTGTATCAGGAATTTTAACACACATTTTTTAACATGTTCTTTAGTAAAAATTTATTCAAAAACTACAAAATTAGGGAGAAAATTGTATATAATCCACTAAATTTTATGATTTCCATTAACCATTAGCTAATAAGAAACTATGTGCTTAAAAAATATATTCTTATCATTTCTCTTTATAATCAGAAGATGAAATCTTCTAGTATAGTTTAACTGAGGAAGGTTCCAACTATGAACAAGACAAAAACCTTCCATGCTCGATTATTTGGCTCTTGGATGTCGCCAATGATTCCTATAAAAACCAGCACTTATCTAGAGATCTTTCAACGCAGAAAAGGTATCACATTACTATCTTCTTATCTTTATTCTAATTGCCAACCTTCATTATAACTGCATGCAGTGTGATCATCATATATTTCTTCTTTGTTTTGGTTAGTGTGAGCATTCAGCATTAATATTATTCAATGATCTCAAACTCAAATTATCATATCAACTTTGCAGATTGTTGATGATATTCTGAAGGATTTTCTTCTTCTCATTCACTGCTTCAAGCACTTCGCAGTAGATCTTTCTCTCGTCTCAGATTCATCAAAATCCAATGGACGAGAATGGTAATTCCAATGAAACCAACAACAAGAAGTGGAAAATGCCTCTCTTCATTTTCTTCAAAGATGCAAGGTATGTTATGTTAATGTCCTTATATAAATCAACTAATAACATAAAGATAAATCGGGAGAAGGCCAAGAGTTTGTATGTCTTTCTCACAATTTTTTTCACATTGGCACACAACTCCCTTCTAGCGGAAGCATCATGAACCTGGCTCTGATACCACTATTAGATATCTAGGAGGGAGGTTAACTAGGAGATTTTCATCAATGGGGTAAACCACAACTATATAAGTGAATACGACTCCACTTCTTACTCAAAACCTTAAGACTATGAGTTTGTGTGTCTTTCTTACTTATATGCTATTCAAGCTTCTCATTTTTATTCAATATGAGATTCCAAGTCACCTTAAACTCTAACATTATACATACTTATTGATTCTGCAAATTTACTTAATCAAATGTAGGCATGTTTTCAAGTTGGATGCTCTTTCTCGGGAGATATTAGGAATTGCATTCCCCTCTGCACTTGCCGTTGCTGCTGATCCCATTGCATCTCTGATAGACACAGCTTTCATAGGCCACTTAGGTATTCATTTATCTCTTCCTTCTCAACAAAATATATATATATATATATATACATATATATATATATACATATATATATATATATGTATGTATATATGTATATAATATAGTCACTTCAATGTATATTCAAGCATCCATGGCTTATAGGTAGCAAAATAGGTTAATAATGTATTGAAGGGAGGGTAATAGGATTGTATGATGTACAACCGGCTAGGTCAAAAAAATCATATTTAATTCAAACCTTGAAATAAAGTAAAATTTTGTCAGAGTTTATTCCAAATTTCTTCGGAATCTGGATTGGATCATAGTTTAACGAAATAAAGAAGATATGAATTTAATTTAGATTTAAATTTAAAATATAAACTCTATATTTTATTAATTTTAAGTTATTTTATCTTCTCTTTATGTTAATATTTAGGAGACGTTTGTTTTTTTGCATTTCTGCATATCTGAAAGTGGGAATATTTATCAGAGATTATCAATTACATGTCAGGCTCAAATAAGCTCTGTCAGAATGTGAAATGAATTTTATAATCTGAATCACTTCACAACTTTTTCATTGAAGCTAACTTTTTCTTTGGATGTATGTTCAGGGCCAGTGGAACTTGCTGCTGCAGGAGTTTCCATTGCTTTGTTCAACCAAGCTTCAAGAATCACCATATTTCCTCTGGTCAGCATTACCACTTCATTTGTGGCTGAGGAAGATACTCTTGAAAAGCTGAATACCAGTAAATCTAAGCTCAGTGAAGTGATTATGCCAGAGGATCATATGCTTCAAGACATAGAAAAAGGTACCCCAGAAGAGAATATTAAGACTACAGAAAAATCTTCAGTTGAAAAACATGAATCAAAGGATCTCGTAGTGAAAAGTTCTGGACTCCAAGATGTGGAAAATGATAATACTACAACGAACAATGACCCAAAAGTTGGTAATGGTAATTTTTCTCTCCTTTTCACCAGCGATATGGTGTGAAAGAAGTGTTAGCATATCGAATTTTAAGAAATTTTTAAGTAATCTGATAATGGTTGAAAAATTTCGTTAGAATTGACTCTGATATCATATTAATATCATATTAGTAATGGATTTAGCTCTAGTTCATCCTCGTAAAATTGATTCTATGAGTTAAGATTTGCATCACTATATAAACTTTAATTTAGTCTTATCTCTAGTCGACGTAGGATTTCCAACGCAGATCTATAAAAATACTTTTTATTTATAGTTAAAAATTACAAGAAAATCTTATAATTTTAATTTTTATTATGCATTGGTATATTTGAATTAACTCAGGGTGCTACAAAGTTTTTCAATTATCTTATTAAAACATTGTATATGAAACTATGGTTGAAACTATTTTTTACACTTATTATCACAGGTTTTGAATAAACTCTTTATCGATTTTCACCAGTTCTAAAACATCATACTTTTTTAGAATTATCGAGACCCAGCTTTCTTATACACCAGTTCAACCTATATCATATCTGTTCTTGAAAACAGTAACCCTAGCAGAATCTTGAACATAGTACATGCTTTGTATTGAGATAATCAACCCTTATTTTTTTATGATATGTTGGTCTTGTCGGCATGTATATGAAGAGGTTGAATGCAGATACGAATGTTTTATTATGTTCATACATCTTTTTGACTCAATGATAAAGTTTATATATTTAATTACTTTTCAGAAGCCAATAAAAATATATGCAACTCTTCATGCGTTACTAAGAATGCTGAGAAAGTTGGAAAGAAAAAGCGACGTATTGCTTCAGCAACAACAGCACTACTTTTTGGAACCATTCTTGGACTCATTCAAGCTGCTGTTCTTATATTTGCAGCCAAACCTCTGTTAGGTGTTATGGGTGTGAAATCAGTAAGTTTCTTCTTTAACTACCATTATATATATATATATATATATATATATTATATATATATATATATATATATATATATAATTAATGTTCTGCATGCTTAGTTATAATGGATTTGTTACTTTTCTTAGGATTCTCCAATGCTAAATCCAGCAGAAAAGTACTTAAAACTGAGATCGTTTGGTGCACCTGCTGTGCTTCTCTCCTTGGCCATGCAAGGAATCTTCAGAGGGTTTAAGGATACAAAAACTCCATTATATGTCATTGGTAGGTTGTAACTACACACATTTTTTGAGATAAAATGTAATTATACACATTGGTTTGTTTTTTCTAACTTGGTTTATTTGTTGGTTTTATTCAGTTTCGGGATATGCACTTAATGTCGTTTTGGATCCAATTCTTATTTTCAAATTGAAATTAGGCATCAAAGGTGCAGCCATTTCACATGTTCTTTCTCAGTAAGTCTTTTTGTTGTATATTTGAATTTGAATACTAATTGTTGATCATATTTCGTCTTCTTACAAAACTGCAACCTGTGTAGGTACATAATGGCATTCACTCTCTTGTTCATACTAATGAAAAAAGTGTATCTCCTACCTCCAAGCATAAAGGATTTGCAGATTTTCAGATTTCTTAAAAATGGTAAGGTGGTAAATATACCATATTGAGGTTGCATGATTAAACAGAAAACAGCATTGCATACATGTAAAAAATAGGTTAAATCTAATGAACACATCCCATTAGTATTGTATAAAATATGGATTAGACTACAATTTAACTAATTATTTTGTTAGTTTTTAGGATTATAAATAGACTCCATTTTTTGTTCACTATTTCACTTCTGTTTCTTCATATTACATTACTGAATGATGTAGTTGATATGTTGGATTTTGTTTTCAATTTCTTTGTTGCAGGAGGTTTGTTGATGCTGAGGGTAGTAGCAGTGACATTTTGTGTGACCTTGGCAGCATCATTGGCAGCAAGGCTAGGTTCAATTCCCATGGCTGCATTTCAAACATGTCTTCAAGTCTGGTTGACATCATCCCTTCTTGCAGATGGTTTAGCTGTTGCTGTTCAGGTAATGTTATATAACATTTGTTCTTATTCAGTTTAGGAACATCATCTTTATACTTTTATTTTTGGTTTCCACATAAAAACACTAACGAATTTCCGTTCTTCACAGGCAATTCTAGCTTGTTCTTTTGCTGAAAAAGACCTCAAGAAAACAACAGCAGCTGCAACAAGAACTCTGCAAATGAGTTTTGTTTTAGGAACTGGGCTCTCTCTTGCTGTTGGACTTGGATTATACTTTGGAGCTGGAATATTTTCCAAAAATGTTCAAGTTCTGCACCTAATTAAAATAGGCATCCCGGTACTAAACAATCCCCTTGAACAACAAACCATAAACATATTTCTGTTTGAATTAATCGTCTAATTTCCTTTATATAATCCTCCAGTTTGTGGCTGCTACTCAACCAATCAACTCATTAGCCTTTGTATTTGATGGTGTGAACTATGGAGCTTCTGATTTTGCATATGCAGCATACTCTCTGGCAAGTTCACACATGCCCTTTAATCTTTCATCTTTTTCATGATATTTTACCATCTTTCATCATCTAAATGTATTCATTTTTGGCTACTTCTTTGCAGGTGCTGGTTGCAGTAGTAAGCATAGGCATAGAGTTTGTTCTCTACAGGGCCAAACATTTCATTGGGATTTGGATTGCACTAACTATATATATGACTCTTCGCATGTTGGCTGGTGTATGGAGGTAATTAAACTTTCAATCTTCTGAAAAGTTGTAAAGTTGTAGAAAATATTATCGGTGCCTAACTTACCCTCAAAACCGGTTTAGAATGTGAGGTTATCAAGACTTTACATAGCGACCCGTTAACAACTTTGTTAACCATCAGGGTTCTTCAAATCATGTAAAAGGGAATCATAATCTATTAATAGGTGGCTCAATCTAGGACCAACAACCTGTCAATCAAGATTCAATATATTAACAAATGGTCAAATTTAAGTCTAACAATCTTGTTAACCTGATTCTGATATTATATATATATATATATATAAAGTGAATATCGATGCTTAATTCACCCTCAAAACTAGTTCAAAAGATAAAGTTTACACACCTCACTTATATATTATAATTTGGCATCATTTTTAGTGAGTGGGTTTTCCAACAAAAGCAATCATCTACTTCTTCTCCATCTTCAAACTGGTTTTATTTTCATAACAGCAAGGATTTGTAGATTTTGTACATATTCAAAGGTTGGTTCATGCTTGATAATTTTACATGCAGGATGGGAACTGGGACAGGACCTTGGCACTATCTCAGAGGTTGATCATTAGGCTTAGCATATATTATAATCATCAGAGAAATTTTGTTGTCTGATTACTATTTGTTTTGTATTCATTGTTCTCACTCTTCCCCATATATATATATACATAGGAACTTTATATTATTATTTGCCCCTACATATTTTTGTAATAGATCTTCGATATTGCTTCATTCACACGTATTATTTTACTTTTCTGATACATCTCAGATTGCTTCATTTACACACATCATATGCTTCATTCCCGAAGATTCCTCTTCCTGTTATTCTTAGGGCATACATTTTATATTTGTTTATGTATCGTGTCTTTTCATTAAGGAAAGTTTCAAACAATAATCATTGAATCACTTCAATTTTTTCAAGCCACGTTGAAGTATAATTCAAATCTTGTAAATTGTTATTTCACAAGCCTGCACGATATGATATTCTATTACATATACTCTCTTTTTATATGCAGCATTATTTCTTAACTTTTACATTTTAAAATAATATATATATTATTTCACTATTTTAATTTTAAAACAATAAATACATGAAAGTTTCAAAATAATGAATAAAGTTTACAACATGTATACTTTCTTTCTCCATATGATAAATAATTTAGATTCTTTCTGTAATATAACATTTGGGGAGAAAGAGTCTAATTAAAATAACTATGATTATATATATATATATATATATATATATATATATATATACATGTATCTTTTTTTCTGTTACTCCAGAATATTAGAAGATTTAAATCTTATATAATAAGTGTGTTTAGGGAATTTATAAAATAGAAATAATAAATCTCATTATTAAATATGTTTCACCTCATTATTTGATCTCCATTTTTAAAATAGTTTAGAAATTTAGTTATCAAGATTGTTTATAATTAGTTTTATTATTATTTGTTAAAATTATTATACTAATTTTCTCTTTCTCATTAAAATCAATATATATATATATATATATATATGAAAAAGTTCTCCTTAATAGGAAAAAGTATCTTCTGCATGAAGTGAATGCAAACAGATATATGTGAAATATAAAAAAATGATTTAAAAAAAAAAAACTACACATTTAAAAAATATTATGTAAGTTTAAATGATTTGAACTATATGTGGATATTTTTATCTATAATTAAATATTTGAACAAAATTAATTATACTAGTTATATAATTGATTATCAATTATTTGTCACGATGTCTTTAAAATAGAATTTATTATGTGGTTGTGGGATGTGATATTTTATATGGAATATGTCATGCCTAGTCATTTAAATTAGGATTTAAAATTTTATGATATAATTAAATTTTTAATATTTTAAAAAAATATTAGGGTTTCGAATTTATTTTTATTTTTATGTGTTATATTATTTTATATGTTGAATAATTTTAATTTGTGTAATGAAATATTTTTTTTATATAATAAATATATCATAATTAAGTTTTTAAAGTAGGATATGAATTTTTAATATGTAGTTAGAGTTTTAATATTTTTTAAATTTACTATTAGGATATAAGATTTATTTTTTATTATTTTTAATATGTCACTAGAGTTTTTTTTTTTTTTTTAAAGTAGTAGTATGTGATTTAGGGTTAATAATTTTTAAGAATTTTGTGAGAGTTTAAAATTTTTAATATGTTACTAGAGTTGTTATATTTTTTTAAAATTAATAATGTGTAGTATGTTATTAAGGCTTAACATTTTTTTAAAAGTTGTAAGGGCTTAAAGTTTTTCTTGAATTTTTTTTAATATGTTACTCGAGTTGCAATATTTTTTAAAAAGTTGTAATATATAATATGTTATTAAGGTAAAATATATAATATATCATAAACCTATTTTGATAAGTTTTCTTCAAAAAATACTTGAATATGAAGAAAACAAGAAGAAAAAATGAAAAAAAAAATATAAATCGAAATTAGTTTATGAGGTTTTAAGTCAATTTATGGATAAAATAAAGAAATATTTGTGAAATTTTCAACCATGTGCATACGAATCTTAACATGGCACATGCTATTGTGATCAACCACTGTTTCTTATTATACCTGGAGAAAAATTAATCATTGATTAATCTTTTTTTATTAGATACAAAAAGGTTGATTAATTAATTAATTAATTAGTGGGAATGATTTTTCTTAAAAAAATGAGTTAGGAATATTTACTTTTATAAATTTTCCATAAAAATTTACATGAAATAATTTTATTATAGATTTTTTTTAGTAAAATTTATAAAAAAAAATGTAGGAAAAGTTTCATAAATAATAATGATTGAAATAATTTAATTTGTATGCTTATTTCAAGCACACCCTTAATCGGATTATATTATAATCCTTTTAAAGTCTATAATTTGTTTACATCCAAATCTTGTAAGTTTTATATTAATTGGTGTATGAATCATGTAAACTATTTGAGATTATATATTGATTTTTATTTTTGTTTAATTTTGAGAAAAAGTTATGACTAAGTTCAGTTTTCCATCATCAACAAATTTTAATTACTTTATTAATTTTTGAGGTATCAAAAGTGGGGGAAAAAACTATTTAACCAAAAATTATTAGCAATAAAATTATCATTAATTAATTTTAAATATAATAATATATGTATATTAATTTTTATTTTTACTTTTTGTACTTTTCTATTATTACCATTAATACACTTTATTTTATCTGTAGAATTAGTATATAGTATATAATGAAAATTTATAGTGAAAAAGAACAATCTATATACTCATATTTAGTTTACAATGATTAAAAAAATATTTTATTAACATAATTTAAAAACTAATTTTTTTTTAATTTATTTATATTTTAGAAAATAAGTGGTCCATGGATGGATTAGTCTGTTTGGCCCACGGCCCTTGAAGGGCTAGACAGGATAAGAAACAATTCAGCCCAACAAAAAAAAAATTCTCAATCCAATCCAAAAATATAATAATCATGATGGGCCATAATTTATTTTTCAAAAGTTGATATCCAAATTGATTAAGGTGAAAATACAAAGATCAAAGATAAATTTTAAAAAAAAATCAAAATATTTTTTACATTTTTTAAATTGAAAAATAAAATCATTAACATAAAAAGGTAATGATTACAATAAAGTTTGAATGCTTATCCTAATTTGGGTTTTTTTTTTTTTTACTTAGTTTCGGGATATGCGTTCAATGTTCTATTGGACCCAATTCTTATTTTTTTATTTGAAATTGGGCCTCAAAGGTGCTGCTATGGCCCATGTTATCTCCTAGTAAGTCTAATTACTTTGTCATATTTCATAACAATTGGTTATTTTTTTTATCTTATTTTTGTTGTGTTCATACAAATAACTGTGTTCAACTGAGGGCAATCACCCTCCTTTTATTGTTAATGAAAAGAGTTCATCTTCTACCTCCAACCATGAAGGAGTTGCAGATTTTCAGATTTCTTAAAAATGGTGAAGTGCTTATAAACTTAAACATTTTTCTATCCATCATAGTTATCATTCACAGGAGACTATAACACAAACACATATCGAACACTCTGATATAAAATCATTGGTTAAAAATTTAGATCCATGTGCTATATCTTTATTTACATTTAGCAAGTTAAAATTTTAGATTTTATCTACTATTGAAAAATAAAAATAAAGTATGAGAGTAAGAGAAATATCAAGAAACAAATTGGAAGAACAGTTTAGGAATCAAACTAATTATTATGCTAACTTTCATATTCAATTTCATCATTTTCTGCAAAAAGTCTACTTTTGATAAGGGTAGTATCAGTGACATTTTGTATGACCTTGGCAGCATCATTGGCAGCAAGATTAGGTATATTTTTTCTTAATTACCCTTAATTTCTTTGATTGTGTTTTTATTGAAACCGGTGACTCCCAGGATATGATCTGTACTGGAACGACTAGTCTTCAGTCTCCTAGTGTTGGGCTGGCGCTTTATATCCTCCTCGTCACTCCGTGTTCTCCTCGGTCTGACTGGTGGGGGTACCTGCCAAGGCGCTCTGACGCTCAAGTCAGTAATGGAATCAATAGCAATTAATGCACTCTAGAATGACCTACCTTTCATTTATTACCCTTATTTACACTGTCATTCAGATAGGCCTGCTTGTTGGGCTGGTTCTCTGCCCTGAGTCCTCACTTAGCATGATGCTTAAGTGGGGATAACCTTGCTTAGGTTGTTAACCTCTTTAATTGTGTTAATTAACTATACCGAGGAGTCTTCGGTTTATTCTTATAGGGAGATTCACTAGACCGGGGTGACTTCGGGCCCTTAGTGTGTTGGTATTGAGGGATGAACCCTATATCAGTATAGATTGCATTACTTAATACTATCACACATTTAATCCCAATTGAATCTAGTTACATTTTTAGATTAAGTTAGGTTTCATATTTAATGCATCTAATGAATTAAATTGGTAATAGATCATGTTATTACATAAAAAAAATGGAAAAGAAGATCATGTTATTATGAGTAAAAAAACTGATCATAAAATCAGTAGTGTTTATATACTCTGGTTTGTGCAACAATTCTTGCTTGTTCCTTTGCTGAGAAAGACTATAACAAGGCTACTGCTACTGCTGCTGCAACAAGGACACTGCAAATGAGTTTTGTTTTTTGGAGTGGAACTCTCTCTTGCAGTTGCTCTTGGATTATATTATACTTTGGAGCTGAAATATTTTCCAAAAATGCTATTCTTCTGCAATTAATCAAAATAAGCATGCCAGTGTATATATATATATATATATATATGCCCCTTAAACAACAAATCAACGATGAAAATCATGTAAATATACCAGTTTCAGACACTATTTTAATGGTTAAACTTTATATATATATGTATACTTTGCACTAATTTGGAAATAGGACCTACCAAATAGGGAGAAGATATTGTATGGTCCAGGAAACCATGTGATGTGGTTTCGATCAATCTCAGTGTCATGCAGAGATTAGATAGAAGTTAGAACCACATAGTCTCCAATCATATAATAGTTTATCTCATATGGGAAAGTGAGTCTGCATATTTTCATGTGCTTGAATTCACATCTAAACCCTAACACTAATCAAGTGTAACTGTGATTGAAGTGAATATTACTTGTTTCTGGTATACATTTCACAGTTGATATATATAATCATATTATATATATATATATATATAAGTGAATGATACCATTCAATCTTCTAACTAGTTTCAATGCAATCTTTCAATTCTGCAGAAAACCAAAAGAATGTAAAATGCATGATACCAATCCAAAAGGGTTGATATATACACATTGAGTTGCCAATTATAGGTTTGTTTGTTTAAATTTTTTTTTATGAAAAAAATTATCACTTATAACTATTTTTACTTGTTTGGATAAACCTATTTAAAAACAAAATATTAAACTGATTGTTTCTTTCTACTTTTAACACAAACAAACACATCTTATATATAATTTCTATTCCACTAGATATGGAATAGAAAATCTAAAAAAAAAACCCTAATTCTATTAAATGATTATACATTTAAAAGTATAAATCAGTTTTTCATTATCATTAATAAAAAACTATCATGTATATTATTTTTAAGATAATTATCCTAAACCCTAAAAGTTAATAAACTTAATATAAGATAAATTTACATTAAAAAAAATATTTTTTATGATTTATAATATATGTTGATTTATGAGATAAAAATAGTGTAAAATTGTATACTTATAATAGAGTATAATGATTAGTTTTCTTATAATTTAAGAGAATATTGGTTTAATTTGTAAATGGAAGATAGGAACTGGAAGAGGACCATGGTACTATCTTAGAAAAGGACCATGGTGCTTTATGAGAGGCACTTATTGCCATAGAATATCGATCTTATCAACAAGGAACACACTTTTTTTTTTTTTATGAATTTTCAACACATAGGATCTCTATCTAGGGTTCTTATTTTAATATTTTCCATTAACTTTGGTTATACGTTGTAATAAACTTATATCTTGAACTGCTCCACATGTGTTATGGTACAAATCATACTCTGTTTCATCACTTTGAGGAATTAGAAATGCATCCTCTATATTTAATCTTGATTATGTGACTTTCGGAAGATTTTGCTTCTCATTATCAAATATGTAAGAGTTTACATTATAAGGTATGCATTCATGATCGTATAATCGATACAGAACTTTCTTAATATTATTTCTTCACAATCGTATGTCAAATTAAATAAATTTATTAAAAAACAAAAATGAGATATAACTTTTAATATTATATTAAATTTTAGAGTAAAACAAATTGATACTAAGTGAAATTATCTAATCGATAAAACTGAGGTAGGCGATATGGGTTTTTTCCCAATATCCCTCCTCTACAAATAATTGTCGAATCAGACGATCTTATTCTAATAAGTATTGTAAATTGAAGTAGTCAATGAAAGGCTTCATTAACACTTATAAGTTGATTTTATAAAGTTGAATTAGGTTCAAAGTTCACTTCTATTATGATATCAGAGTCTATCCTAACAAGATTGTTGAGTCTATATGTCATCCCTTATTAGACTGCTATCGAACCGTTATCGAACCACCCACAAATGTCTTATCCTACAAATGTCTAGTCTTGCAAATATTTTGTCTCACAAATATCTAATCTCATGTTTAAGTTAAGGAGATCTCAACATTGAGGAAGTGTGTTAGACATTTCGCATCGTCTAGAAATATGTCCAAATTAAAATATATAAAATAAGTACAAACCTTACCTTATTAATCGATTTTATGAGGTTGAGTTATGACCAAAACTCATTTATATTATATATATTTTATATTTAAGTAAGGTTCACCTTCAAAATTTCTTACACCCTAATAAATTTATAAATAAATAAAAAAGGAAAAAAAATATATAATTTATTTAAAAAAAAAAAAAAACATTGAATCAAGTTTCTTATCCAAAAGAAAAACATATAATCTAAAAACACCTTCCTTATCCAAATCCTAAAGGTAGTACAACTCAATATAAATAGAAACACATATCTTCTGATCTTATCTCAATAAGTCAATGCTGAAACCCTAATTATGATCCTAACCCTAATTAAATAGAAACATTATGCATGTTCTGAATTCAATTGCCCACTAAATATTTTTTTGAAGAGAAAAGGAATAGCAAAACTCTTTTAGCCTAACCAAATTGACCTCTCACTCCATTACAATGAACACTAATGAAAATTCCCCATAGTGGAGTTGCTTCATGATTGTTGCATATTGTTGAAGCTTTGGCAAAGAGCTTTTGCTAAATTTCTTTTGTCATCTTCCACAAGAACATTTCATGGTGGAAACTGGCCTGATTTTGTCCTTCACCACATTTGCGAACACACACAAATTATATCCTTTGTCTGTCCTATACTTTGCAAGTCATTATGAAATTATTTCCTCCACAATCAAGAAATATAATTATTTTATTTTATTTTTTAATAAAATATTTATAATATTTTTTATTTTTATATCATATGTAAACCAACTAAAATGATAATTATATAAATGGCAAAAAAAAATAATTAATGTTATATTGAATTGAATGACAGGTAAATATAAACAAAAATTAATAGAGATAGTATGTAAAATTGAAGATTTGATAAAAACTATAGACTTTCTAAAATATGATATTAAATGTGTCTATTTTAAAATAGAAACCCTAAATTTCTGTTGAAGAAAATAGGGAAAAATTGTATTTAATTCTATTTTATATTTTAATAAGCAAAAAGATTAGAAAAATTGCGTAAAAAATAGAAAATAATTTAATATTGCTCTTGAAAGCTTTGAAAGCAACAATTAGAACTTTTCTCTTCTTTTTAAGATTGTTGAAGCCTTTTGGACACTTCACTTAATCTCCATTAAATTACTTCTTGAAAATTAATTATCATTTTAGATATCTGATTTTGATTAGTAATATTAAAGTAAAATATATAAGTGATGATAATGTTCATTTATGAAGTTAAATGAGATTGATTAAAGAAATGAATTAAAGTGAAAAGAGGATTCATATATTGGAATTTTACTTGATAAAGAAAAATTATATATGATTAGACTTTAGTGTATTTTCTTACTCCTTTTAATAAAGTTTGCTTGAAATGAAAAAAAGAAAGAAGTTGGAAATAAGAATATTTAGTGACAGGCCTAATGATTCCTGCGCCGCGCTTACCCTACAACCACTAATTTTCTCCATTATTCAACAATGTTCACACTCTTCAACACTTTTCTTTTTTTCTAGTTTAGGTTATGTTTTTTTTAATTATTATTATTTGGATATTAAAGTTTATACGAGTGAGGAATAAATCTTCTCATTTAAATCGATTTTGAATATAAATTAAATACTATAATATTTTTTATCTAATATCAAAATTTAAACTTATTAAAATTATCTAAATTAATCTAAATTGAGTTATTTTAACTTCTTAACATATTACGTTAAAGATGTTATATTGTCTAAAGATAAGATCAAATCAGAATATATTAAAATTAGTGTAAATCTCACATTATAAATTGATTTTGTAAGATTTGAATTAGGTTTAAAATTTATTTCTAATATGATATTAGAATTTATTTTAACAAAGTTGTTGGGTCTATCGAATTACTCGCATTCGAGTTAGAAAGACTCGACGTGATCTCATATTATCCAAAAATAAAATTAAATTAAGAATATTATCTAAATACAAAACTCACGTTAAACTAATTTTGTAAGAATAAATTAAGTTTAAAATTTATTCTAATATATTATAATCTCTTCTTAATAATTTAATAAGTTCTATAATCAAAATATTAAAAATAAAAATATATAAATCGAATCGAATTATAAATAAATTAAGAGAGTGTTATATCAAGATAAAAATATTTAAATTTTTTATTTTTTATTTTTTTAGACAAATTTCAACCTCTAGAATGATAATTCATTGTATTTAGTTACTAAGAAATTATCAACTTTAAAATTCAAGTCGGTTTTCTTTGATTAAGAGAGAAAAGAAAAATTATATATAAATTATTATAATTTTTCATTTCATTTCTTAATATTTGGATAAAGTTGCAGGGTGCACATGGTAGCATTCATCATGAAAAGAAAATAAAAGCACGTGTTGGGCAACATCAAAAGTCCACATGCTACATTTTCTTTTCTTAAACTTTGTCAAGGATTTTTTTTTTATTTTTCAAAATGACCCCATTTTAAGAAAAATGTTGGGGATTGGAACAAAATAAATATTGAAAACATCATCACTAATTAATTATTATTTAAACTAAATTTTAAAACATTAAATTTACTCGCTTATATAATTTCTAATTAAAAGTTAAAAACATGCTACACTTCTATAACAAGTTTTATTTATTTAAAATTTCCTTCCAATGATGCATTTATTTAAATCTATCGTGATGTTATTTGATAATCAGTTATACCTCTAATAATATATATGAATCATTTCTTGTTTGTTTTTACAAAATTAATCATTATATATTATAAGTAAATTATATTCAAATAATTTACACCAATGATATTTTAGGTTAAACATTGTTTCTAAATGTTAGCAATTAAGTCAGACATCATTTAAACATGTTCTAATTCCCATTTTTTTTCTTTTTAAAAAATTAAAACAAATTAGTAATATAGCTACCAAATTTTAATCGAGAAAACTAAGGAAAAGTTTAATCAGTGACATAGGTATATTTCAACTATGTTAGTGTATATCGAAAATTTTGTTAAAAAAACATTTTGATGACCTTTTAGTCTAAACATAATCATTGAAATATCAATTACAAAATTTCATTAATGTGTGCTCAGATGAGAAATATTAAAAATATAATTTATTTTAGAGAGAGAAAAAGGTTATTCAACACAAATTAAAATCTTTAAAGTCGAACTATATACTTTAAATATTACAGAATAAGTCGCAAATTACTTAAACTTAAAAATATTAATCTGTATTTTTTTCCTCTATCAAATAAGATAGGAGTAGAATAATTTTATTGTTATTTTTTTTAACAAATTATGAATGTAGTGATTTAGTTTTTGGAAAACCATGTATTTACAACCCTAGGACATTTTCTCCATTAAAACTATGTATTTACAACATATATTTAATTAATGAATTTATATAACATCAAAAGATAATAAAATGAATTTTATCTCACTAAATAAATAAAAAAATTTAAGAAAACATATTGTCCATCTGAACAACAGATGTAAGATGATGTGTTCAACCACTCACCATGCCTACCATGATGGATTGTAAAGTAGCTTGTGGTTGTTCAGTTTCGATGACTGATGATTGGTTAGGACAACTTCTGCATATGTGGGTCTGGCCTATTGGAAAGGTGTAAGATTCAGTGTTTTTCATTGAACTACTTGGTATGTGAAGTTTCTCAACAGTTTAGACAGAAAAATTACGACCAATTTGTGATTTGCTAAACTAAAAGAAAAATGTATATATTTGTTACTACAGGTCCATCAATAAGGTATGTGCTGCCCAAAACACCAACTATCAGTTGGGGCACAGAGAATCCCCCAATAAAAATAACCCCAACTACCACTTTCATGACACTAGTCCACTTTCTGCAGTGTCGCTAAGCAACATAATTAACACCATCCCCAGATCTTGAATTCTATCATTCAAAGCAACACATAAGCCAAAAAGATATTCCTTCACTGGTTTCACAGCTCAAAAAAAGATTGCAAGATTTCAGAGCAGGACCACAAAATCATTCCACGTAACCCCCCATAGCCTTTTAAAACACTTGCAAAGAGGATAAAATCAAAGTACAGGTAGTTGCACAAATTTAATGAAGGTGGTTGCAAAATAAGATAAAAGAAACATTGCATTTGAATTTGAAACAAAATGATAAACAGTACAATTCAGAGTAATACATCATAGGAAGAAGAACATTATAAAACTTCACTATCTCCCATTATCTGCAGTCAATATTCAACAGTGCAGATCATCTCTAATTATTCCCTCGGAGATAACAGCTTCGATCTTTGGCAACAGCAAATCACTGACTTTTGGCTTAACTTGGTGAACTTTCAGAAAAAACTTTTAAACAATGGCAAGCTAGTGGTTTTGGTTGCATTATAAACCATCTAGCTTGCAAGATAGTGAACTCAGAATTTGAGTAAAATGGAAAAGGGTAGAATCCTGTGACTCGGGCCGTTTGGAAGAAAAATAGATAACCTCAACAGGATTTCTCTACTATGAAATATTAGCCCCAAGAGAGAGAGTTTCATCGGCTCTCCTGAAGCTCTGTAGTAAAATAATGAATGACAATTATTAAAGAAGAAAAAAAAAAAAAAGAGAGAAAGAAAAAATAGAATATCCTTCAGGTAACTTTGCAGCCAACCATGCGCCTTTACTACAGTTCCTCCTCTCCTTGTTGTCTTCCCAAAAAATTTCACCAAAAGAATATGTACCTTACGAAATTAAATATCTATCTCAACAAGATAATGTAAATGGTCAATTTTACTAGACTACAAGCTGATCCAGTTGCATTTGTTCAAGCCAGGCTCCTAAAACGGAATGATCAATGGATTCAATTTGAGAATTAGAATTTGGTGCTTCAGCTGATGCTGTGGGCAGAGAAGAAGCAAACTTCTCTTTGATCATCTCAGGTGGGGATTCCTTCACCAGAGACTGAACCCAGGATAGATCAGGCTCCTCCCCATTGTTCTTAAGCTCGAATGAGGATGATCTTCGCATCTGACGACCAAGCTCGTCTCCATTTACGGACCAATCAACTTTGCCATTAGGAGATCCCCACTTGGACCAAGCGTTTACAGGGGAGCCAACAACTGAGGCAGGACTGTTGGCACCAAGGTCTCTTGAACTGACACTGCGCAGCTGTTGTTGTTGCTGTTTCTCACGCTGAGCAAACGCCGATAAGCGTGTGCTCATAGGTGAGATTGGTTCCACACTTCTTGGTGACATCCTTCCACAAGGAGAGACACCAAACGAGGCCTGTAAAAGAGGATGGTCAACACTCTTAGGAGAAAGTAAATTAGTATTAATTGGTGATAACATGCTCTGTAGCTGTTGAAACTGATTGAGAACAGCTGATTTGTGGGTTGGGGAAAACACGGAAGCCGCTGCTGGATCCGAATATCGTGGAGACGATGAAATCTCAGCAGAAAAGAGCTCTTCCAGATTTGCTGGAGTTAGGGTCTTGGACCGACCAGATCGACTCACACAACCAGCACCGGAGCGAGGCTGCAAGTAACAGCTCAAGTCATTCAAAGGGTGCTGCTGGCCATCAAGATCAAGCATTCCATTCAAGTCTTCCGGTGGAATGTCTCGTGCACTGAGGGACGACCTCAATCGGCTAGATTGAAGATTGCTTCCTGGTAAATGAAGAGCCGGCACATTTGGCTGTGCCCAAGCACCAGAGGAAAGTGACATGCCATTTGCAGAGGGAGACATCGGTTGCCCAAAGTGGGATGGCGACATGGAAGAGACGGACGAAGGGGAGCCCGGCAGAAGGCTCATCGCAGCAGCCATGTCCATGACATTAGGAGCCGAGGCCGATGATCGGGGAGAAGGGACAGCAGATCCAGTGGACACATACAGTGGACGCAGCTCCTCTGCAGTGTGAGCAAAAAAACACACCCTTCGATTACAACTAGTACCATCTTTGCAAAGGCGTGTCCGATACTGAGCCGGGTGAAGCCAGCATTCAAACACCCCATGAGCATATTCACACATATCTCCACGCCTGCAAGCCCCTTTCCTAAAATCAGGGCACGGCACACAGCTGTAATGGAACTTCCTAGGGTCTCTCCTCCTTGCATTCTCTCCAGGATGAACAAATGGGCACTCGGTCCAATCATGAGAGTAGGCCCGGGAACAAGGCCTCACCTTGAACGAAAACATCCGAAACTCATCGGTGGCGTACATGCTGTTCTTTATATCAGGCAGAGATGGATCAACGGGATACTCCTTCTTCTCTGAGAAAGACCCAATAGCTGCTTCAGTAAACTTCGCCGCCACCGGAGATGGAGGCGAGGCCGACGGAGAGTATGGCAATCCATTCGGGGAACCAGGGCTGGATGAATTAACAGACACCGGAACAGAGAATTCACCAATAGACCCATCCGAAGCACTGTCGGAAAGAAGCTCTTCAAGTACAGCTTTCATGTTTTGCAGCATGGGAGGAACAACGATTACATCGATAGGGCGATTCCCGTAGGCATCAATGCAAGTCGCATCAGCACCTGCAGATAAAAGCAGCTTCACAGCTTCAACGGCGTTGGCAGACCCACCAGAAGCAGCGCAGTGAAGGGCAGTGGTTTTATTCGCCCCACAAGCGAAATTCACGTCAGCCTCAGGGCACATCAGAATAAGCTTGAGAACATCAATGCTACCATAGGTAGCGGCAACCATCAGAGGGGTTCGATGCTCAAGAACAAATTGCTTCGATCCGTTTTGTCGCCCGTACCAGAACCCAATCTCGTTGATCGCAGAAGAATCCTTCTCTAAAAGCACCTTGAAACCTTCAATATCATTGTTAGAAGCAAGCTCCAGCAAACTGGAAAAAGAATCTTCAGTGTTAACTGTTAGCGTTTTCATTTCTTTGACGTTAGCTGTGTGGATTTTACACCTAAGGAAGACGAAGAAGTTGAAGCAGATTTTGATTTCTCTGGACCACTTTCACATACCTTCCATTAACTGGACACAACAATTACAAAAAAAAAAAAAAAATCAGCATAAAAGAAAATTGACACACTCACAAAATGATAAAAAAAAGCTAATTATAGATTCTAGCAACAGACCAAGCAAACACGAAGCTTTAATAGAAAATAGACATAATAGATAAGATTTATTAAATAGTAATAACAAATCACAAAATAGCATAACAACCACTGAAGTATTTTTGTTATAACAAGCAAGCTGCTGAAAAATAATAACAATAATAAATAATACATAAATGTATAATTTCAATCTAAATGAAATACAACCACGACACAGATCTAAGGAAAACGATGAAACGAAAAAACCTAAAACCAAAACAATTGAAAAAAGAAAAGGAAAATAAGAAAAATCTTTCCAACTACGATTAAAAAAAACGATTCACACGACGATCGCGCAAATTCATCAGCTGATAAAACGAAAACGAAAACCGTGAGAAAACAGCAACAGATTAAGAAAGAATTAAAATCGGAAGAAAATAAAAGGTAAAAGGAAAAACCATGAAATGATGAGAGAGAGAAATTCACCGTGACGATCAAGTTAAGAAAGCGAAAGAATGAGCGAATGCGAGGCGAGAAGGAGCGAAGAATAAACGAATTGCGAGATCTGAAAGAGTGAAGAAGAGTTTAAGGCTTCACTCTCCATCGATGAAACTGAGGTAACATGAGAGAGTAAAGAAGAGAGAGAAAGTGTGTGTGAATGTGTTGAGAGAGAGAGAGAGAGAGAGAGGGGGGGAGAAAGAAAGAGAGAGAGTTAGAGAGAGAGAAAGAGAGAAAGTAACGTCTAGAAAGAACGGAAGAGAGAAATTGAAATGGAAATGAAATGCAGGGAAATTTAGAGTGAATTTATCTGAGAGGGGAATGAAATGGTGGTGAAATGCACGCCAAATGAAAGTCGAAATGAAGTCTCTGGAGAGGGGTTTCGGGGAACCGGGGGGGTGGGTGGGAGGGAAAGTGGAGGTGGGAAGGAATGGGAGAGAAAGGGAAGGGCTGAACCGGTTGACCGGTAAGGGTGGACTTGATTCGGACATTGAAGAGGAATGAAACTGGGGTTGAAATCCGCCAATGAGAGAGAGACTCGTGCGCCAATGATGGGAGAGTGAGGACAGTGGTCAATTGTGTTAATTGTGGAGTCAAATCCAAGCACCCAAAAAAAAATATCTTCTTTTTTTTTATGCTAAAAAAATATCAAAATAATAAATATTAATTTATATATTATAAAAATTAATATATTATCCACTAATATTTATAACCTCTTTAGATAATTATAAGAAAAAAATAAGAAATAACTTCTTTATACATAAAATTTTAGAGAGATTTTTCATTTTGATATGATAAGTAATGATATGTTATATTAGCATGGATTCATCAATTGAAAAAAAAAGTACCATTCATGCAAAATAGAATTTTATAAAGATCATAAGTCATATTTCATAGCAAAAAGTAGTTGTAATAGAATTTCATAAATAAAAATGTATACTTTTTTTCAATTTTTAAATAAAAATCATCTTCTATAACGTCATTTTAATTTCTTGTTATTAAATAGAAGTGTATTAATACAATTTTTCTTTTTCAACAACCCATAAATTGCATTATGATTAAAAAAAATCACAAAAAATAATGTTATGTAGTAATATTTATTATACTTATTCTATGATCCGTTAATGGATTATCATAATTTCTATTCTCTCAAACTAGTTAAAAAAATGTTTAAAATCTCATTAGTTAAATTAGTATATTTACAGAGAGATTAAATTCATTTTATAAATTGATTTATAAGATTAAATTAAACTTATATTATGTTTTAATATAATTTCATAAATTTTCTTAATAATATTTACTAAATCTATTATATTATTCTATATGAGTCTTTGATAACATAATTTTTATTAAAAAAACATATTTTTTATAGTAAGATTTATTTTTTTTATGAAATTCTATTACCGAAATACACTTGTTCTCATAATTAAAAAAAACTTATATCATATACTTCAAAAAAAATTACACCAAAATTCTATTAATAATATGATGAAATTCATAAATTTGGTAACATTCTCTTCTTTCCAAATAAAAGTCCCATTTATTTGGCAAAGTGTTTGACTGAAACAACTTTTTAAAAAAACACAAAATAATTATCCTAAATAAAATTTATGATTTAACAAAATTATGAGAATGTGTAATCCAAGAAAATATAAATAAAAGGTAAAATATTATATTTAATGTATTACTCAGGATAATTATCTTATCAAATAAACATCTAAAAATTATAAAAAGGTAGTGTTATTACAATTCTTGAGTTCTTATTTATTCACAAAATATACCATACCAGTTAATCAATGAAAAAATATATATTAATTCAAACCAAAAACTTAAAACAGTAATAGTTTTCAAAGTTTCCATCAATTTTGTATTTATATTTTTTTAAGGGTAATAGATGTAAGTTTAACAGATAACATAATATACTATAAAAACAAGTTTAAAAAAAAAAATTACTTTATATTTATATATTTTACATAACGAAATAATATAACATGTGTTTTAAGGAGGATTACATAATCTATGTGTTTGTTTGAGAGGTTCATTTTGAGTATCATTGCAATACTTTTGTCATGAGATAGTTTTAGTATAGTTGGTAACACACATTAAAATTATGGATGTGTTTGTTTCAAGTTATTTTATTTGAATTATATGGTTTCAAAATGTTCTATTTATTTTTTTATTTCCATTGAATTATCGATTTTTTTTTTAAATTTATCATTTTTAATAAAAACTTTAATAAACACTTGAAATAAAGTAAATTAAAAATTGTTTTAGAAAAAAAAAAGGCGGGAAAAGGATTGTGAATTGGGGGCTTGGTTAGGTTAATGCTTCATAAATAGAGAATACCTAACCAAACATGGTCCTCATCTTTCTTCTCCCATCAAGATCAAACCTTCTTTCTATTCAATCGATGTCTTTTCTTTTCTACTCTTTCAAAACTTTCTATTTAGTTCCCCTAAAGCCTACCATTCCTCAATGGACCCTCACACCCATTTTCACACCCATAAATCATCATCATTTATTAAAATAACCATTTCTCAACCTTCATCCATTTAATTTAAATGTATTATGATGTTAATTAACTAATATTTTTAAATAATTATTTCTTCTTTAAGTTAAGACATAGTGGAAATTAATATATATAAGAAATTGTTGAAAAAGTTTTACATTAATAAAAATGAGATTGAATTATAATAAATAAGTAAGGTATAAATTTTACATACTTAATCATTTTTAGGGGTGAGTGAGATCTATAATTACTTTTTAAATGATATTAGAGTCTGGTTAACAAGATTATTAAGACTAAATTTGGTCACTTATTAATATACCAAACTCTTAACAGTAGGTTGTTGGGTTGGGTCTATATTTGATTATCTATTAATAGATAATAATCTCTTCTAGATCTTGATTATCAGTAAGATTGTCGGATCTAAATTGAGTTACTTGTTAACGAACCATGTCGAATTGAGGGAAAGGTGTTAGAGAAATCTCACATTAATTAAAAATAAGATTGAATTATAGTATATAAATTATATTATAGGTGAATGTATTAATCAAGTATAAATATGTTAATTTAAAATAAAGTTCAATAAAATCATACTAGTATTAATCAAGCACAAATAAATTTGATTTTAACGCATTAAACTCGATAATATAAAGACATTTTTAGTATAATTCGACAACATCTAATAACAACAACAAAAATATAAAAAAAACCGAAAACTATATTGAAATACTAGTTTTATAATATTTTTTCACAAAATTTCAATTTCTTTCTCTCTTATCAAAATTTCTAAAAAAAATACATTATTTCTAATATTTGTTGTAGATTACATTGATTGATTTCATTTTTTTTCTTTGTATGACCTTATGTTTTATTAAATTTAAAAGTTAAGAGTTTATTATTTTTATATTTGATAAAGTGAATATTATCATGGGGTATAGTACTCAAATCAACCCTATAAAGTCATGATTTGACTCTGTTTACAAAAGAATAACTTTGCTTCAAAGTAGTGTACGTAGAGGACAAACACATAAAAAAAGTTTGAAAAAAAGAAAATAGCATCCTAGTAGTCTAGAAGAAAATTAAGGTACCCTAGTTATTATTATAGTTATCTACTGAATAATTAATGCATCCTAGTATAAAGTCCAAAACATTAACAAAATCAAAAGATTCATGTCCATCTTAGTTCCACCTTCTCATTAAAATAATAAAAAAAAATGTACCAATTAAGTGAGTTTTGGACACTTCTTATGCTTGAAATACTACTAATAATATAAAATAATAATAATAATAAATAATAAATAAATAAATAAATAAACAAACAACCATCAATGTCATCATGATAATATAGAACAAATAGCATTAAACCAAAAAAAATTAATCATCTCCATATTTTTCAACTAACCCAAAAACATTTGCTTAATTTTATTAATGTTTCCTTTGTTTCCAACACAGATGTCTAGAATTTATTAGATGTAATGAGAAAATAAAGTTTTATTTAGTTTAATTAGAATCGTAAAGTTTGAGTTTTGAAAATATTATTAATTAAATAAAAATAATATATTTATTATAAAAAAATTAAAATCTAAATTAATCTTATAAAATTAATTAATAAGATGAAATTTATATAAAATTTATATTTAAATATAAAACTAGTAATAAATTTTATTATTATATTAAAAATAAATTTTAACTTTAATTCAATTTTATAAAATTAATTTATGAGATGAGATTTATACTTATTTAATATATTTTAAATTAGTTTTATTTATAAATAAAATAAGATTTTTAATTCAAAAAATTAAAATAAATATTTTTAAATATAAAATAAAAATATATAATTTTAATTTTGAATAAATAAAAATATAATATAAAAAAAATATTTGGATAATAATTTGAGAATCCATTATTTGTGAATTATTGATGGACGTCTTAATCATCGTACACTTGGCTGGTTAAAGGTGACATGCGAAGAAGAAATATGAACCGTCACAATTCGAAGAATATGAATCTGCTGTGACTAAGGGACGGTGCTCTATGGTGGGTCTCACTCTTCAGATTTCATCTAACATTATCTTCTCCGTACAAATTTATAACCAAAAATAAAATATATTCATAAATTAATTTATATTTTTATATATTATTTTTTATATTTTAATATTAAATTAACAACTCACACAAAACCAAATTCACAATCAATTATTATTTATAGATACTGTAAATCGATAATGCAGGACAACGAACGTGAACCGTTGATTTCAAATCGCCAAAATTGATTACGATATTTTTTTTATTTTTTATTTTATTTATATGGTGAGTTATTGTTCTACCACAGAGATGTTGCAATTGAGGGTGGGACCCACTATCGGCTTTGATACGTGCCACGTGTGTGGATTCAGAGCATCTCTTTCGTTTTGGTCTTAATTCGACATGGTTAAGAATTTTTCAAATTTTTTATTTTATTTTATAAAATTATTTGAAAAGAGTCTCATATATTATTTTTTATTTTTTTAAAAATTTATAAAAATAATAATTTTAATACTATAGTCTCTCAAATTAAACTCACATTAAAATATTTTGAAGTATTTTTTTTATTCTAAATAAAAAGATGCTTATTAGGATTGGTATGATAACGAATGTTTGGATAGTACATATAAAGTCATAACTCTAACATCAACGTGTCTTTTGTATCCTTAAAAAAGTCTTTATCTCTAATAACCATCCAAACAACTCTTGTTGGAGTTGTTTTGAATTTTTGTTGGGAGAAATTAAATTATGAATTAATTAATCTTATTCGTATAATATAAAAATTTGTAAAATTACCTAAAATTTATGAAAAATTAAAACAACCATGAACTTTTGTCTTTTTGTCCTTTTTTTTACTTTCTCAATAATTGATTAAAATTCATAATGTGATAATATATACTAATATATCATAAATCAAATTATTAACATCAAATTCCTAATAAAAAACACTAAATATATATACCCATTAATATAAACTCACACATATCCAAACACTAATGATAATTACAAATCTAAACCCATTAATGAAATGAAAGTTGGTATCTTTCATTATGTTACCTTTTACATAATTTAACATCCATGGTTGAACTTTCATTGAATTCATGTTAAATGTAGCTTGTATCATACACAAACCTTGAAACAAGACAAAACTAATTAAGGGTTCTTATATTAATTAAATTAACATGGTCAATTAGAAGAACTAATCCAAAACATAGTTTAATCTCTTATAATTAGGTCAACTTCTACAAATGTTGGTTTGGTTCATCCAATCCCTATTATAGTACTATTTTTCTATTTTTCTATGTATCATTTTTTATGTTTTGAAAAACCTAATCTTTATCTCTTGGTTATTTGTGTGGATGGAAATTTCTTATACCCATCTCTTGCAAGAGAATCTCATTTACCATTAAATATTGTCTGTGCATGAACATGGTTGGTGGGATACAAATTTAATGAAGAGATCTTTTTGGGAAGAAAAAAGAAAAAGAAAGAGAAATTGATGAAGGTTTGAAGATGGTGATGAGTCCTCAAAAGGGGACAAAACAAAGGGTTGTGTTTGACTTTAGGGCAAAGACCAACTCCAACCAAAGTGAAGAAGAAAACAAAGGCATTGGCTTCATTCATAATATTTCAACTAAAAAGATAAGGATGAGATTCAAGTTCAAGACTTTTTGGTGAGTGCTCTATGATCAATCATGAATATTGCTTGTTCATACATAATAATCCTTTGAGAAAATGTGTTAATTCTCTTTATAAATCTTCTAAACTACATTATTTTTAATATTTGATCAACTTTCTCACCACACTTTTAGAATAAAATAATTCAATTTTTTCATATATATATATATATATTTTTTTTTTCTTTAATTTTGATTTTTTTTTAAAAATGATTTTTAACTTACACTTACAATAATTTTAGGTTTTGCCTTGATAAAGAAGATGATAATTAGAAGGTGGAGGTTGATAAATGAAAATAGGTATTAAATAAAAATCAAATAAGTATGAGAATAGAAGAAGAATATCAATTATTTGTTTGTTTTTTTAAAGAATAGTTTTTATTTAAAAAATAACCTTTGTTTACAAGATTTTATATTAATTAAAAAAAATTATTATAATATATAAATAAGAAATAAATTTTACATTTTTAAACCGTTTTTAAAATTGAATAAAATTTGTAATATTTTTTATAAAATTATTTAAATAAAATTTATTTAATATATGTTTTTTAGTTTTTTTTTAAAAAACATCTATTTTTTATTTTTAGTCTTTTTCTAATTAAAAACTATTATTTCATGCATAATACCTAAATCTTTTATCAGGAAACCAACCTAAATGCATATTCTTCTATTATGTTTTTCCTTCATATACTTAATTTTTTTTCCTTATTATCTCTATTATCTCAAAGTTCATTTTTGAAAATTGTTTAATGAAATCTCCAACTATATGGATAAGTATTTCTTGATGAAATTCTTAATTTTGAAATAATCAATAGAAACAAAATTGTAGAAATTTTCTGAGTTTGACTTCATCAATAGTGAGTCCAAATGAAGATGGTCCTAACAAAATATATGTTTTTGTCTTTTTAAGCAAATTTGTTTTCTTCATTCCAATTTTTGAGACCCAGAATAAATTTTAAGTTTGAAATATTTTTAAGAATCAAATACAATATATTTAAACCTAATTATTCAGGTGGGTTATTTCATAAATAAAGATTGAGTTTTTATTTTTTTCTGTTTCTAGGGTTTAAACTTACACATAGGAGTGCATTTAACCACACATTTCTCCATCGCAAAATCAACTCATTCACACACTAACATGAACTTTATTGGGAACCTTTTCAAAAAATTGAAATGAATATATAAACAATTTTACATTTTCATTGGAACATGTGGCTCTAATTTCACCACAATAGAACACCACTAAAATAGCAATAGCTAGTTGTGATTTTATCTTTTGTGGATTCTTGGTTTGAGTCACGGTTTGGCAAGAAAAAGCAAGAAAAATAATGGATTATATGAATTAGGGTTATATCTAATTTTGAAAAAATAGCATTTGTTGAACCATGTAAAGTAAAAATAAAATAAAAAATCACAAGACATAACTAGACGAGTGTTGAGGGTTGTTTCCCTTGAAGTTGATTATGATAGAAGCCTACGTGTAAAGAAAATTATGCACTTCATTTATTTTCCCTTAAAAGATAAAGAAAAGACAAGTAGAAGATACCATTCACTAAAATTGGGTGTTTGTGCCATCATCATGTACATGCACTACCATTATAGTCATAAACATTTGCTTTTGCATGAAAACTTATCTACACACCAAGCTTCACACTTTCATCATTAAAATGGAATTTCAGCTAACATATATCCACAATCACAACTAGATTACATTATATTTAACGATAAATGGTTTATTTTCATTGAAGTATAACAAAAAAATTGTTTATGTACCGAATAAATATCGATGTATCTTATATTGATTTGTCTCATAATATCTAATCAATAAAGCGTCGATCTAAACTGACGATACTTGATCGATTCTCGTTATTATAAATTATGATTCAGAAAATTAGGTAAATTTATTTAATTTATACATATTAAAACCTATTTATATTCATTGACTTGAACGTCAAAATATAATCACATATCACAGGTATTCCTCCCTTCTGTTCTAATTCAAAAAAGAGACTTTAAAGTTTAAAAAGACATCTATATAATATTATAAATTATTTTCACTGAACATAATAAATTACTTACTGAACACGTCATATTTATATCATTCAACATAAATTTATACTTAAACGAAAAATAGCTTATTTTCACTAAACGCAGACTTAACACATCATATTTAAAATCACTTATTTTGATTAAAGATGGTATATTTATACTGAAAGTAATATATTTATACTAAATACTCAACTATTTATAAATATTATGCGAATATAAAATAAACGAATTTACATATATATATATATATATATATATATATTTTAGTTTTGTAAGGAAAAGGTCAACATCATTGTGGTTTAACTAGGTATGTTATTTTAAATTATTTTAAAAAAAATTATTTTAAATGGTACTCATTTACTTTTAAAATAAATATTCAATTTAAAGATAGAGGATAAAAGCATAAGTTAGAATATTACAGTAATCTTTTGTTTTACATAAAATATTTTCTGAAAATAGAATGATAAAGTATGTTGGTTTGAATCCCACAATAAAAAGTATGATGCTTATGACAAACGCTATTTAAATATAAACGAGTTGTGAGATAAAGAATAAATATATTTGTAATCTCTTTTTATATATATAGCTATATTATGTATATTGATTTATACTATTTAATTTATAATTTATTTATTTATTCATTAATTTGTTTATTTAATATATTAATCGACATAATATTATTCAGTTACTATAACACTAAATAATTCGATTAAAAATTATAAATGCATCTAGCTATATTTAATGCTTAAATTTATTATTTTATTTTATTTTAAAAATCTAAGTGGGATCGTTACAATAAATTAAAATATTAAATAGTTTAGTAATTATAAATAAGATAGTTGGTATAAAATTATAATATTAAATAATTCTTATTTATGTATTTTAAATTTGATATTTTATTTTTGTTTTAATAACTATAAATCACCATAGGTCAATCATTTGAATTTATTTTACTATATTTAATTCTAATTGAAAATTTCTTTCATTTTAAGTCACACATTAATTACATTTTACTTAAAATTATTCAAAATTAAGTACATTAAGTGACATTAATTTTATCCCAATTATCTCTACCAAACTTTATTACCCTAATTAAGATATATCCAAGAAGAAACAATGTAGGAGTTCATTCTCCAACCCTAAAAAGGAACATTTATAGTTAAATAATTCAACCTTAACTTTAAATTAAAGAAACCTAATTAAGATTGACAAAAAAGAGAATTTTCCACTCCCCTCAATGCAAGAGATATTAATTATTCAACTAATAATTACCCTAATTAAATTAATAATAGTCCTAATTTAGGTACATAAAAAAATCAAATTAGTAATTAACATAAGCAATAATATTTTCTTTAAAATATCTTAATTTTAAACCCTAATTAAATGTTTTCTTCAACTTACATACAAGAAAAAAAAAACAGAAATTATAATTTATGCTTCTTTATTACTTCCATGTCTTCCTCTTGATCTCACACATTTCTTCACAAGCTCTTTGAAACCTTTCTTTGAGCTATTCATCTTCTTCCTCTTTCCCACCCATTCTTCCTCCAGCTGCAAACAAAGCTTCCATGGCAACACATTAGACCCTCTTAGGTTACAAAATTTATTATCCTAAGTTTCAAATATTAAAAATATAAATTAACTAATTTTATAAAAATTTTAAAACTAAAATATTTTTCCATGAAATTATAGAGATTTAATGACTAAAACTATAATTAAATTTATGCCATAAATAACATTTCCGTACAAGGAAAAATCGGACGGTGGAGATACCTTTAGCAATCGATCCTCCACCTGATTGAGCCTCTCTATCATCGTTCCTTTGACTTCGGTCTCCATCATCACGTTCTCGATCGGACGGCAGTGCTTCTCCAAGCTCTTTGGGGAGAAATCGACGGATGACAAGCGTCCATCACTTCCACTTGTTGGTGTGGATGCACACGAGCTCTTTGGGGATCGGTTGCACCCTCTAATTTCCTCCAATTGCCTCAACTGAAGTGTTTTTATTTTAAAAATATACAAAGTTAAAAAAAAAACATTAAAAAATTGAATTTCATTCAAAATTTGCATTTTTCTCTCAAATATAGCTCTCTTTTTAGTCCATTAAAAAAAGAAAAATATAAAGCTATATTCTTTTAATAAGAGAATTTTTAGCCCATTAAAAAAGAAAAATATAAAGCTATAGTTTTAGCCCATTAGAAAAAAAAGGCCCATAATCATCAACTTCACAAAATTTCGCTAATTGTACATTCATTAATAATACAAACAAGAACCTAGTGAACTAAAGTAATTATGTAAATTATATGTAATAATTTAAGAAAAAATATAAAATAAAATTTCTATAAAAAATAGAAAAAATAAAATAAAGAACTTGTCCGAAAGCTTATAAGAGAATTTATTCATGGTTTTAAATTTAAAAAAAAATAAATCTATACAAGAATTTATAAAAACTAATACAATTTTGGTCACTCTTAACTCAAATTTGGTAAAATAAACTCATACAAATTTAGCTTGAATAATTAGAATTTCGAAATTGCATTAAAATATTCTACTCTTCAATGTTCTCTTATAGTGAAAATATTTTTTAATTTTGAATTTTTTTCTCCTTTTTTGAAAACCATCAAAACTTTTTCTCTAAACCCACCTTTGAAGTCTTGGTTCCTCTAAGAATTTGAAGTTAAGTTTCAAAATCATGTTTAAAAATACTTGAAGAATCTAATTGATACAATTAAAAAGTGAAGACCTAAAATTGCAAGATTTAGAAACATATGAAGAACTAAAATCATATTTAAGCTAAAAACATACCAAATTATCCAAACGATCAATCCTAGAGAGAATTGGTTCCTCGGTTGCAGCCATTTTCTGCCACTTTTCCTGCGAAAAAACAGATAATCTTCAAGTATTTGAAAATCTTCTTCACCTTCATGCAATAGTCACTTTTTCAGTTTGGATTTTCATGGAAGCTCACTCATATATATAAAAGGAAGAAGAATGAAAAAATGCGATCATGATTCCCTGGTGCCACGCGTTAAACTCTTACTGTGGACTGCTACGTCTTGTTCTCATCTTCCGCCACGTGTAAACATGACGTGTTACCGTTTGAGACGTGACGTGTTACCGTTTCACATGATGCATGTTACTCTGTCCAAGAAAATCTGATATCATCATATTAATTAGTTTCTTGTATTTTTAAGAAAAGACGAATCTTTCATTATATATGTGAAAAAAATTATTTTATCCACAGTGTTATATATTTTCCTTTTAGGTTTATTATATTCCTGTTTTTCTATATTTTAAAAGATTTAGTTTTAATTCTTAATTAAAATTTTGATATTTTAGTATTTATTTTTTAATGTCGTTTTATTTCATTTGTCAAATAACTATTTAGTGTCGAATATCTTTCATTGGAAACATGATAGATTTGTGGATATATATATATATATGACTTGGGATATTTAGCAATTCAATGAATCCAAGTAGTTCCAAAGTGAAATGGGACAAAAACCTAAAGTCTGCTATGGCTTATTGCATGTGATATAAATATTATAAATCTAACAAAAACATTTATAAATCGATTTAAAATTTAATTTATTTTATAAAATTTAAATTCAAATTTAATAAAATAAAATTTTTATTATTTTAAGTAATGTAAAATTTTTAATACATTTTTCTTGTTAAAATTAAAATTTTCTAAACTCGACATTGAAACTAAAAATTTATAAATATTAAATTATTAGATAATATTGATAATCTTTACTAAAATAAAAAATTTATAAATAATTCAATAATAATTTAAAAAATTTATACAATTTATACGATAAGTGATTCAATAAATTTGAAAAATTTATTATAATATTATATGAATAGTAAATTTTAAATATAATTCGTCCTCATAAAATTAATAAAAAATTAATTCAATGAGATGTAATTTGTAATATTTAAAAGTGACATAGGATCTCCAAAGACTTAATTAAAAGTGATTAAATAGTTTAGGACCAAAATTAATTTAACCTTTGTATTATATATAGTTATTACGACCAGTTTCTACAAAATATTTCTAAAGAAAAATATTCAACATATGATAATGATTTTATTATTATTAGTATAACAAAGTGTATATATAAATGTATGAAGTAGTTGGTTCTTAATCACAAGAAACACTGATTGAGATAGAGGTATACATACAAAAATGGAAGGCACGTTCCGTATTACAAACAAAACAATGCCACAAAGTTTTGGTCTGCTACTTTGTTTTCTTATGTATCTTTCTATGAACTGCACATAACTTAAAGACAGACCAAATAAAATATAATGGCTACTACAAACAATAACTATAATTACAAGCCAAAACACAATACACTACAATACTTGTTGTTGTCTTTTGGTCTAGCAGTTAATGCCACACTCCTCAACATCAGGGCCAGTGACCCTTGTGGTGAAAGGATCAATTCTCACCCACAACAGAGAGAAAATGGATGCAAGCAGAATGGACCACACCACCACAATGGTTGGTGTTCTGTTCTGGCGCCCCATGAGACCTTTGAGGAAAGGGTAGAGATGGATGATGACCCAAAATGCAAAGAAAAGCTTACCAAAGAGGGGTCCCCATGATTGGTAGCCACTGTTGATGGCATAGGAGATGCCAGCAACAACCCCTACCATGTTTATTATGAGAAGGGTTGTGGGGGGAATGAGAAGGGTGGTCCATTTGAACATGTAGAGCTCAGCAAAATCTCCATCTTCATCTGAGGCCTTGGAGGTGACAGTGAAGTTTGTGTCAATTCCAGCAAGCACCTTGAGCAGACCTTGGAAAACGGCAAAGAGATGGGCTGAGACACCACCAATAACCCAAAACTGTTCATTCCTCCACCACTCATCGATTCCAACACCACTCCACCTCATCTCCAGTATTCCGGTAGCAAAGATGGAAAGAAAGAGAGAGATGAACCATATGCTTGCAAGGTTACTGATCTGCAAGCATAGTAAAAAAATTAAGTCAGATTATCACAACTGCACAAGAGGGCGTGCTTTGTTATTTTAAGAAAATGAGACAAAGTGTTTCTGAATGTGCTCAAGGGATCTATTATATTCATAACTTTAAGTATTTCTAAAACAACCAATCTCCAAGTACATTTTACAAGAGAGCATTGAACCTATCTAAGCGATAGGAAGGGAAGAGCTCCTATTTCCAACAGTTATGGAAGTAATTTCTAGGAGGAACATGAGAGAATTGCAATTCAGGAGATCCTAGTTAATGTATTTCCAATTTTGGACGAAATAACCAAAAGATAATCTGAGTCAAATGTTCAACCATCAACCATGCATTAATGTGCTTAATCACTCGCTTGGTTAATCATCCTACAGCAGATCCTAAATTGTAGTTTGCATTGGTTATGAAAGTAATTTCTGGGAGGAACATGAGAAAATTACAATTCAGGAGATCCTATCAAATGTATTTCCAATTTTAGATGAATTAACCAAAATAATGATAAATCATCAAGTGTCAAATGTTAAACCATCTATGGATGTTCTTCATCACTAACTTGGTTAATCATCCTAAATCCTAAATAGGAAGTACGCCAGCATATCCTAAATTGTATTGTTATTCTTCCATGAAAACCCCACTTGAAATATCAAAACATCATTATGTACAATATCATAATTTTATTCATCCTACCTCGTGATTTATTACAGATGACAAATGAAATGATGAATTCTATTAGTTTTATGAAGAAATAACAAACCTGTGGAATAATGAACTTGTTGGTCAGCAGACAGACAGCAGGCAAGATACAATAAATGAGAAGGGGAATGGCAGTAACTGGATAGATCGTGGTGTTCACATATGCAAACCTTTCAAGCCACTTTAGCCTTCCACCATAACCATACCAGATGGGACAATGTCGGCTAAAAAGAATTTCCACAGAACCTAAAGCCCATCGAAGCACTTGGTTTAGACGGTCAGAAAGATTGATGGGAGCAGAACCTTTAAATGCTGGGCGCTTAGGTATGCAGTATATAGACCGCCAGCCTCGGGCATGCATCTTAAATCCAGTAAGAATATCTTCTGTGACCGAACCATAAATCCATCCTATCTGTGGAACAGAAGACAAACAGTGAATTATTTTTCAAGATAAGTATATTGTTAAACAACTGACTCAAATCAACATAAAAGGGTCCTCCATTTGGTGTCTTCAGAAAAGGAAACATTGAGAGAAATTTTAGCCTAGTTTATAGTTCAATTTGTTGGATTTATAATGGATTAATTTGTTAGCAATAATGTGCTCAGTTGATAGGATGAGAGTGCAACTCAGGAACATTAAACATAAGATGACACCACCATACCTCAGATCCCCATTCCGTTTTATCCTCATAACCACAGCTTATAACATGAATAGCCTCCTTAAGAAGTGTTTCTGGAGTAGCAGACTGAGGAACACCACCATTCTCCATAAGAGTGGAGGCTACAAAAACAGCAGACTGACCAAACCTTTTCTCAAGGCTCATTTGTGACATAAGAAGTGATTTCTCATCATCAAATCCAGTACCTGAAAACAGATGTTAGAAGTAAAGGTCTGAATAACTAGAAGCAACTAAATCAACTGCTAAACAGTGCCCCCAAAGAGTTGTTTTAAAGAAGCACGAAAGTTGTACACTTTTTCACTAAGTAAACACAATTTCAAGAGGTCTACCTTCTACTCCTTCTTCTATATCCTCCAGACTGAAAATAGGTACAGTTGGGTCAACATGCTTGCTAGATTTTTTCTTGTCTGATCCTTTCTTACTAGATTTTGAACTCTTCTTCCGATTTCCACCACACAGTGATGATAACAACCCAGGCTTTTTATGTTTGGGTTTAACAGGAGGTTCATAACCGTATAAAGCTGTCCTATTGAAGACACATCCAGTACCCACATAAACAGGACCCTGAATGCCATCCAAGCCTCTCAAGTTTATCTGTTCCGCAAGTGTCAAACAAAAAAAGTATCACAAAGTGGTTAAAATTTCATATAGGCCACAAGAATAAAAAACAGTAGCAGAAATCAGAAATCAACAAAAGTCAGATGAACATGGCATAAGATACTTACATCAAAGAACACTGTATTACGATTTGCATAACGATCATTTTTATCAATACCATCAAACCTCTGAGGAAACTGGACATAGCAAACATGTTTACCAAGATTCGGATCCATCATAAAGCACATAGCTTCCCTCAAGGCCTTGCTGTTGTTTATGTAGTGATCACAATCAAGATTTAATAAGAAAGGTCCATTAGTAAGGACTGCAGATACTCTTACCTGCAAGTATATGAATCACCATCAGTAAGGTGAGAATATTTGGGATATGTGTGGAGAAAAGTTAACTTTCACATTTTATATTTAAATGGTACTCACAAGTGCATTCATGGCACCAGCTTTCTTGTGATGTTGGAAACCTGGGCGCTTTTCACGAGAAACATACACTAAACGGGGAAGTTCATTACCCTCAGTGTCAAGTCCTCCACTTTGGCCCAAGAAAACCTGCAGACAAAAAATGTAATCTTATCTTTGTGAATGACATGCTAGCAAATCTGCAACATTCCAACCAAAATTTATCTTCACACGGTAAGATTTGCTCAAATGTAATTAGTAATAAAAATTAAGAAAATTACATAAGTATAGTCCACAAGGGTAATATTTATTTCAGTTACTTTTAACATTGTAACACATACTCTATAAAGTAAGACAAAAACTTTGAGCAATGACTCCAAAGCTAATAAATGAACAACAGCTTGTAAATGTCATAATCACAAGTATTCAACCAACCTGGATCATTCCTGGATGGTCTCTGGTGTTATTTCCAGGCCATGGTGTACCATCTTGCATCACCCATCCTTCTTCGGGAACTTTCTGTGCCTTTGCAACAAGTCCATTTATACGAACTTTAAATTCCTCATATTCTCTCTGTGAAACATAAATGGAAGGAAAGTAATATTAAAAGATACCCCTGAAATCCAAAACTCAAGCAAATAGTGCAAATGCATATCAGCCAGCACAACAATCCATTTGTATTGTAAGCTAATATCTTACCTTCATTGCTCTACGATCCTTGACAAATGATGGATGAACCTTATCTTTCAAGTAGTCAATCTTTTGTGCAAAGTACCACTCAGGTGCACGGGGTTCAATGGTATACTTCTTGGCAAAGGGAACCCATTTCCTTGCAAATTCTGATGTCTCGGCAAGGGCTTCAAATGTCAACATAGCAGCACCATCATCAGACACATAGCAGGAGACCTTATCCACTGGGTAGTCAACTGCAAGGATAGACAGTACGGTATTGGCAGTCACAAGCGGGGGCTCCTTTAATGGATCAACAGTACTCACAAAAATGTCAACAGCAGCTAGTTGTGACGGTTCTCCTTCACGATCATACCTGCAACTCACATAAATTTGGTATTAAAAGGATATCAGATTGAAAAAGTACAGAAGAATGGCAAAGTTCAAAAGTTACCTCAATGCAAGCCTGTCAAGATATGTTTCACGGTTCACAGGAAGCCACTTGGGGAATTGATCCAATATCCAAGATATGGCAAACCAAATCTCACATATAACCGATACCAACCACAATGGATATGCATTCGGCACTGGATTGGTTATCCGATAATGCAAGAAAATGCAAAGGATAACCAGCCGCAACATAATCACCATACGATATGGATTTATCTTAGATGATGGAATTGAAACCTTCCTAGAAAGAGGCTGTCGAGCTTCATCATTCCTGCATATAAAGAAGACCACACTCACATATGAGACTAATTCAAAAGATTTTGCATATGCAGAGAAAAAAACTGTTTAATAGTATTAACAGAAGTGGGCTTTGAGCCTAACTCAATCTCATAAAACCAGCTTATGAAGTAAGATTTGCCCCCACTTATATACATTGATTTGGCCATATCACTAAGCAATGTGGGATTTTTAACAAGCATTTTACAACAGAGTTAATTACCAAACCTTCTCATGGTATCAGTCATGATATATTAACATATCATATTGTTAACTACTGAAGAATAGAATAACAGTAAATATACACTGACAGAGAAACAAGTGAAGAGGCTTACAGTACAACTAGAATAGCAATGATTCTTACAAAATAGATAAATTGAATACTCACAACAAGGAATCATCCACAAGCACATCTGTAGTAGCATCAATATCTCCAGCTCCTCTCTCAGAAGCAGCTTGGCCAGTGCTCATTGGAACAACATTCTTTTCTTGCTTCATCTTCCAGCCATCAACTCTTTCTTTCCATGCAACATTCCCCAAACCTGGATCCCCAGGCCTGATATTTGCTGCACAAGAATATATTCAAGTACATCAAATCACAATCAGTTAGCTAGATAAAGAAAAGTATCAATCATAAATCATAGAGGAGAATGTGCATAGTGAGAAGGGGTAAGAGAGATACGAGATTGATTGATATCAGATGAATATGGAATATTATGGACACGTTTTCCGCCACCAACTGCAGGAGATGCCATTGACAGCCTCTCAGGTGAAGCAGCAGACAACTCTCCAGATACCTGCAATCAAAGATACACCAATTTTCATTCGGTGTCCTAAAATTGAAGGTGAAAAGGAGGAGAAAACTACAATGTCGGAAGCTAACTGAATGACCTCTTGTCCACTGGTCAGCAGAGGAATGTGGTTGTGAGAAACTTCCTTATCATAATTTGGAGCACCGACCTCCTCTCCTCGTGCATATGTCAATTGCCAGCTTAACATGCGCTCTGAAATCTTCTGCTTTTGGTTTTGATTGTCTGAATCATAATTAAAGTCGCTGGCACCATCAGCAGCACCACCATCAGCACCACCACCATCCTCTTCGCTGTCTCCAAGAATTGCAGGACTTCCTGGAATCATTTAAACAAGAAGTTTAATCACTAAATATAAGTTCATTAAATATGGCAGGACGAAGATTAAAGATCAAAACAGAATGTGTGAAAGCATAAAAAATAAGCAAGAATAATATAAATCTTGCAACTATAAAATCCTAATGACAAAAAAAATGGGAAAACAAAAATCTTTCTTAGCATCACTCACAAAGATAATTAAAGCCAATTGTTGATAAAAGATTTGGTAAAGCTGACAATGTATAAATGCAATCTTCTATAAACTATCTATCCACTCAGCAGATTTGGCTTGAAGAAAATGGAAATAACCCCCAGGACTAGCAAATAGTAACAGTATGAGTGTCTCACTTGTACATTTTCATTGAATAAAAATGTTCTTGAAGCAAAAGATATATCTATCAATTGGTTCACTGGAAAGTGGTGAATTAGCTTCATTTACCTTTGTGCCTCTTGTACCGGGTTTTGCACTGGGGGCAAGACTGATTCCCATCCTTCCTTTCATACTCATAGCAAGGCCTGCATACAGGGAACGCACAAACATCGCAGGCAATGAACGGTTCACCATCCACAGTCTTCCCAACACCATCACCACATATCTGGCACACTTGGGCACTCAATGCTGTCACTGGCTTTGCCTGAACAATGAAAATGTCATAAAAAAAATTCATCAAGCATCAACCAACAAGCATTTCACCCCCAACAACATCGCAACATTGGAGGAAATCAAACAGAAAACTTAGTAAATATACTCACCCCAGCTTCACCTTCTGACTCCATAGTTCCCTCTATTCAACACTTCTCAAATGTCAATAAGGGACCAAAGGGTAGTATTTCAAGCTACACTCATTAATTACAACACTTTCTGATAACTGAGAAGATCGATTTGGAAGATTCCCCTCTTCTGAAACAGCTCCCTTAATTTTTTCTTTAGAAATGAAACCTATAACCACAAATAAATTCTAGTTTTTAACAAGTATTCTCAAAATTTTGCAAAGTGGGAAAAAAACTTTAGAACTTCTATCACAAATGGAAGTTAGAATCACAAAAACAAAACCTAGTTAGCAAGCATTCTCAACAGTCGGCAAAAAACAAAAGAAAAAACACTTTTTTTATCACAAATTGATATAATAATCACAAAACAAAATCTAGTTTTTAACAAGCATTCTAAGCAATTTGCAAAGAGGGGATAAAGAAAATCGGTGACATCAAACTTTGTTCGGTGGATGAGAAAAGGCTGGGTGGAAGATGAAAAAGGAGGGGTCAGATTCTAAACAATGAAATCTCCTTTATGTAAATGGCTTAGAAAACAAAAGCACTTTCCGCTTCACAGACAAGAAAAAAGAACAAAGAAGAAAGCAATTCTTCCTTGAGATTCTAGCAAGATCAACAGTAAACAACAGATACCCACTATCCACTTCAGAAACAAAAACCATGCACTAAAAAACAGCATATCCACAACAAACTCACCTAAAAGAACAATCTTTCCCACCAGTTTCACTGAAAACAGACGGATCAAAGAGAATCAGACAACCCCAGAAGAATTTTCAGGCAATGAAGCCAAATCACCCAAAATTTCACAACTTTGTAGCTTCAAAGTGACGAAAACAACCACCCCAATTGAACAAATCCCCAAGAAAATGATAAAATTAAAAGGGAGAACCCAGATCGAGAATGGAGTGAGAGAAAAGAAAAGAAAAGGTGATGAAAACAATGGATAACTCCCTCTCCCTTTCTCTCTCTAATTTGTTTTTGTCGAGTGACAATGTCTCAATGTATGAATGAATGAGCGTATAGCTGTAAATGAATAGAGAGAAAAGGAAAGGCTTTTAATGGTGTCGAAAACGACAACGGCACTACAACTAGTACACTACCACCGACACCTGTAACCTCAAATCATAGACACACGAACATTTATCCCAACCAACAACATCCATTCTCAAAAAATCTTAATATTAGTAAAGAAATTCTTTCATCAAATAAAATATAACATGGTGGAAGAGTATATTAAAAAAAAAAACGATTTTTTATACATACAACATAATAAAAAATAGTAAAGTATAATAAAATGAACAGTAACAATTAATAATATGATAAAGGAACCTTTTTCTTGGTTTTTTTAAAACCCTTGTTCTTCTGAGTGCATATGGGGAACTGACAAGAAAGGATTTTGGTCAGAAACTGTGTTTTTTTTTTTTTCTAAATGTTATAGTTATTGTTTAGACAGTGACAAAGAAAATAGAAAAGAAAAACATGTTGGATTTATTTATTTTTAACTGGTTGGAAATTAGAAACATATGGAAAAATTTAACAATTAAAAGTGTAATTTTTTATTTTTATTTTAGAGTTAAGACAGTTATTTTTAATATACTTTAACATGTCTGGTTTTTTTATACATATGAATAAGTGTAGTTTGGTTTTGACTATGATACGTTAACGTTACGTTACGTTCATAAAAGGTAAAGAGAAAAATCATGGACTGGGCCCAGTTTTTAAGTGGAAAATTAGAGTAAAATAAAGGTATTTAAATTTAATAATAAATAAAACCAAAATCATTAAAAATATCATAATAATTAATAAAGTATCCCTGTTTTTATTTTTTTTTCCTTTTACCATATTTAATTAGTTATTAATAAAACCACAATATTACAAAAATATTAAACTCAAATTAAACAGAAAAAAATTGTAATTAATAATAAGTTTAATTACCTATTTAGAATTTATAGTAATAAATTTTATTTCTAATTTGTATATTTAAAAATTATTTATTTTAATTCTAATATGTAAAAAGTTAATTTAATCTAATTTATATTGAAAAATAGATATGGTCAAATCTGTATACATCTTTATTTTTAATTTTAAAATTATATAAATTTAATTTTTTTATTAATTTTATAACAATTAATAAATATTATTAAATATTATATTTAAATATAAATAATAATTAAAATTATATTTAAATATTTATTAACAAAATTATCATTAAATATTAAATGTGACTATAAAAAATAATTAAAATTATATATTTAAAAAATTAAAAAACTTAATTAATCAATTTAAAAAACTGTGTAAAAAGGTATTTCTCATTTTATATTAAAAGTGAACATCTGGGCCGTCCTGTACACTATCTTTCTACACTATCTTTTCTTAGCATCTGTTTCTAACGACATTAAAGATGTATAAAGAAAATAATAAAATCAAGATACAAAATTTCATATTCCAATTAAGTAATTAATATAATATTAAAATAATAATTATTTTTATTTTAATATAAATAATTAAAAAATTATTAACAATATTAAAATTATATATATTTTTTGTTTTTTTTTTTTTATTATAATAATAATTTAAAAACATAATAATCATAATATTTATTTTCTATTTTTATTTTATAATAATAATAATAAATTCAAAATAATTAAGAAATTTATTAATAATAATATTAAATTATATATTTTTCTTTAATTATAATAATAATAATAAATTTTAAAAATTTATTAATAATAAATAATATTATTTTACTTTCTATTCATTTTCACTTTCTTTTCCTTAATCCAAACAACTTCACTTTCTCTTTTATTTTTCTTCATTTCTTTCCTTTTCCACTCCCTCAAATCTACTCTCTAATCCAAACACACCCTTAGAAGTTGGTAGGTGAAATAGGTTTCTCAAATATTTTTAAGTTTAAAATTAATATTTAGATTATTAATAACAATTAAAAAAATTAAAATTAGTTAACTAATATTTTTAAGGACTAAGATTAATTAACTTTTTATTTTGAAGTAAATTTTGTAAAAAAAAAATTAAGAACAAAATTTACTCAAAAATTATATATTATATGATCACTTTGAATATATAGGAAAGTCGCACTTCGTTAATGTTTTCAGGCATGCAAGGTACAAAGTTATTGCTTGAGGGCAAGCAAGGTCTAAAGAGGGGAGTTGTTTGTTAAGTGGTTATATGCTCATGAAAAGAAGATCAACTCAAGGCACTTTTCAGAAGAAATTAAAGATAAATGATGACAAAAATATCAAGTTTGTTAAAATCAGTGCAGACCATTAAGAGTGAAGAAGAAAGTTGGAAATAATTGAAAAGATGGAAAGATTATGAAGATAATTTTTTTTTATCTCTTATCTCTTATCTTTCATCTTTCATCTTTCTGTTGCAACCAACTTCGGCCAAATTTTCTTATTTAAGGAGTGAGCCACTAAGCTTTCAAATCATCACTTCCAGATAGGAAAACAGAAAAGAGTTATAGGGTTTAAGGGTTTAGCTTGGGAAAGCGACCGGATCTTCCGGAGGCAATTGAGTCTAAGATTCTATTCTTTGTAATCTTCTTATGAAGCAACCCACCATAAGTGGCTAAGGTACTCTTGTATAGAGGAAATTCTTATTATAATTTTTAATTTTCTGATTCATCTATGCAATTTATTATTCTTAATTAAGGTTTTTGTTGTGTTTATTTCTCTCCATCATTGAATTGTATTTTTGTGGAAATTTAATACTTTTTCCGACTTCCACCCTAACTCCCAATTTTCCTAATTTATAGGGTAATTGGGTTTTACAAAATCCAATTACTACTGTTGAAATTTTCATTAATGAAAAGGTTTTGGGAATTTGTAGGATTCCGATCAAGGAATTGATGGAAGTTATAATTTTATTTTGATAATTAAATTAAAGGCTTGTATGAGATGTTTTCACGTTTTGAAGAAATTATAATAGAATTTGATCCTATACACTTTTATGATTATTTATTTATTATAACGTTTTATTCTAATTTTCATTACTTAAATCAAACCTTGCGAATTTAGTCAACACATGAAACCCTTACTTGCATAATTTTTCCAAATCTTTGAATTCAATACCCTCTATTCGGTATAGTTGCCGAGAGGTTTAATTGAAAACCGACAAGTTTTCTGGCCCACCAGGGATTACGTACATTTATGCCAACTAGTAGGGACGTGAATCATTGTACAAATCGTTGGTATTGCAATGTCTCGATACAAGAATTGTTCTCTAAGTTTAAGTTACTACGTATCTTATCTTTGTTTCATTGTTACGACCTTAAAGTGGTGTTTGACTCTGTTAGCAATCTTGAGCATCTTCGTTACCTCTCCTATACTGCCATAAAAAAACTAACTGAAAAGATATGTTCATTCTCCCATTTACAAATACTCAAGTTGAGTTATTGTAGAATATTGGAGGAGTTACCTCAGATTTGCATTTATTAACCAATTTGTGTCGCCTTGAATTGATACATACTAAATTGAGAATACTGACAGAAAATTTGGAAAAACTGAATAATCTTAAAGTAATGATGAGTTACTTTTAATGTTGGCCATAGCAGGAAATTCGGTGACAAACAATTTAAATCGGTTGAAAGATTAGAATTCTAAGTATGAATGGGAAAATGGGAAAAATGAATTTTTAGTAACGGTACTTATAAAAATAAATTCTTAATAATTATGCGTACAAAAATAAATTATACGTACAAAAATAAATTCTTAATAATTATATATATAAAAATAAACTTTCAATAACTTTAAGTACAACAATAAAATTTCAATAACTTTACGTAAAAGAGTTTATTTCTACGTATGTTATTAAGAGTTTTATTTGTTTAAGTATAATTATTAAGAATTTATTTTTGTACGTATAGTTATTAAGAGTTTAATTTTGTATGGATAATTACACAACCAATTGAATGAAAATGATGAACATATTCCAATTAATTCCAAAAAAAATAAATTTGTATCAAATTCGAACTAATAACTAATCCCAACATTGAAATATTAAAAAGAGTCATATAAGCAAAAAATCTTAAATATTCTTGATCATGAGACATAATTATCGCTATAAATAAGAACAAGAATGCCAACCGTAGTAATTAATATTGACATAATAGAAATAAGTGAATCAATCAAATACCCAAACTCTAAAGAAATATCATTATTAAATGATGAAACTCTAAAACTAGATCAAAGTTCTTGATTACCTCACATAATATAAACTATAGACAATTTGGTCTAGCCTTCATATTCCTATAAAAAAAATCTAATATAATTTGTTCAACACTGCTTTCTGGGTTTTATATTATGCTTACGGGCAAATTGGAATCCATAAATTAACAAAGATGGTGTAGATCAGACTTTCCAGTAGGATTGTTGGGACTTGTCGTTTCAAATTTTTCCTTCAGAATATGTAGAACGATTTATTCGGCATAGACAATGAGACAATTTTGTTTAACCTTCAACTTTTATAAAAAAAATATCTAATAAATATTGAGGTAAATTCAAATATAGAGGAAATATTTTTTTCTCAATTAATCATACATCTCAACCGAATAAATTCATTTATTTCACACAATTATTCTGATTCTGTCTTTTCTTCATTACTTTTTATGTTTTCTTCCTTTAAATTCTATTATAAAATAATTTATCGTTCATCTCTATTTATTTTTGGGTGAGTTATAATTAAATTAATATATAAAAATAATGTAAATCTTATTTTATTAAATCAATTTTATAAAAATGAGTTTAATTTCAAATTTACTAATATTTCATCACAAAATCTAAAAACTTAATAAATAAAATTTGAAGAGTTAAAAATTTCAACATTTAAATTTAAGAGATTTTTAAATTATATTAAAAATTTTATTAAACTTTTTATCCACTTCTTTTAATATTTTTTTTCTTATTCATTTGTTAATTAATTGTCAAAAAATTTATAATATTATTGTTTAATAACATTATTTTAATTATACAAATATTTAAATATGCATAATTAAAGTTCGGACTCGTTTAATTGAATAAAAAATATTTTCTACTAAAAAAATATTATTAACATTATATTATAATAAAAATATTTGTGTGATGTATGATAGTTTAAAAATAAGTATTAAATTATTTCTATTTATGTCTATATCAGGAGTATAATTGTAAAGATATGACATATTATAATGAAATAATTTGTCTGTTTTAAAAATTTTATAAATAAAAATTATTATTTAAAGTATAACATTTAAAATTTATCTATTTATAATATTTATAAACAAGTGTAACATGATATTGACGTGTGAATGCAATGAGAATGAAGTAAGAGATGTGTGACAATTGCATGGTGATAAAGAAGCATGAAGAGTGAAAGAAAAAGTGAAATAAATAACAAATTGAAATATATTAAATAAAACTTATAATTATAATTTTAAAAAAACTATCTTCCTATCTAAATAACACAATAGTTTAAAAATAAATATCTGTCATAAATAAATATGAAAATAGTTAAAATATCAAAGATATTGTTTCATTTACTTTCATTTTTATAAGAAAATTTTCACGAATTTTATTGGAATTAATATTATTTTTTTTAAAAGAAAGTTAAAGATTATATAATCAAAACAAAACCATTAAATTTAAGATAATTATATTATAATACTATTAAAGATATAGTAATTATAATAAAAAATATAAAGAAAAAGAAACTGTAATATCATAAAAAATATTGTAATCTAAAAAAAAAGAACATAAATAAAATAATTTGAAAGAGAGAAAAACTGAATAGAAAAATATTATTAACTCAATAATTTTGAATTTTAATAACATATCACAAGAAAAATAACAAGTAGAACAAAAAAAATATAAAAAACTAACTATTATCTAACTTAACTGGTTTAGTTAATTTTTACTCATATTATTTTATTATTATCTCGAATACTATTAACAAATTATTAAGAAAACATAGTACAAATTTAATTTAATTTGTAAAAATCATAAATAAATTTAATTATTATAATATATATATATATATATTAATTAATTAATAGGGTTGATTATATTTTTAAAATTATATTTAATCTTTATATTTCAAAATTAATTAATTTATTTATTTTTAAATATATGGTTTTAATATTTTTTATATTTAAATTTAATATTTAATTATAATTTTTTATATCTATAAAAAAACTATATGTGATTTTAATAATTATTTATATTTAAATATAATATTTAATAATGTTTATTTATTATTATAAAATTTATAAAAATATTAAAATTATATATTTTAAAATTGAAATATGAAATTAATCAATTTAAAAACATAAAAATAATTTATTATTATTTATTGATTTCTCTCTAATACAAATGTTAAAATGAGTTATAATTGTGAAGCTAACCAATTTCCATTACTCAATTAGGTTTGATTAATAAAATAATTTGAAAATCAATATATCTAAAACATGTAAAATCTCGAAGATTTATTTAAAAATAATCCCACTTTATTATATATAAATAAAAAAATATTATATATCTTATCCTTATTTTATTTTTTCTATACATATACAATTTCAAATGTGGCAGTATTAATGTAAATATTTAACGATTTTAATATTTTTTTACTAATAATAATAATATTTAAGTTTATTCTTTTAGGATTATTCACTTTATTAAAAGTTAAACATGAAAAAAATATTTGTTCATATATTATGTGAAATAATAGTTCATCTAAAATATTAAATTATAATAAAATGTTTTTTTTTTTATATTTTAAACAATTTAACTCATTATTTAATTCATTAATTAAGTTAGATTAATCATTTATTATAAAAAACAAAAAAACAAGCTAATCATTTTTCATCACTTTTTTTATATATTTATAAGAGTCTAATATAAATTTTAACCAAAATTATATGGTTATGACAAAATTTCTTTTAGTTAAAGCTAAAATTTAGAGTTTAAAAACAAATGTAAAAACTATCTGTAAATATAATTTGTTTAACTAAAAAGAGCTTAAAGATAAAAATATTCTTTAATTAATTTTGAAACTTTGAATTTGTTCAAAAGTAGTATCTTTTCCAATGTGCATTTATAAAAAAAATTGATTTAATTCATGTAAAAATAATTAAAAATAATGGAAATAGATAAAAATATCAAATTCATAATTTTTAAATTTTAATTTTTTTATTTAATATTGAATTATTTACAAATTATATATATATATATATATATATATATTCTCAAATGAATATTAAATAATTATTAAAAATGATAATATTCATTATTGTATAAAAAAATATTTAAATTGAAAATTATAAAAGGGTTAGAGTTGAGCACAGAAGAAGTGATGAACACAGTTTGAGCCTGTTTTGTGTTCCCAGCGAAAGTAAAAGACTTTCCAATTGCTTTGCTTCACTTTGCTTGCTGTTGTCACAACGATGGCATCGTTTGGGTCCCTTAAATCCACCATTTTCGACAAAGAAGAGAGAAAACAGTGAGCACTGCGTTTTTTTGTTTTTTTTTTTTTCATTTTTTTTTTTCATTTGGATTGGATCGAATTCAATTTCTATAAACCTAACGGTAATCTAATCTAATCGGAATCGTAGGCAGTATCAGTGGCATATTCGAGGCCTCAATGCGTACGACCGTCACAAAAAATTCATCAACGACTACGGTAATGCTTCTGTTACAAAATCTTTAATATTTTTTTTATTCAAGTACTTATTTTTTTTTTCAAATAAAGTTATTTTGAAAAATTTCCTGTTTCGTGATAAATGTAGTTTTGTTTTTGCAAAAAAAAAAGAAATGTAGTTTTGTTTAGGGTCGATGGGCAATAAGGATCTGAACAAATTCTAGCTTTGATGTGGTTGGTTCCTTACATTTCCTACAGCAAATGGTTGATGAACAGTTTCCTCCACTGAGATGAAAGGAGGCTACAATCATCCTTACATATATTCAATTGTGTTACAAAAACTTTAATCATATATTATTTAATACTTATTACCTCTTTTTTGAAAATGAAAATAAAAGTTCTTTCGAAGAATTTTCTGTTTCGTGATAAAAGTGGTTTTGTTTAGGGTTGATGGACGATAAGGAACTGAACAACTTTCTAGTTGTATATTTGGTTGGTTCATTATAATAATGTCCTAGAGTGAATGGATGATGAACAGTTTCCTCCAACGAGTTGGAAGGAGGCTACAATCTTCCTCACATTTGTATTCAAATATTCTCTAAAGTGAAAAGTGAGCAAAGTAAGCAATCTCAATTGTTGATGAGAAAATCAACTGTTGATTTTGTTATGACACACATGCATAAGAAATCATGAATGTGTTAATATATTAACAGTTCATTTTCTCGTTAGATTGCTATACCTTGCTCACATTACAGGAGCTGGATCTTTCAAAATACCCATCTTTAGCCTTACCACTGATTTTTCTTTTGTTACAAGCAAATTCTGCCATTTCAGAGCAAAAAGAGAAGCTGTCTAGAGTCTACAGACACGTTTTTTGTATTCTTCTTTGTTCCTTGGATTGGTAATCTGAATTTGTTAATGGTTTGTGACCCTAGGCTTAGCTTGGGTTTAGCTACATCATGTGGTAGCAGCTTTGTTTTGTTTGTGTTTCCCATGATCTGTTGGAAATTTTTTGGAGTGATAAGTAACCAATAAAAAGATACCTTGATCCGAATGGCCTTTCGGTTATTTTTATTTTTTAGAAAACTACAACAATATTGTTTAATTGGTGTAACTAACCCCAAATTACTGAGAATAGGGCTATGTTATTGCTGTTGCTGTTCCAGTCGTCCTGATGGATGTTATTATTTAATGTAGGTTACTGAAGTTATTTTCTGTTTATATACCTGCAGTTTTTTTTACCATCTAGGTCTTGCTGGTGAATATTTCAGTTTTCTGTGAAACTTCAGCTTAGTTTTTTTTCTTTGGTTGAACTGTATTCTTTTCCATCCAGAATTTCTTCTAAGATTTTCTCTTTTTGTGCCTACAGTTAATTTTTATGGAAAAGAAAGACCTTCGAACTTAAAGTTGCCTATTAAAACAGATCAAGATACACTAAAAGAAGGATACAGGTAAGCTTGTTATCTTGCCTTATTTAAGCTAAAACTGTGAAGAGTTTCTTTTCTTTTGTTATATTCCTGGAAATTGTTGCCTTGCCATAATTTTTCCTCTCCTGTTTTAACATAAGAAATGAACCTTCCCTCCTTATCTTTTCCTATTAATTTTCGATTATATTCTATACTCTCCATTTTCACAATTAGTGGCCATCCCTCTCATTTTTGAGCTTTTTTTATGATATTAACTACCACATTTCCATGCGTTTTCTAAAACTTTCATGCAATTTGATGTAGCTAAGCGAGTGAGATCATGACTAGTGGATGGAGGGCTTTCTTATATTTGGCACTTGAATGAAATCAGCCTTTTCCTAGCTATAGCATAATGGGCTTGTGTCATTTCCTGCATGTTCAACTCTATCGAAACTATTGTGAATATAAATTTTTTACCCTACATACGATGTTTTTGAAGCTTTCCTTGTTGATATGAATTTCTTTTTTATTATTGGGAAAAAAGTTTTACCTTCCTGCCTTATCATCTGTCTCTCAATTTGTTTATTTCTGTGTCAGAATTTTAATGTTGTTAATCCAAATATTGCAAGATTCATTCGGTCAGAGGAAGATGATATGGATCCATCGTGGGAACAAAGGCTAGTCAAGCGTTATTATGACAAGCTTTTTAAGGAGTATCCTTTGCAAACATGTTCATTTTTTTACTAATAATATTTATGTAGGAGTGATGGTTTCTTTTATTTGTTTATCTAATATTATTATCATTTGGTTTTGATCTTAAATTTGGTTGAATTAGTTGGTCAGGGAATGTGAACAATGCACATATAAGAGATTTCGAGATTTCTATATATTAGATTTTGCTTCCATTTACCCAACTTGGTCCCTCTTCCATAAAGCATTTTGAGTAAAATAGCTTATATAAAAAGAATAAGAAGTTATTATTGACATTGCTTCTGATTCATACCGATTTAAGAATGACAGTTGTTAAGTGGAGTCTCAATACCTACCTGCATTTTGTCCTGTATAATTAAATCTCCATATTTTCATACTTTTGGGTTAATTTCTTTTCTTTTCGTTTTTTCTTCAAAGAATTGAACTAAATCTGCAATCTCTTTCTGATGCCAAATAAGAGTAAGTAGATACTATCGTTAATTACATATATGATTTGTCCTTCCAGAACTACAAAGCATTGTCCTGTGGAATGTGACCTTATTGGGGTCATTGTTAGAGCTCTACATCCTCTTGTTTCTCTCAATGATTTATCTTTCTCCTGCCTGATCAACTTGGTTTTTTTACTTAGCACCTCTTACACCAGGCATTTGTGAATCTATATTTGATAAATATTTTTTTGACTTAATTTGTGCATATTGCCTGAAAGTAGTTTTGGCCTGGATTTTGTTTTTGGGACAAATACTGTTATTTTATCTGTTTTATCAGGGTTTGCAACTTTGTATTAAGAAACTAATTTTACTGTTACTGAATTTTGTTGTACTTGTTTGCTTGTACCTTAATCCTTTCAAGATACTGCCTAGCTGACATGTCACAGTACAAGAGTGGTAAGGTAATTATTCATTACTTTTAGAATATATCTTTGCGGCTTGCTAAATTTTCCTAACTTTTATGTTTATTCTTATGACTGAAACTATATTTTGGTCTTCAAGAGATATGGCCAGTATCAATTGAGCCCTTGACAATTTTTTCGCATCAGTTTGTTTCCTTAGAGTTAATATTGCCATTCTGTATTTTTCCAGATGTAGCAAAGTGTACAGAAGGCATCAATCTATTGAGGGCTTGAATGATGCTGACCTTTTCTCTTTGGACATTCAAAAATGGTTTAATCATTTTATTTTAGTTATGGTAAAATCACACTGGCACCTACAGGCAGGAATTTTTAACCTGTTTCTCTACCTTTTTGCTTAAACACCTTGAGGGGCTGCCACTAGTAGTCACTATACCTTATGTCTTACTGGCTCAATTATATTCATAGATTCCTGTTAAGGAAGTGTAATCTTTTTTAAAGATAACAGAAGTTATTTTTTATTATTATCTTGTAAACTGTTATCTTCATCTTTTTTTCGTGGGATATTGGTGCTAGAGGGGTTTTATGAAGTCTAGAAACTCATTTTAAGTATAGTACATCTTTAATTTTGTGCTGATAAATTGCATTTCTCTTATCAGATTGGTCTCAGGTGGAGGACAGAGAAGGAAGTCATGTCTGGAAAGGGTATTAATTATTCTTTCACTGGCTACTATTTCTTAAGTATTGATTCCCTCAGTTCCTTCCCATGTCTCATTGTAGACATCGTTAATTGTCAAAAGTACACAAGCACTTGGGGAACCCACCCTCAAAAGCACATGTGAAGTACTATTTGTTGGCTTTGAAAGGGGGATGTGCCATTTAATAACATTACTTTCTTTGTGGAACTTGTTGGCTTTGCCTCCACATGTTTAATTCTTTAAATTATAGCAGAAATTTTATTTATTTATTTTTTAAAAGGCACAACTAAGGGAAGAAGAAACTTGTTTTAAGACGTCAAATTTTCAAGTCCTAATCCCCTTTCATTCTTAAGCCTACAACAGACCTCATATGTCCTAACTAACAAAATGGTCTCTTCAGTGTTTGTCCACACCTGATTATCTAGCAAAGGGATAGTAGATGGAAATATAATCCAAAACAGGTCTGTATAAGGGTAAATTACTATCCACTTTCTTGAGATTAAGAAGCAGCTTTAGGAGTTACACTGAGTTACTCCAAAGTACTCAAAATTTTAGAACCTGACAACCAGCTGTGTTCACAACTTCACACGGGTAAAAAGGACACCAGTTCTCAACATTCAAACCAGCCAGTCCACTCTTAGCTAAGTGCTTAAGTTTAACCTTTAAATTTGAGATAGCCTGGGTAAACATAAGACTGGAAAGAACCTTCAAAAAGGAACAGAACATCACAAAACTGACTCAAAGTCAAGGGACAATACAGCTCTAAATGTTTGTTGTTTACTAAACCATGGTTCAATTTGTCCACAATACAATGAGAAAAAGTAGTTGTTTTTAACTTTTTCGTTTGGAATCCTGCTCAATTTTTAAAATTTATTGGTTCTGTAACTTCGCAGGCCAGTTCATATGTGGTAACAAGCAATGCAATGAGAAAGATGGGTTAGCAAGCTATGAGGTAAGCATTTCATTCTGATTACTAAAAAATTGGCTTTAGGTTGTCTAGTTGCATCAATTGATCCTACCTAGTGGGTAAAGGATTTGTTATTATTATTTTTTTGTCTTCTTTTTGAAATGTATTATGCTATTTACTATGGTTAGTTTTAGTGTGTAATGCTAATTAATAACTCGAAGGGAAACACTAATAACACTCTCAAATAAACTTTATTTTTTATTGAAATTTGTTGGGGATCATTAAATTATGTTTCTTAATTTCATTTGTTCCACTTACGATATTATGTTTCTTAATAAATTTCCACCAATTGTAGTGTGTTAAAGAAGTGTGTTCCTAACACTCTTCTAATTAGGAATATTATATGTTTGCTTTATTGTACACATTATATATGTTTAAATGTTGAATCCATTAATGTAGTTGAGACATGCGTTTTTCAGCATATGCTTAAATTTTCTTTTTCTCTCAACACTCTTCGTTGATTATTCTATCGGCAGCTTTGTTTATGTTTGAGGGCCAAGGAGAAGTAATTTGTGAATATCTCATTAGGTGTTTCCGCTCCTTTATACTATTTGCTTCATATTACAGGTGAACTTTTGTTACTTTGAAGCTGGAGAAAACAAACAAGCCCTAGTTAAATTAGTAACATGTGAACGGTGAGTCAGTGTGTGGCAATGCTGGTTGTGTGTTTACCACTGTTTTTCTTCCATACTGAATGTTAGTACTTATGCCATTAAGGGCTTTGTGTATTGTGAAAAAAATCAACTTTGTATTTCTTCTTTTTTTTCTTTGTTATTTTTTAATAGATGTGCATGCAAACTCAACTACAAGAGGCAGAAAGAAAAGGAGCAGCTAGAAAAAAGACAACAAGATCAGGATAGACGAAAGAGGTAATAACATTACCCCCAGATCCTCTTATTTTTGTTCACTTATTGGCTAGAAGACATGGAGATTGAGTCCTTTTATTTTTAGGAATCGTTCAAAAAGTGATGATGATCTAGATGACTACCAAGATAGCAAAGAGAGGAGAAAAGGTTTGAAGTTGAACCACCTTTATATGCTTATTGTCAGTTTTACATCGTGGCATGATAATCTTTGTATTTTCAGTATATCATTTATTAATGTTGAAGGGATAATTTATCATTTGTATGAGATAGATTCCAAGAGTTTCCCCCTACCGATCCCAGAGTCCAGTTCCTTCAGAGTGTAAAGCACCTCTGCCCAGCTTACAACCAAAAGGGAAATAATAGAATGCTAAGCCTCTTTCCCTCTCTTGCCACTACCTTCTATTAATGTGATAGGTTCTCTCAGTGCATAGATTCCCTTCCCTCCCCTTCTTCAATATACTTGCCAAATCTTATGCCCCTGATTTGGTTGCACCTGTGAATGCCGTGCTATCTCAATTGGGTCCTTCGATTCCGTGGCCCTAGTACATTCTATTCCTATCCATTAATCCAAGCATAACTGAGTAATGCACCAATTTTTATGCTTGATACTGTAATTCTTTTAACAATAGTGTGGCGATGCATTTCATATCCAAGCATAACTGAGTAATGCACCAATTTTTATGCTTGATACTGTAATTCTTTTAACAATAGTGTGGCGATGCATTTCATATCTTTTAGTAGGCTGGTTTGGCTTTATAATGATTAATTTTCTATTCTATTTTCTTAAAATACAATTGACTTGTTCTTGAAAGGAAAACTGTATTTCCAAAGCTTTCAAAATGTATGTGGATCTAAGGTAATTGTATTGTAGCCTCTTTTGTAAAGCTTGTCAACGTATAATTAATCTTGTTGTAAATTAAGACATGTCTAATGAGCAGCTCAGCTAGAAAACGTTTTAAAGCCTTTTCTGGAAATGAAAAACCTTGGACTAGTGACTAATCACTACAATGACATGACACCTTGTTATAATCGGGTAAAAAGTTTTGCACTGGAAGCAATGGGTCAATTGAAACATACATCTTTCTCTCTGATTTGAATGGTGATTCTAGGGAAATTTGGTTCATGCATGATGACAGCTCGCTGTCTGCTTGACTTGCTTCTCTATAGCGCCATTCCAATGTTTACAAATCCTTTATATGCTTCAGAAATCTTGTCCTTAAATTTAATTGTATGTTACAAACTTAAACTTTCTTGACCATGTATTTACAGGGAAAAAGGCTCTGACTTCGTCCGGTGATCACAAAATTGATGACGATGATGATAACTTAGATGAGTTTCTTGAGGGGATGTTTCCCTGATCTTGGCTGATTGATTGTCATACCTTAAAGTGCTTCCAGGCGCCAAAGCTGGGTAAATACAAATTGATTTCCAATTCTGCAGACTATAGTGGATGATCTTGAGTGCTTTCAACGAAATTATTCATCCTCTTGTCCCCTGAAAAAATGATTTTCATTTATGCAGACTATAGTTGTTTAACATGCTTGGCGGGTTGTATTCTGTACAGTTTGTATATAGTCTTTTTGTATGTGAATAGTGAAAATTGCATAGCAGAATGATCTGCTTGATGACCCTGAACTCGTTTTACCACACTTATATGGGACCAAACAAGGATTGTTTGATGTATTTTTAATGAAAAACGCATGCAATAAATATTATTACACAAGTAGTATTTTGCATTAATGAATTGTTATAGCTAATTTTTCAGTGAAAAGTAACTCCAGAAGAATGTGTTGTCCATTTCCCTCTTCAACACTGTTCATTGCTTGATAAATCTCCACACTGGTGGTAAAGGTTGGGTAACTGACATTTGCCTAGATGAAGAATCCTAAATAAGGTTACGTTTATACCGGTATTAATCTTCCGGATCAGCAATTTCATTTTTATATTAGAAAGCTTCGTCTCTCTGCAGTAATCATATTAATGGTCAAAATTAAAAGTTAATTATTGGTAATATGGTCATGTACATTTTTCTCTATATTATTTACATAACACTTTTAACACATTTGGTATTAGTTTTAAATTGAAAAGATGATTAAATAATGTCTAAATAAATCCCCGCCCTTTAATATTTAATATAAAAATCTAAGGGCTATCAATTATTTGTCCGCCATCAACCATGAGGAAATGATCTTCAGTTTTCTTTTGGTGTCATTTATAACACTGTTTTATATAATGAGTGACCAAAGTCTTTTATTGAGTTATGATTCGGCTTTTGGAAGATCACCATCTATGTGTTAGGAAAGGTTAACAATATATATTTTTATTAATTAAAATTTAAACATGTCTTAGTAATTTAGGAGTGAAACTGTTTCACTTGACCCAAGTTAGGGTATGTGTCACAAACCTCTAAGTTAGATCAAAGTTAGATTTTGATTGCTTGCATTTTAGTATGTAAGTAAACTTGACAATTATACATTTCTATCCAGGTTGAGTGTTTTTGTTTTTTTATGTCATATAAATCCTTCTTCTAACTAATTTATATGTTTTTGAAATTTATGAATGAATGAGTTTATGGTCAATTTGGGATTTAAATAAATTTGTGTATAACTAGTAATTTTGTAAAAAAAAAAGGTTATAATTGTAATTTGGTAAAAGATATGTTTATCCATTTTAATAATTGAAGGGTTTGAATGGTTATAAAAGGTTGTAGTAGCATGATTATTAATTATTATAGCTTTTTTATATTTTATATATTGATGGTTTAAATATTGTATTGTGATTGACATGATTATTTTGACTTTTCATTCTCGTCAAGGGTATAAATATATTTATTAAATTAAAAAATTAATGTTTAAACATGATATGTCCTCCTTTGATAAGATAAGATATTTGGTCTTCAAAGGGTTAGTTTAGATGCTATTTGATCAGAAGATGAGATATAAACAGGGAAATTTTTTTTATAAATTTATATGAATGTTACATGTTTTTTATATCATGCTTTATATATAATTGCTATAAGATAAGATTTTCACATGTTGTAATTATTTAAGCATAAAATATATAATGTTATTATTATATTCATATAACACTCACTAATATCTTCTGTCAAGTTTGACTTCACATATTTCAAATTAAATACCAAATAAGAGTAATAAAGAGTATCATAGTCGAATATAAAATATTTTACAATAATATTTACTACTTCTATAAAATTTGATACTTAAATTAAAATATTATGATTTTATTTTACATTAAATTTTTAGTTAATTTTGCATTATAATTATATATATGTAATTACGTTATTAATATTGATTAAACACAAATAGTCTAAGTTAAAAATAGAAACCCTTTGAATAAAAAATAAAACTTATATTTAATAAAATTCATATAAAATTTATCAAAAAAAATAAAAATATGTAATAAGGAAAGAACACTAAATATGCTTCCCTAAATTTCTGAAATAATATATATAGAAACCAAGATTTATGAGATTCTATCAAATTGCGAGTATTTGTGATTTCTTAGCCACAATTTGTGATTTCTTTTCTCTTTCTTTTTTTTCTATTTATCCTTTTACCAGACATAAAAAATTTGCACATGTTTTCAAGAAATTTTCTATTGCATCTAAGTTTATTTTATTAAAAAAATGCTTTAACATTAATTCAACATGGGACATGAGGTTCACAGTAACAGATATCCTCACACAAGAAAATGGGTCTAATGGAAAAAAATATTAATATTAAATATCTTTCTGTATAAGTGTTTTTGTAATTAATCAGTTCTTTAATAATATTTGTGATATATGTTATTTTTATGTTTATTTTTTTATTTAAAATACAATTAAGTTTAGATATACACTTCTAAAGTAGATTCAAGTTTAATCTATGATACTTTGAAAACTAACTTTTTCTTAGTTGGATCAAACCTTTATTTTATATTTTAATTACTAATGGTCCTAATGATAATCAGTTGATTTTTGAATATATAAGACTTTATAAATTTTATTTTTAAAAGAATGAAATTTTGATTTAATCTTATAAAATATATAAGTTAAATTTTTAATATTATAGTTTAAAATAAAAATAATCTTTAATTTATTTTTAAAATGATTTTTAAAAATATATTTAATAAAAATAATTTTACAAAAAATTTAATAATAAAATATAATTGTAATTTTTTTAGAAATATAATTTTTTCCATAGCTAAATTAATAACATCTAATAAAATATTGATATTAAAGAAAATTTGATTTGGTTTTCTGACAAGAAAAAGAAATAATATATTATTCCGTGACTACCATCTTGTCCCACAAGACATTTTTATTAAAATATAGTTCAATATTTTGGGTATAATAAGAGCTTTCAAAACAAGTTATTAAATTTAAGAAAAATAAAGATTTTAACATTTTAATTTTTAAGTATAAAACATGTTTTTTCTTTCTTTAACAACATATTTGCTTGATGTCAAAATATTTTACACTATTTTTTTCTCTTCAAACTCTAGTTCTGTTATATTTTTTTCATATATTTTTTTAAATATTTATTAAATCTATTTTTTTAATCATGAAAATTAGGTATTAAATGAGACATTTGTTTCAAATTTGTGATGACAAACACTGGTAAGTTTTAATCACTCAAAATAGTAATTATAAATCTTGAGTTGAAAAATTAGGAAATCATTATTTATAATTGTAAATTCATATATTTTTATTATGATCATTCTCTCATCACATCTACACAATATTTAATTGATACAAATAAATATATATATATATATATATATATTTTTGGTAAATATAATTTATCATATTAAGAGTTGAGGTAATTAGATTGTTTTCTATTATTATGATTTTTTAGTCTGATCTACTTATTAATTTTTATAATAAATGTGTTAAAATTTATATAAATTATAATTTTAATTATTTTTTAATATAAATACATTAATTAATTATATGTAAACCTTTAACTTAAAAATATATATTAAAAAACTATTTTAAATAATATATATCAGATAAAATTTTTAAAAATATTATTATAATTTATTATAAATATTTATTTTAAGTAAAAAAAAAATATAAATAAGGATGATAAAGAGAAGATTAAATTATGTTCATAACTAGTAATTAGTAATTCAGGTAAATATTTAAAATGTATTTTTAGTTAACGTTTTGTTTTTATTTTTCTAATATTATTTCTTATAATAATTTAAATAAAATAATATATATATATATTTTTAATATAAATTATTTTATAAATATATTTTTTATTATTTATATAAAATATTAACTTAAAATACTTTCTTTTTAATTATAAATTTTATTTTTTATAATATTATTATTATTAGTATGGTAGTATGATGATTGTTATTGTTATTATTGCTATTGTTATTATTATTTTAAAATAATGAATTTTATTTCTTAAAAAATATTTTAACAGTTATATGTAAATAAAATAAAATTTATTAAATATAAGGTATATATATATATATATAAAATTATAAGCAAATAATTATTATTTCTTATATTATTAATTATCATATTTAAATTAATTTTATTATTAAACCTATTACAATTATATACTTATTAAATTTTAAAAAATATAATATGTTTATTAAATATATGAATATATATATATATATATATATATATTAAAAACATATTATTAAAAAATTCTTAATTTTTTATTATATAAAAAAAATTATAATATTTTTTAGATTCTTCTATTTTATGCAATAAATAACTTTTAATATTAGTAAAATTCTTATTTTTTTTAACATAAAATAATAATTAACTTATGTGCTTTTATAGCATACAATCATAGTGATGGTGTGAGTATTTTTTTTACCTAATCAAATATTTATTTATATTTTATAAATTTAAATGATAAATTAAAATAAGTACTTAAATAAATAAATAAAAATACATATTTTTTACTTTTTCAAAGGGTTGAAAAACTTGTATTAATTTCTTTCACACAAAATGTTGATAATGTTATTTATAATTAATTTTTAATAATATAACTAAACAGTATATTTATCATATATAATATATTTACAAAAATTAATAAATATAATATATGTTTATTAAACATACAATTTTTCATATAAATTTATATATTCAAAATATTAATTATTAAATAAAATTATTTTTTTAAAAATAGTTACCAATAAAATATATGTTGGTACGGAAATAACTACATTATTCATAGATTTTATTTTAATTGTTTTTAAATGTTAGAATGTAAAGTATAAATATTTTTTTTAAAAGATTTAAAAAAAAATATATGAATGGATAAATATTTCAATTCTTAAAATTTTAAACTATTTTTATTATTTAAAATATTACATGTTATCACTATAACGAACCAAAAATATATCTATTTTGCATCAATAACGGAATAAAAATCTACCCATTAATTATTAATAATTTCAAAATATCATAGAATATAAAATGTCTAAACACATAAAATACTCACTTTATTCAAGTTTATCACTTGAAAATAAAAAATCTTTACAAAAACTCATAATAAATTGAAAGTTGTAAAATTATTCTCGAGCACAAAACTAATTCCTCCTTAAGCAAAACTTGAAGCTATTATTTAACTTTAACCTGCATTGTTATATGCTCCCGTGTAACGACACGATCATCGCAGTATCAACAAAATCACAAATACAAACAGAAAGGGTAAGCTAATGTAAACAAAAATCAATCAATATATATCATTCATAATCTCATCCTCACAATCTTTTATCTAAATATATTCAACTATTCAAACCATCATAGTCATTCTCAATCACACACATTCATCACACTCATTCATTCACAATACCTAATATGCTAGACAGACTCTTCCGAAAAATCATATGGAGTCCTTAATCTCAGAGGCTAACACCTAACATACGGTTACCGGGCCATAAACACAACCCCTTCAGAGTCTTTTTCACCTCAGGATTGCAATCCCTTCAGAGTCTTTTTCACCTCAGGATTACACGCCTATCACCATTCTGGTAACCACATGTCAGGGTGATTCCTACACACACTTATCAAAGAACTGATGGCTCCTCCCACCCAATGATAAGCATAGTCGAAACCTCCATCGACCTCCACCACATGGTACCCTTGTCTATGTGACTAGAATCCCATTGAAGTCTGGATGCCTCCTTCAGAGACATCTAGAATTCTATATGTACACTAAAACTACACCAAATAGTACCCCATGGTAACTATCTGGCTCACACACAACAACACAATCCAATTCACGGTTCATCACAATCTCATAGACACACAATCATCTCAAGCACACAACCATCTCATCTCATTGTCACAACTACCATCACAAATTTATTGGCTCCACTACCATCACAAAATTATTGGCTCCACTGCCATTTCAATCTCATTGGCACCACTGCCATTACAAATTCTTGTGACCTTAGTCACAATTCACAAACAAAATTCACATCATTATCACAAATATCATCTGACAATCAAATTTCAATCACAATACATCACCAAATCCCACATCACATAACTCAATAATTTAATTATAACCTTTTATCACATTTTAACCAGTATCTCCAGTTATAATTAAATGTTGTTGTAAAAGAAGAAAACTATGAACAAGAAAAGTGGTACATAGCGTTGTTATACCAGAATGCATCTTAGACCTTCAAATGAAGGGATGTTAACAACTGGTTTCCAGCCTATATACCTTGTTTATATATACACAAAAAACAACATTTCCAGATTTATCGTAATGCATATAAACTTAACAACAGTAAATGTTACTCTATCGTAATGCATATATATATATATATATATCCTATTTTTAATATAAATTAGAATATGAATATTTATCCAAAAATAATAAACATTCGCTCAAGAAAAATACTTTTGAAAACGTTTTATTCATCCTCACAGCATGACCTTTATTCACTCAAAAATTCATAACTTAAGTTCTACATATTATTTTCATGTGAAATAAAATCCATTAGTTAGATAACATCCAGGGCTAAAACTTTTATGAAGGATACTTTTCCAAATTCAAAGTAAAAATATGTCAAAAGGGGTTCACAAGTTAAAAAAACGAATATAATTCCAGACAGCTTGACCTTCAATTACTAAAAAAATCATAACTTGAGTTACACACGTCCGTTTTATATGAAATAAAAGTCATTAGTTAGATAACATCTATATCTACAACTTTTATGAAGAAAACTTTTTGAAATTAGAAACAAAATCAAGCCGAAATAGGGTCGTAATCTCAGGGCGAAACCCAAATCACTTTCAAATATAATAATCAAAATAATTTTCATAAATCTCACGTAATAACACAAAAACACATATAATCATCTAATCAATCATAATTAATTTTGTTTAATTAACTTCCCTTACATTTAAAAGATCTCAAAACGCAATTCTATTCGGATAGAATTAATCTACTCTTCACGCTCTTTCCCTCTGTGTTCTCGGATTTTCAAAGAAATAAGAATTGAAGGAGAATTCTTAGAATTGAGATGAATTGAAGAGAAGGAAATTAGGATTTTCTAAAAACAAGAGTGAAAAATGAGAGGATTAGGGTTAAATAAACTATTTATAATCTCTCCCCTTTCTAAGTAATTGGGCTTAGGGTTTACTCAAAATTAGGCTCTCACAATCACATAACAAATACTATCATAATAATTCATTAATAGACAAAAAATTCAGATAAGTTATGCATTCAAATATTTAAAACAATTATATATAAAATGACTTTACACAACCGATATATGATAAAGATACTTTCAGAATTATTGGTTACTATATATGTGTGTCAAACATGGTTGGAGTGCACTCTAACCACATGTGACATACCTCTATATTATTGGGTACGCCACTAATATCCTTCTATTGACTTCTCATAATTAATCATATATTTTATATAATTCGACCAATTAATGAAGTTTGAGATTTCATCACCTCTGCTGTAACATGACTCATTACTCTAAGTACATATTAGTACCACTTTGGGTACTATGCAATCATAATCATAAATTATTACCATTGGTTGGTATGCTTATACTAAAAAACTACAATTCGTGTGTCTCTTCAGTGCCAATCATGACTAGAGTACAACTTAACCACATAGGGTAGGCGTCCTCTCACCCATCTTGGCATACTTCTTAGTATACTATGTACGTCACCAACATCCCCTCATAGACTTCTCACCTACTAATTTGGTAGTTTATGTAACTCAATCAATTAGTGAAATTTAATATCTCATTAAATTCATAGTTGCGTAGCTCACTACACTAAGTGCATATTTGTACCATCCCAGATATTATGTAATTACATAATCTTAGCTAATTTTAGGTATCAATCCTTACATCTCAACTCAGACAAATACACATTGCTCAACCAATAATAGTTCAACTCGGCTAGCACACAACTCGATCCACAAATAACTCGACCTACATAACTCGACCAAATACACAATTCGACCCGCACACAAAGCTTAACCAAGTACATATAACTTGACCAAGTAAACATAGACCGACCAACCACACCCTAGATTGACCAATAAAGTTCAATTCGACCATTCTACAGTAACTTGGCCATTAACACCACTAAATTAACTAAATTGGTTAACTCATACAAAATATAACATATTAATCTCGACGACTCCAACTTAGTAATCAACCAGGCCAACCCAATAAATAAAAATCAAAATCAAGTAGCATGACTCCTTGACAGTATCAAGCTCGACCAAATCAACCGAGAGTTTGGATAAACCCATCAAGCACTATAATTTGAAAACATAACTTCATGTACATGTTAAATCAAAACTGAGTAGTATTTTATGCTTGGCCAAACTCCCCAAGTGCTTGGTTAAACCAGTTGAGTATTTAGTCGAACTTTCTAAGTAACATTAATTTAAAGACATAGTTCCCCTATACCTAGTTTCTCTTCTTTTCTAAGCTTGGTCAACCAATGCACAAGCTTAGCTCCGATATGCTTTCTACTCGTATGGACTCTATTTCTCACATTTATTCCTTATCTCTCTTCTTCACAATCCTCCCCCTTTTATAGGTAAGTAAAAAATATGTTTTATTTATTTATTTTTAATGCTTAACTGATGTCATAAATGAAAGATTTTTATCCCCTTATCTCTTACATTTATTATTTTCTCATCCCTCACTACTAGAAAAATGCCTTTTTATGTCGGTTATATTGGACATTTAACGTCATTTAACGTGGCGTCGTTGAATCAGACGACGTTGAAAGTTTATGATATAACGTCGGTTAATATAACCGACGTGGAAAAATTATAATATAACGTCGGTTATTTTCATAACCGACGTTGAAAGTTTAAGCCCGGCTCCCGCTTTCTCTCCCTCTTCCTCCGCTTGTTCCCCTTCTTTCCCTGGAAACTTCAAATCTTCACGCCCAAATTCTCCTTCTGCTGCAATTTCAGTTCCAACCCACAATCACCCAAATCAAATCATTTCCTCAAAACAAAACTTAAATTAAGTTCCAAAAGCACCAAGTGCTCTTATTTAATCAAATCAAAAATTTCAACTTGGACTGCTTTCTAATTAAAGACTTCAACTTTATTAAGAAAATTGCGTCAAAACTAGTTTTAAACTCTATTTAATTTGACTTGAGGAGAGAAAAAAGAAAAAGAAAAAAGAATCTAGAAGTACCTTAGCGTCGTGGCTGGCTTTGTTTCCACTGTTTGGTGGCTGAGCTAACTTGAGGAGCAGCTTGAGCAATATGATAATGTGGTTTACACACAATAGGACGAATCATTATATAATGCTAACAAGTTTCAATAATATACAAAGCAGTCACTGCAAAGGAAAATAGCTAACGAGAGAGGGAGATAAGGGCTAAACCCTTACCAGTAATGGAGATAGAGGGAAATGCGAACGACGAATCAACTCAACGGCAACAACCAGACAAGATGGAAACAACCACTGGCAGCGGTGGTGGCGGTCGTCAAAACTGGTGGCAATAGAAGAGAGACTCGCGAGAGAGAGAGAAACGGGGAGTGGTGAAATAACAGAATGGGTACTGAGAAAATAGCAGAGTGGGCATTGGGAGTGGTAAAATAATAATCATCAACGTCGGTTATACATTTAAACGATGTTGATACTAGACTATCAACGTCGGTTAAATATATAACTGATGTTATTATATTTTTTACGACGGTTGAATTTGTAACCGACGTAGAAAATGTAATTATATATACAATTATGCCACCGCGTGTAAAATAACGTCGGTTATATGTATAACCGACGTTGTTATGTGACCCTGAATCTCCATTTTCTAGTAGTGCCTCCAACTCAATATCTTATCTCTTAAATTTAATGCTTCCTGCATATGGCTAAGTTATATCTTATCAGTTTTGGGCGGAGCTCAACCATAGTTTCCATTAAAGTTCTGAATAAAGCTTGGTCAACTCGTTTATGTACACCTAATAATGGTCAACCAATTCCCCTCGATAACTCGATAAAATTTACCCCATAAACCTTCTAAGTAGGTTGAGTAAACAAACAAATTGAGTTCAGTCAAATTATCTCTTAAAAATCAAATAACTAACATACTAAATTGTCAAGTACACTGTTTTTGTTAACTTAGTTTTTCTTGTTAACTTAGTTTTTTTTTTTAAATGTTATTTTCTTTATTAAATAAATATTAAACCTATATTATTATATTTTATTTAAAATTAAAAAAAAATAAATAACTCAATAGAACCAAAACTTAATCGTTTGAAAAAAATAGTAAAAAATACTCATCATCATGATTATAAAAGAGAAAAATAAGAGTTGAAAGTTTTAATTATATATATTTTGTATTTCTATTTTCCACTATTATATTTGATAATATTTTATGTATTTTGTTTGTTTAAAAAATTATAATTTTTTTAGTTGATAAAAAATGAAGTGTTCACATTAAGCCATGTACAAGTTCAACTTTATCCAATTAATTGAAGTGAAAACACCACTTTAGACTAAAAAAAGCTTTTCATCCTCCTTTGATTTTGTAGTGATGACCCACACCAACCAACCATACATGTCCTTTCACATTTATTTGATAATGAAACAAAATAAACATCCTAACTAAAACATGTTAATGTCAACAATATTTTACTATAAATTGATTCTTCCCTCTTTATTCTTTATTATATTAAATTATTTACAATAAAATACTCATCTTTATCAAAGTTGGTCCCTATAACTTTTTTTATATATATCATAAATTTAAAATAAAATTTCTCATTTTTCTTTAAAGATATTCCTTCAAACACTAATGAAATACAATTATTATATTTATGATTTATGATCAACTATCTAAAATAATAGTACATAATCTAATTTCTAAGTCATGTGAATTAGGGTTTAGAAAAATTCATTGAAAAGTGTGTTGTTATGATTTTGAATTTTAACTTTTGAAGAATGTAAACACTTGTTAATATTTTTCTTTATATAAATTATTAGAAAAGTGATAGTGTACAGTGAGTCAGCTATGAGAGTTTGAGATGGTGCCACGTGTCTTATGTAGCTTACTCAACACTCACGAAAGAGGTTGAAGCGTGGCGCACGTGTCTTGTTTTGGTTGAATTTCAAACGTTGTTTCGTGTTTTTTCTGCAGAAAACAACAAAAGTTTCAATGACAGACACCATTTTGCAAACGGTGCTATGCCAACTGCAGTTAGTTGGCATTAATATATTTTAATGCAAGTCTTTGTCACTGTTCAGATAAAAAAAATATTAAAATAATTATCTTATTTTCTTTTTTTTATTATTCATATTATTCTTTAAAAAATTATTTTCTAACTCAATCATTTAGATAATTTTACTAATTCTTTTTCTTAAATTATTACTCTTTTTTTTTATGTGTTTAATAGATGGAAAAATTTCATCATTTAACCTGATTCAATTATATTTTATTTTCTTATACTTAAGTCAAACATAATTCAATTTAATTATGAATATTAAATTGGAAAATTAATTTAATTAAAATTATTAAATAATAATAATTATTGTTTGACTTATTTATTCATTTTATTAATTAAATATAATTGTTTAAATATCAAATTGTTTAATTATTTAAATAATAAACAGTATAATCTATTTTAAATAATATATAATTTAAAATTGTAAGTTTTAACAAAAAAATTAAATATCCAATACATTAACAGAGTCTAACAAACAAAATATATATAAAAAGTTAATCCAATTAATTTAATTTAAGATTTTTTTATTAAATTGAATAAAAAGTTTATCTAAATCTGATTATTAATTATTTAATAAATTTAATCAATATTTATAATTACTTAAAAACTATTTAATAAACCTTTAATCTTTCAATTATAATTATTTCATAATTTTCTCTGTTCAAAGTTTTATTTTTCAAATTTTATCATCAATTTTTGTTTGTACATTTTATTATTAATTTTTTTTTACCAACCTTTTTTTTATTTTCCCCATTTTATCATTTTTTTTTCCAAAATCACTCTATTTTGTCAAAATTTGAGAGAAAACTATATCATTTTATATGGACGTGTGAATATTATATTACATATTTATAAAATATAAATAAAATAAAATATATGTCGATAAATTTATTAAAATAAAAATTGAGTGATAAAATTCACAAAATAATATAATTAAACCAATAATAATAATAATAACCTAAATTTAAATTTTATTTCTTTTAATTATTAATTAAATTTAGGAAATGTAGACACGAATGGGTTTTGATGGTGGATGATGCACATTATTTATGATTCTGACACGTCGTGGAATATAACAGGTGTCGCAGTTAGGTGAGACTTTAATTATTATATATTTTAATATTATTTTAATATTTTTTTAATTAATTTATTAACAAAGTAAACGAAAGGCACTCCTAACCAAAATATAAACAATGTTACTTTCTAAAGGAATATATATTTTTTATTATAATATATGGAGTTTGAACTAAAGATTGTTTCTTTATAATATTAGGTATGAGTGTACTAAACCCATTTAAAAACATAATAAAAATAATCTAAAAAATTGATCAAAATTAATTTTTAAATATTTTAAATCTATTTTTTAAATGGTATGATTTGATTCAAATTTTAAATAAAAAATTGAAATAAACTAAATTAATTATTTATTATATTTAAATATAAAATTATATATTTAAAATTAAATAATAATTAATATATATATATATATCAATATTTTTAAAAAAATATTTCATGATTAGATAGTATTATATTTATATTTATTAAATATTGTGTAATAATAATTATATAAGATTTTTTAAAATTAGAAAATAATATTTTAAAATGGAAATTAATGCAACACCCTGATATTAATAGTGTAATAGCTTTTCTTTTTCAATATAACTATTTTGTAAGTATGAAAAACATTTTAATATAGTTTTTGTAAAAATAAAATGTCAACATCTAATGATTTATTGTTGTATTGGAGTGCTATTTTACTGTAACCAAAATACTCAAGAAAATAGCATGCTACAAAAGTTACTATACTTTTTTATATAATAATATTCCAAAGTGGTATAAATAATGTTGCATCAATTAAAGGGAACACCACAGAAAATCCAAAGAAACTACATATCAACCTTATAATATATTCACATTAAATGATGCAAAATTGATAATGTAAATTTTTTTAGTTTATGGTATCAATTAATTTAACTATCTAAATTATTTGCATTACAAGTATAAAAGCATGAAAATTGAAAAAATTATTCCATATTCTATATTGAGCTAGGTAACATAAAGATGAAGCTAGATATACTTTTCAACAATGTTTCTTCTTAGGTCACATTCTATAATTGAGAAAAGGGGCAATTTTTGTCAATACATCATTGTTCTTACATTACACTCAAGTAATTAGGTAATGCAGGTTTCATATTTTATTACATTTTCTCTTGTTTTCTTCCAAGGGAGAGACATCAGACACTGACAAAGACCTTTGCGTGAAGTAGAAATAAAATAAATTTCCTGCATTTTCATTTTTCTCAACAAAAAAAGCAAACATTTATTTATTTGTTTCCTTATTATTCGTAAAAGTTAATTCCTATTTGCATCACTGCATCATGCTCTATTGTCTCTCTTGAGGTTGCAGACTTAGAGAAGGAGAGAGAATGGTCTCATCTTAATGCAATTCAGATTCTGAAAACCAAAGCTTTTCATAGTAAGTTTTTCTGAAGTTCATGTCTTTATTCTCTTAGATCACAGTATCTCTAGTTTTTATCCAAATTTGACTTTAACTTTCTAAAGGGTGTTTCTCTGTTTGCTTGTTTGTTTGTTTTCGTTTTCCTCAATAATTTTTTGGAAAATTTTGTTTTCAGCATATGTATTAAGCTGGGAAGAAAACATGGGAAAAACAATTTGATTTTTGAGTTTTCAATGAAAAAGGGTAGTAAATAGCATGTCTTTGTAGCTACAAATAATCTGATTTCCTACTCAAGAACCACAGAACTTGATAAAGCTCAAGCCTTTCTGGGATTTTTGAGTGAAGGGTAAATCTTCAAGATTGTTTCATTTCAGTTATGGACTCATCTTCAACATTATTAACCTTTTCCAGCTTTGCAGTGGATTGAACAGATTGAGATTTATTTGATCCTGAGCATCTTTCGTTCTTTTATAGCATGATTTTTTTGAATTTGATTATGTTATTGTGTGTCTATGGTTTTGAATTTTCTTGTATCATTGTGTGGTTTCAGGAAAAAGTTCTTCTAAGATGCCAGGGAAACCTGACACTGATGATTGGCGTGTAGAGCACGGTGAGCAGATTCAGTTTCATCCTTGGTGGCGAGCAGTGGGGGAAAATGCCTCCAAATCATCTTCAGCTGATCAGTTAAATGGTTCTCCTTCACTGCGTGTAACTGATAAGTCAGGTGCCTGTATTTTGGCCGGCATCTTATTAGACTTTTGCTTGATAATAATGTAATTTTGTTACTTCTCCTTTTTGTATTCACCTTTTTTCTCTTTTAATTCTAACTATTTGGATTAACGAACTTGCTAGTGTTAATTTTCCATCATCTAATTTAATAGAGAAGTGTAATTCTATTGGCATTCAATTGATTGAGATTCCCCTTTCTTGGACTTTTGTTCTTGTTATCAATGACCTTTGTGTCTTTCACATAAGGTGTTAGCTCTAATAATTTTAAGGGAAGAGAAACTTCTATGCATACAACAAGTAATTTTTTAAAGGAAATATAGATTCTAATTGTTTAAAAAATGAGGAAATTGTGTTTCAAATAATGACTTCTATTTGGTAAATTAAGAATTCACCTTAATGCTTCTCTCCACATGCATCAGTATAATATATGAATATAGTTTATGCTGATAAGTTTCTTGTTGGCCTCAGGTGGGGGTGTTGCTAAAGAGTACCAAAACATCAAACATGACCTGTCTTCAATCCCATTTACCATGGACAAACACTTTGCTCCAAATCCACACACGGAATTTGTTAGTCATTCAGTTGTAAGACCTTCAAAATTACTTTTTGTGAGATATTTAGGCACAGAGAACTTTTGTCACACTCTGCACGAGCCTTTAATTTGTAGTTATGAGTTTATAGCTCCTTAATCTCTCCCATATTATGTAATTTTCTTTATATCTTTAGGAGTGTAAAAATGAAGATTATAAGCTTCCTCAATATCTGGTGCAGGTTTTAACATCTCCTTATTCAGATGCACAGTATGGTCAAATATTGACTGCTTACGGGCAACAAGTTATGGTATGATAACTTGCAATTTTCTGTAAAGTATTTATGAAAATCTCACCATTTGAAACAGTCTCTGTTAAATCTGCAGACAGCACTGACCCTTCTCTGCTCCAATGGAAAGAGAATTTGTTTATACATTGTGTTTGGTGTCAAAGAGGTGGATATTTGATGCACCTATATTTGTGCATAACAAACTTATTTATAAATTAAAACATTATTTGGTTCTTTTAAAGAAAAAAGTTGTTATAAATAAGTAGTATTTTTGCCATTGCAAGGACAAGTATATGTTTATTTATGATTTTAGTAAAAAAAATTTTTTTTTTTTGGATTTTCTTATGATTATGTCTCTTGTTGTATGTGGATTAATATTGATACTTGTAGGTAGTTTTTATTTTCTTTTCTTCTGAATATAGTTTACAAATATTTAAGTAATGATATATTAGTTTGTAGCTTTATAAATTGAGCACGCAAATTAATATAATCTATTTTCACTTTGGTATGAAATTTTATAAGAAAATTATTTGCATATCTTTTCATGATTGTGTGCCATTAATTTTGTTCTATAACATTATTACTTCTGCATCTAAATTTTATTCAACCTCCCTTTCCTTTCACCCTTTTTCCTGAGATTTTTTATGACATTTGTTGAATCAAGTAAATGCATTACTACTTCATGGCTAGTCCTAACAGCTATTGGTATGATGCTAGATAAACCCTCAGTTGTATGGAATGCATCAGGCTAGAATGCCTTTGCCACTTGAAATGGAAGAGGAGCCTGTTTATGTCAATGCAAAGCAGTATCATGGTATTTTAAGGCGAAGACAGTCACGTGCTAAGGCCGAGCTTGAAAAGAAAGTAATCAAAAACAGAAAGGTATGATTGATACTCAACTTATTTAGGAAGGGGATCATACAGCTAAGAGGAAAGGTCTACTAAATAATTAGAATGAAACAGAGTTGAAAAAAAAGAACAGTAAAGTTTAAACTCATTGAAGGCAATGGTTACTATTAGATTGAGGTTCATGCATTCAAAGTCTTCATGTTGGATAACAAAAGGTTTCCCTAAATTGGTTCAACATTTTCCATGATAGAGTTTTTTTATCATGCTTTTGTATTTCATTCTTGAGAGTGATAATCTCTTTACCTTCTTAGTAGCAATATAAATTCAGGAAATTTTATTTACCTTGTCTTGGATTATATGTTGACTTGCCTGATGTTATCCTATGAGTTTTGTTATATTCTCAGGATTTCTTTGGCTATCATGCTTTCTATATGTCTGATACTCGTATCTATCTGATGAAATAAACAATGGAATATTAATTCTATTTCCTGCTTTGTTTCAATGTCTTTTAAACTCTCAATTTAACATCTTTTCAGTATCTTTGGTGTATGTTAGAATAAAAACCCTTAGAAAGGAAACATATAAAAAAGAGAACTGAAATGAATAATTATATGACTAGAAAATTTATGAGAATGTTTCAGAAGTACTGTGTAAAAATTCTGTGTTCTTTTGGAATTTTCACTATCTGGAAATCATTACCAAATGTGTTTTATGGCACTTCTTGCCATTGTTATAAAATTGGTCAATGTCATTGCCTCATAAGTGTTTCATCCATTTCTTACAGCCATATCTCCATGAATCCCGTCACCTACACGCCATGAGAAGGGCAAGAGGCAACGGAGGTCGCTTTCTTAACACAAAGAAGCTCGAAAATAACAGTTCTAGTGTCACTTCTGACAAAGGCAACCAAAGTGGTGCAAATCCCTCAACAAAATCACTTAACCCTCAACATATGCTCACCAACAATGAGAATCTAGGTTCATCAAATACCATTCAGGACATGCACAGAATGCAGAGTTTCAACAATGGTTACCATTATGGAAATGGTTTTACAGCACTATACCATTCACAAGTGAATGGAAAAAAGGAGGGAGACTACTTTGGTAAAGAGAGAGACCCTGTTGGGGCTTTCAAATAGCACTTCCCTCTGCCATACAGCGACAGTTAGGTACCAGAAAAAAAATCATATATAAACTAAGATTTAGTTGAAACTTTGGTCTTTTTAACAGCTGAAATAGTCATGTGATCAAGAATAAGATTACTAAAGCTCAAATTTTGAACTGACCAATAAAAAAATTTTGCCATCCCTTTTTATAAACACAAAATGGTCGAACATATAATTCTCTCATTTAAAGTAAATATATCTCTTAAAGTATGCTTTAAGCCCTACTCGTTGGGTTGGCCCTACATTGTGACTTCACTTAGGGTCTGTTTTGACATATTTTCCCATAAGTATTTTCCCATAAACTAAAATTAGCTTATCTTAAAATTAAGGATTTGGAGAAGTTCCATGAAAAAAAATCTATAAATTAGCTTATAAAGTTAATTTTAGTTTAGGGAGAAATTTGTTTCATATTTTCTTTTTGTTTTTCACTCTTAGGAGTTTTTATAGAAAAGTTTGATTGAACCATCCCCAAAGGTTTTGTTTGCTGTTGTATACTAAGCTTTTGTTGAATTTCTCTGAAGTCTCATATGAGGTTCATATTTTGCAGGTGAATCAGAAGGGCTTAATCTCATCCAACTTATGATGCTGTATTGAAGGCAAATCATTCTTGGCTCAGTTAAGTGGTGAGACCAGTGTCATGGGGTACTTTATTCCTTGTTTGGTCTCTCCCCTAGCTTTTGTTTCTCTTTACAAGTCCGTTTGTAAAATGGATGACAGAAAGAAAAGGAAAAATCACTTTCGTTTAAGTGCTTTTTTATGTTTTAAACTGTGTGAAGGTTGATAAAACTGTGGTCTGACTTGTGACATATGCTCCTCAAAACCTTAAAAAACATTTCTCTATTTTGTCCTTTATTTTCTTGTACATTATTATGCTTAAGTGATGCATTATGGATATATTGAGTAATATATTATTCCTTATTTATTGTTTATTATAGTGATTTATGTGAGAGGGAACTAGGAAATAAAAGTAATTAGTACAATATTGTAAAATTTGAACATCGATTATTTTGAGATAAATTACAAATATTAAAACTATAGTTTATAGTATCATGTTTAAACATAATTTTAGTCTTTTAAATTTAAGATTACTTTTTTTTTTCTTAGTTTAAGATTGTTTTTCTACGCCTGTAATTTGAAAAATGTTTATTTTACTTTTTTATTTCTAATACGGGTAATAAATTTGTTTACAAGACTAATAATAATTATAATTTATTTATAAGGTAAGGTATTTCAATTTTGTATTTTATCATCAAACATGTATAATATATTTTTTTTATTTAAGATTCATTTATTTTAAGAAGAACACGTTTAATAAGGTGAATTATTATTATATTAGAGTATTAGATAAGAGTGAAAAATAATTTCTTATATTTACTCATTGAGTGAAAATAAAAATTAATTCTTTTACATTTATTTTTAGATTATTATTTAAAAAAATAATTATTCTGATAATAATATTCATAAGATAAGAATTGAGATAATTCTCTTATATTTATTTTTAAATTATTTCTTTTATTGAATAAACAATATATTACATATTATTCCAAAAATAAATCTAAAAGAGATATTTAGTGATTTTAATAAGTAACTTCTTACAACCGTTAAGAGAAAATGAAGAATAAAAATGTGAGTTTAATTAATGTTATTTTTCTTATGCCGGAAACATGAGATAAAAAATTGTCAATAATTATGAAAGAAAATTTAAATATTTGTCATATTAATATTTCTTATTAAAATAGTGTATATTTCCTTAAGCTATGATCTTATCAACATGAAACATTCATTTTATCAATGATTAATGTTATTTTTTTAGAAGAATTTAAACCCTAAATGCAGTGATAGTACTAAAATTTTACATATATATATATACAAGATAAATATTTATATAATTCTTAAATATTCAATATAAGAGTAATATTTAATTATTATCGATTAAATTATTAGATAACTGAACCTTCCATCAATGTCTACATCGACTCACGATTTTGATTTTGTAAACATTCGATTATTTATTGAAAGATGTATACAAAGATTGAGGCAGAACAATACAGTGAGGCTGCCAACATTATCACAGTTTTGCCTGTTCTTGCAATTGTTCCTGATCAAAGAGAAGCAATAATAATATAATAATTAGCAGCATTCTCTTAAACCAAAGTGGAAGAGAAATGAGGGTAATATTTTGCAGAGTAAGTAACCAGTGGTAGTGTTTTCAACAGAAGAAAGGTAACAATCCATGAGAAATCCATGAGAAACTATTGAATACTTCTTTTTAAGAAAGTGTTTACATAATTGTTGGAGATCTCACATCGACTATAGATCGACTATAGATAAGACTAAAGTAAGTTTTATATAGTGATGCAAATCTCACCTCATTGAGCCGGTTTTATGAGAATGAGTTAAGCTTAAATCCACTACTAATATGGTACAGATGCAAACCTCACTTCATTAAGCCGGTTTTATGAGGATGAATTAGACTTAAATCCACTATTAATATGGTACGGAAAGAAAGAGAGGAAGAAATGCAATGTAGAAATGTATGAAGCAACACAAACCTCTGTCACAAAGAAGGCATGGAAACCATATGGAACTCTATTGGGCAATTCCACTACCGCAACAGGATCTGCTGACATTGTTTTTGCATCAATGACATGCACATATGATTTTCTGCAGGTTTGTAATTTGAATTCAAGTTAGCTTTTTCATTAGGAATTACACTAGTCATGACAGCCATAAACATGATTACACCTGATAGAATTTGGTAAGTGTTTTAGTAGTAGAAAGATAAAGAAATGGAAGGTTTGAATCTTACAAAAATGTATGAAGATTAGAAGTTATAATTAGTATATTGGTATGGACAAAAAGGTGTTTAAACCTAAAAATAAGTTCATAGAAGAAGTCATTGCTTCAAGTGTGCAGAGGAAGGTGATACCCGGCGTTTTCATCGTGTACAAACAAGATCAAGTATCCATCATCTTCTTCAGACTCATAGCCGGGGACACGAGGAATATAAACAGCTTCCGAGCCAAACTTTCCTGGTCCCAAGTCATAGAGACCCTGAACATTTCCTCCAACTTCAAGTTTTGCTTTTCCATGATCTGGTTCAGCATGCAAATCAAATTTAATAATACCGGTAACTTTTGCAATGCTGTCTAATGTGGTTCCATAGACATATCTCTGCTTCCTGATGAAATGAAACAGTAAATGAGACCATGAAGATTACAATTATCAAACTGAGAAATGATTGAAATAATTCACAAGTTATTGAGTACTTCGACTTCCCTAAATTTTCTCAACATGGAGAGAATGAGGTTACCTGCCAGTGTAGTTTTCATTCACCCTAGGAAAATCTACAGCAGAAGCTGATAGTTTCTTTTGAGAAGCTTCCCCGGTTTTCATGTTAAACCTCATTTCATACCTGGAAAGAGTTCAATCACCATAAATAAAGAACAATTATGCAGTGAACTCTTTTTTTCTACAAAATTTACATGTAAGAATGAGTCTTTTACAGCTCATTTGTGAAATTTTCAAGCTTTTCGTGGACAGTCCCGCCGACATTGTCCAAATTTGGATTCTGAAGGCGGCATGTGATCAGAACAACTTCATCTTCCTCCTCCCAAGCATTGGCTGAAAAAGAAATATGACATGAAATTTTACAACGGAGAAGTCTATAGAAATAAAGAATTCAAAGCACAAATTGAACCTGCTTTTGAATTCAAACATTTTAAGTATATTATAATGGACAACTTTATGCAATTTGCATGTTACTGAAAGGATTGTCAATAAATTTTGGCATTATACGATATACAGCCTAAAGACATCGTCCATACTGTTGCTGGAAAAATATACTGGATTGATGGACATATTATTTAAGGAGAAACAAAATAAACAAATATACCATTGTGGAATATGAAGCAGTTTGGTAGCTCAAACCATCTAATAAGCTTTTCATCCTTAGCATACCGAGGTAGCACACCAAATCGGGCTTTCTTGGTTGAATCAAATGAGAATATCAATGTATTCTTCTTCACCATTTCCTGAAAAAGGGGTTTCAATCCACAATACCAAATTCATTAATTGCCACCAATTGATGTGCAAAGTCAGTAGACTCTAATTATCATACCATCATCGACACAACCCTCCCCCCTATACAAAAAAGAAGCTCCCAACCTGCGATATAAGTTTTTTTCAGAATATGAGAACAGAAACACCTGCAATACCTTTGGCCTAAAAATCAGAGGAAGATCCATGAATACTGCATAATTCTCTGTGATGGCAAAGTCATGCATCATGATGGGATCGGATATTGTTATGGGTACAGGATCATGCATAAAACCATCCTTCGAAATTACTCTGTATGTGATATATGGTGGTGTATGTGCATAGCCAAATGTAAACATCTCCCCTGCATACAGAACATTTATTTGTTGGAATAACTATTCCACTAAGTCAGTCAATTTAATCACTCGTTTGAAGATGGCTTCACCAGTAAATGGGTCAACTTTTGGATGAGCAGTGAAGGAGTGGCCCAATCTCTTGTCATAATCTAGCATTCCAAGCGTCTGCAAATCACCATCTTCAAAAACTTTAATAGCATCTGCAAAATTGAAAATAAACTATTTCAGTCCTAGACTAGAGAAGAGGTAAAAACAACTATAACTAGCAAGTCAAGTCACTAATTGTACTGTGGTTACTTCCTACATGGGAAAGGAATGAACCCTGGCAGGTTAAATTATAATTTGATGAATCTTTTCAATCCCTTTGTTTTATGCAGTCCATGGCATTTCAGATTTAATCAACAAGTTGATATCATTCATAGAAAAAGCGCACACAAATGGTACTTACAGGGTTTATCTGCTTCTGAGAGTGCTAGAAGTTTCCCATGGTGATATACAAGAGCAGTATTGGCTGGTAGAAATTACAGTATGAACACAAGTTAGTTTCAGACATCCAGTCATACACAAGAGCTTGATATTTCCAGTCAAAAACCACCAAAAGATTTCACCAAACATGTGTATCAGTAATCGGCAAAGCAAAGTACCAGGTATTGTATTCTCCAGTCAAAAACCAGGAAAGCAATGAAATGCATCTGTGTTTGTCAAAATTTATACGAGCATGCATGCAATGGAATGATAACTTAGAGATCATGCTTGATATATATATTGTGAAGTATCAATAGTTAAAAGAAGCCACAACAGTGGAATCTTCAAATGGGGACACACATTACAAAATACTATTTCAATGGTACTGAACAAAATTGCAGAATGTAAAAATTCATGGGACCTTAAAGTTTGAAAACATCTATATAGCACAAATTACCCGTTCCAGATCCATAAGAAACATCCAGCACTTTCAATTTAGTTCTCAGCATATGTATGTTAACCATCAAAAGTCCAAATAGACCCTTGAGATCTCCAATCTGAAAATGACATAAGAAGCTACATTTGTCTAGGGAATCTGAAATAAAGTATTTCTAAATTCAAAGACTAGTACAATTTTAACTGAGCTTCTAGGCTTTCAGTTTCTTTTTATACCTTCATAAATTTGGACCCTCCAAAGTATTCTTCTTGTTTAAGACGAGAAGTTTTCACAAACCGTGAAACATATGTAGCTTTTCCATCTTTGATGCGCAGACCATGAATCATTCTGCAATTCATTGACACATATAGATCAAAATAGGAGGAACAGAAACCAAAACTATGAATTTTGTGCTGTGTAAATTGACTGCCCAAAACTTAAGAAATCTGAAACAGAGAAATTGCCACTATGGTGAACTGCAGAAAGTCAGAAGTGAATGTATAATTCAACTGGCGTTTGATTCACAAAACAAAAGTGAACTGAAATCTGTATGGGAGATGCTTTGTTATCTAGAACATTATATTGTTTAGGCTTAGGTAAGGTTTGGACCCTATACTTTTACTCAATGTTCAATTTAGTATCTATGTTTTCAATTTGGCCATTTTACTCCATTTTACCAACCACATCCAATGTTGTCCTTACGGTGAACCTCCATTCAAATTATTTTGAAAAATTGTGAAATGTCATGTTGATTTTATTTTTTTGTTACTATTCCTATCTAAAACTAATACTTTAATTTAATAAATTTGATAGGTCACTACTTGAAAAAATTATTTTAATGGAATAAAGAAGGGAAAATGGATTTAAGCAGGAAATTGAGGGACTAATATGAACAAAATTAAACTGTAAGGAATATCAGGCAATTCGAGTGGCCTGATACTATTTCATCTTCCTAACCCATTTCTTTCCTGATACTCTCTTTTGCCTCTTCCCTCTTTTTTTTCCACCCTTTCCCTCCTAACCATCTCACACTCTCCTAACAGATTTCCCTCCCACCCATCATTTCATGCGAGCAGGAGGGTACACATCTGCCACATACAGGTTTTGCAATCCTCTCTAGCTACTTCTCACATGATCCTTACAATGCCCCATTTACTTAATAATCATTCAATATAACAAGCTCATTCATACTTCATAAGAATATGTCATAAGTAAATTAAATTTAACTTAACTGTGCCATAACCATGCTAGCATGAAATCAGTGTGGGAACAGTAGCCACAATCAGCTTGATCATTTGAAATAATGTCATATACTCACAGCATGTTAAAGGATACAGTTATCTGAACTTTGATGGCCTAACATTATAAAATATAGCTAATGCTTAATTGAATAGAGGAGAACTTCATTTCCTACAATTCCACTTATCAATCATTGTCATAGTTACCTCCCATGAGATGAAAAGACGTTAATACAAAAACAATGAGTTCCTTGACTGCAATTATCAAGAACCGACTCCCTAAAAGCTTGAGTTGTTGAGAGAAGATACTCGAATGTTTTTGGAGAATATGTATCAAACATAATGAAGCAAGAAAAATAAAGGCATATACATGTCAAATTTCAACTTGTAACCAAGAATTAAATAAAGTGGAACAGAAAGCATGCAAACATCCATATCCTAGAGAATCTAGCCAAGAGAACTGAGTCCATAATACAATTTAAATTGTAGTCAATGATCCAAATTGACACTAAGTTATATCCATGGTCGCATATTTTATAGGTCAATGAAAACAGATATAAAAATAATGCAAAAAAAGGATTCTGCAAAATAAGTGTGGAGATTTTGGTTGAAGTTCGATGCTAAATAATATCCCCAAGCAATTCTAAATTCCAATAAGATCCAGAAAATATTGCCAGTCTATTGACACAAAAATTTCATCTACAACAAACTTGAAAGAAACATATGTTTGAATATAGGAAGAGAATCACACACCCATCTCCATCAAACCTGCAAAAACAGTGAGAGAAAGCAAGTATAAGCCTCAAACTCCACTTTAAGAACACGTTTTTTTAATTCCACTTTGCATATAATAAGTAAATATGGGAAAAAGAAAATCAATATAATTGTAAGCTACATGGATAACCAAGAAATGCACCTTTTTGCCATGATTTGTGCAATATCTCATAATATAGAGTTCAAAATATACAAATAAAATTTTACCAGTGATATCCAGCTACAGGAGCAAACTTCGGATTAGGTCCAACTCTGACAAACTCCCCATTCAAGCAATCCTGAAAGACACTTCAAATGGTAGACTATGAGTGGCAGACCTGATACTGCTCTAGACTCTAGACCTTTAGTGACAGAGTGTAATACAAGAAAATGCTTTGAGTATATGTCAGTGAACAGTGGTGACATTTTTCAAGAAGAAAACCAAAAGATATGACCAGTAGCATAACGAGGTCTTGCATTTAAACAGAGGCATAATGCAGCATTATACAAGTGAATTTATAAAAATCAAATAACTGCCAGAAAGATGGACATGAACTACTTCCATGGTGATAAAAGATTAGGAAAGTCTAGACACTCTAATTCTTACAATCACGAGATGTTCATCAATAAAACAACTAACATTCAACTTTGAAAATGATGTATATAACACAGGGCATGATTTGATGCTTTTTTAAAATACTTCACACCATGTTAGAGTTTCAATTGCTCCTATTTCTTTTCTCTCTTCTCTGTTCATATAGATTCTTTTATTTCCCTATCTAAGTATTCCACTTCAAATTCAGAAGGAAAAAATAAGGCCATAACACCATAACAGAAAAAATGAAATACAATCACACCAAGGTTTTAAAAACAGTCCAGAACAGTGATTTCTGCTGCATTCGCAAGGCTTTTGGGGTGTCTGATTATAACTGCAACCGCATTTGTCTACTATTTACCACAATTTCAAGAAACATGACAAAACACGATTGCAATTTAAAACCGTAAATTACACATATCCTCAGATGGACAACAAGTCAAGTTTAATTTTTTACACTATCAGAGTAAAATTTAGCACTACCTATCAACTAGTCTTCAAATAATTATAACAAAAGACAACAACAGTCATCCCCTACATGACAAAATCTATGATTGGAAATAGTAAACACTGTCAAACAATCTGTACAGTATGAGTACACTTCAATTGAATTGAATAAAGCATAAATTCAACAAAGAAAGAGGCAAAAGTACTCACCGGTAGGTGCCCTTTGACAGGAAGGTCCTTGGTGGGTGGAGTCTCAGACACAGGACCAAAATTACCAGTGAGATAGTGATGGGGCAGTGAAGAGTCATACAAAAACTTCACTACCAGCTTCTCCAACAAATCAATCACTTTTGAGGTGAAACCATTGCTGGGTTTTGGGTCCACCTTCACTAACCCCCCCTCTCCACTGTTCTTCTTTCCATCATCCCCCATTTGTCCGAATGATGAAATTGCCACAAAGCTTTGAGCTTTACACAAAAGGGTGTGGAAATTGTTGAATGTTTTTGAAGAATTTTTATTATTATGTGTCTATGGTATAGTGTGGCTGATCTTCCAATGGTTCACTTTTGTTAATGACTTGTTTGGCCCAGCAACTGCCACGTTTATGTCACAATCTGAAGATTTCAGAATTGTGTGGGAGGAGAGATCCTGATCTTTCATTATTTTCTAGACATTCCATTCTTCACTCAAAATCTATATTAATTCTATCCTCCATTCTCATTAATAAATTTAACTATTTTATCTAAAATTTCCTTATTTAATATTTCTAACTTTAATTATTAGTTAATATTAATAAAGGTATATTAAATATTCAAATAAAGATCAAATGATTAGTAATCATGCAAAATTGAAATAAATTTTCTTTTATCCTTAAACTTTCTATAAATTAACTTCTTTTATAACTAACCATTACTTATTGTCTTCTAATTATTCTGTAATGGTTTTTATCCTTAGTTTTTTTCTATAAATTAACTATTTTTTATTTTTATTTTTCATTTCTTTCCAATTAAAAACAACCTTTATTTGCATTATATTTCTCATCTATTTACATATATATTGATTGAATATCATGATATTTTTTATAAAAATAATCTTTAAAAATATTTTGAAAGCCAAATAGAATATATCCATAATTAAATTATGTATATTAGAAAATGTAAAGAATTTTGAATAAATATTTTTTTTCTTCAGAAATTAAAAGAATAGAGACACATATTTGCAAAACCATAACTACTTTTTGTATATATCATCAATGATTAATGCCAAATTATTATTATTATTTGTGTAGTTAATGTTGATTAACTTCTCATTCATTATATTATTAATTACTGATATCTAAATAACGAATCCCTTCAATTACTATTCATTTCAAATTTTAACTTTTTCAACTTTCCTCTTAAACATTAAACTACAATATTATCCCTTATAATTGTTCTCACAACTTTGGTAAATAATATTGAAATTAAATAATATAAATTATTTTTTAATTATTATACTTACTAATTAATATAAAATTATACTAAAAATTTAAAAGGTAACAATTTATACTTAAACAATTAAAATAATATTCTTATTTTTATTTCTTAAAATTTATATTAAATTATTTTCATAACTAAAATTCACTAACACAGGAAAAAAAACACAATTTACACTTTTTAGAATAATAAAAAATTAATTATTATGATAAAAAAACAGATAATATAATTATTACAATGAAAACAGATTGCAATGTGTAAGAAAACAATTACAAAAATAAATAAGAAAAATCATTATTAAAACATTAGGATGAAATTAAAAAAATGTAAAAAAAAAATTTAAAAATGAATTTTATATATTCATATTTATATATAAATTATTGTCCTAAATAAATTATTTTAAAAATTAATTATCATGATATCATTGAACTTTATAATTTTAAATTCAAATATAATTATATTTTTACATAATCAAATATTTAAATATTTAAATTTTATTTATGTAATCATTATAATCGTAATAACTTTTTAAAATTAATTATAAAGATATCATTTAAATAATAGATTGTAATTTCAAATTTAAATATTATTATTTAAAATATAAAGATCATACAACTTTTTTAATAATATTTTATGTATACAACTTTAAAATATTTTTTAATTTTGATATTTTAAATTTTATTTATTTAAAAAATCATTTTAAAAAATAAAATATTATTATTTTTAAATAAAAATTGGTGGTAAAAAATCACTATACTTTTTATTTATATATAACTCTATAACTTTTATTCAAATTTTAGTTAATACCATTTTATTAAAAAAAATCTCTTTTAAAAATTTTAAAAAGTATAATTGTTATTTTATTAAAAACTTAAAAAGTCGAACATCTATTTTAAAACTAGAGAAAAAAATACAAAATATGATTTGATCACTTCAGTGAAATTTATTTGTTAAAACTATTTGTTCACTCCCATCTTGCTCTCTAGTTATCATATCACAAGAAAATATGAAAAAGAAAAACAAATAAGAAAATGTTTGATACAAAATTTATGACAACCAACAAAAAGTTTGTAGATATTTATTTATTTTCTAAAAAGTGCTTATTTAATAATTGTGGATATGTTGGGATATGCAGAATCATCATAATTAAAAACTTATCAGAACTAAATAATTATTTTAATAATTTAATTATTCATAATAAATGTGCCAATAGTTTATACTATTTTTATACAGTTATATACTTACAAGAATGTCATTATTCTCCTAATTATTTCTACCAAATTAAAGATATTTTTGTTAAAAATAAAACTACCATTGTAATTCAGAAGCAGTACTATTCAAGGTCTTCAATTGTGTGTGTATATAAGATGATTCATCATCAACTTAATTCTATTTGCTATTGAATTCTGGAAAAAAAATGGTCAATATATTTCTCTTGGTCTTGTTTTTTGTCACTAGCAGTGCTAGCCACAGTGCAATTGGTATTCCAAATACTTATTTTGAAAACTCTTTGGTGTTGGAAAACATCATCAACAAGCATCCAAAAGAGAGTGTTCATGTATTTCAGATCTTTCTTATATATCATTGCATGCTGCTGCAGCTTCTTTTTACCTTGATTTCACTATCTGGTTTAATAAATTGATATATTTGGGATTTTACAGGCTGAGAATGAAGACATGGTTGATTGCATTGACATCAACAAGCAACCAGCATTTGACCATCCTTTACTAAAAAATCACAAGCTACAGGTATGTATTGTTAGGTATCTAGGAGGGGCTTAATTACGGCGAAATTTTCAAAATTGGGATAAATCATAATTATATAAGTGAATACGATTCCACTTGTTACCAAAAATCTTAAGGCTAAGAGTTTGTGTATCTTTTTCACTTATATGTTATTTAACCTTCCCATTTCTACTCAATATAGGATTTCAACTCACCTTGAACTCAACAATCTTCTTTTCAAGTGTGAATTTTTTCCATATTGACACATATTCTCCCTTCAGCGGAAGGATCACGAATTTTCAAATGGTGAGTTTGACTTGTAATCCCACATGTTTTGTTTAGCATAAGTATATATAGAATTAGTGATTCTAGGTTTATGAATTTTTTGTATTGAAGAACTTTTTGACACCAGTTTCAGATAAATTGTTTCATTGGATTATTGAGTGATATAAGTAACTATCACCATTTAGGTATTAGTGAAGTGTATAAGAAAAGTTAGAATCTCAAATTATAAATTATGCAGATATGAAAAATTGAATGATTTATAAATCAGAAAGACTGACAAACACATAAAACAGTGTCATGCTTTTTTATATCTATTGATTTATGTTGCATGATGTTTTTCCTTTCAAAACATTCTTAAAGATTATATTAACTCTGTTAGATGATTTATCTAATAATTATATATATATATATATGTAATTTTTAAATACAGAGGAAACCTAGTTTTCAAAAATCAACTGGAAAAAGAAGTGGGAAGAATTTAGCAGCCAGATCCATATTTGGACTTAAGAGAAGATGTCCAAGAGGAACTGTTCCTATTCAAAGAGCAACAAAAAGTTATGTTATTCCAGATAAATCCTTGTTAAATTTTCATACCACGACTCAAGAAAACCCTGGTACTCATGTAAGTTCTGTCTTGTATAAACTTCAAATGTTTGTTTTTTTCTTATTATTATTATTTCTAGAAACTATATGAGATGTTTGAATTTGCATAGTTATTTTAATCTATTGAATTTTGTAGCTTGCAGAAGTATCACTTTTAACCTCTCATGGTCCTTATTATGGTGTGAATGGATTAAGCAGTGTGTATAATCCAAAAGTTGAGAAGGATCAAATCAGTGCTGCTCATATATGGGTTCAGAATGGACCATCTGATACTTGTAGCAGAATAGCTGCTGGTTGGCATGTCAGTTTCAATTCCTACAATTACTTCTCTTCTTTTTATCAATTTCATATTAGTAGTGGATTTAAGCATAACTCATCTCATAAAACTAGTTCAACGAAGAGATGTTTGCAGTACTATATAAACCTTAATTTGGTCTTATCTCTAGTCAATATGAAATCTCCAACACACCCTCCTCATGTCGAGTGTTCCTAAACTTGACGTGGGACTAGAAATTATGGATGGTCTGATAGAAGTGGTCCTATATCGGCCTGAGAAATTTTTAAATGGTTCGATAATAGTTCGAGAATCTCGTTAGGATTGGCTCTGATACCATATTAATAGTGGATTTAAACCTAACTCATCCTTATAAAACCAGCTCAATAAGAAGAGGTTTGTACTACTATATAAACCTTAATTTGGCCTTATATAGTCGATGTGGGATTTTTAGCAATTTTTTTTTTCGTAAACTTGTCATTCTATTTATTTATTTGGGTCAATTTGATGATATTAATTAATCTCTCACATTGTTATCAGGTGGCTCCAGCAGTATATGGTGATTTTGAAACACATTTTTTTTCAGCATGGACGGTAAGGAAAGAAGAATAGTTATCATGATTATTGAAATTTGTACATTCATTGGGTATGAAATTTGTTATTCAAGTAAACAACACTACTACAAAATTTATATTTTTCATCGTTAAATTTACATCGGTTATTAGATAAACCGATGTAAATATCAACACGGTGGCATTTTTGTAAATAAAAAAAAAACTGATTGCATATTTACATCGGTTCTTTTAACAACCGATGTAAACCCTAAACCCTAAATATTTTTCTTCTCACGTTTTCTCTGTGACAAGCCATGATTTTTCACATACTCGTACTCAGCTTTCCCTTCCCATGCTTTGATCTCAAATTTCCGCCGAATTTAGTGCCGCTCTTATTGTGAAACACCATCCACGCTTTATTCTCGTAGAAGCACGCACGCGCCCTTCCACTCGAGAACATTCTCCGACAAAGAAGCGGCACCGACGAAGACGGGGAGGATATCCACGGCGCTGTAGAGGCTATTGAGGATGGGCCACGACACCTTTCTCGGCAACAGAGGAAGCACATCTCGCGGGTGAAACGGCGGTTTCAGGGCCCAAGCTTGGAGTCTGCGTCATGGAAAAGAAGGTGTGAAATGTGGCTACAGGTTCTTTCTCTAATTTTATTATTATAATAATTATTATTATTATTATTTTCACGCTGGATCCTGTGTTTTTCTTTGCGTCTTTACGTCGTGGTTCCCTTCCTTAGTAGGGAGACTCGCAACGAGTTGTCGTGAATGTTTTGATTCAGTGGCTCTATTTTGTATTGCAGGTTTTCTCAGCGCTTATGGAGCAGATTCTTCAGATGTTACAAGCGAACATATTTACATCGGTTCTTTTAAGAACCGATGTAAATTTCATGTCATATTTACATCGATTCTAAAAGAACCGATGTAAATTTGTTTAAATTTACATCGGTCTTATTTATATCGGTTTCATAACCGATGTAAATAAGCTAAAACAACCGATGTAAATTTACATATTTGTAGTAGTGCAAATTAGTAATATTCAAAGTTTTGTCTGAATATGTTTAGATTATGGACTTAAAAAATGTTTGAAAAATATCAGTCAGATAATTTCCACAAGACTGGTTGCTACAACATGCAATGCAAAGGGTTTGTTCAGGTAAACAGAGAAGTTAACGTTGGTGCACGAGCCAATAAAACATCTACTTATGGTGGTCGAATAGTGGAGGTTCAATTTTCTATTGTTCGGGTAATGTTTTATTCTATCCACTTTTCATTCTACCAATCATAAAAATTACAGGATAAATTTTGTGATTTTGACATGGTAAAACATGTTGAAGAGATATTACAAATACTAAAAAAATAATGAGGTTTAACTATAATAGTTTATCTGAATTGATATAATTATAATATAAACTTTATCTTTTAAACTGATTTTGAGGGTAAATTATACATGTATAATGTATTATTCAGATAAATTTATATTCTGATAGAAAAATCCTACATTAACTAAAAATGAGGTTTAATTATATTATATAATTGAAGTGTAAACCTCACTTTTTAAATCGTTTTGAGGGAGAATTAGACCCATAATACTTTTTACATGATATCAGAGTCTGAATAACAAGATTGTTGGACCTAAATTGGGTCACTTGTTAATATATTATATCCTGGTTGGTACGTTATTGGGTATGAGGCTAAGATTGTTGAGTCTAGATTGAGCTATTTGTTAATATACTATATCCTGGTTGACAGGTTATTGGATATGAGGCTACCTATTAATAGATTATGATCCTTTTTACATGTTTTGAAGAATTTTAATAAATTATGATTCACTTTTACATGATTTAAGGAGTCCTAATAGATTATAATTCTCATCTATATGATTTGAGGAGTCCTGATCGTTAATAAAATTGTTTAAACCTCATTTTCTGAATTAATTTTAAATATGAATTAAACTTATCATCACTTTATATATATACATTTAATTACAACATATACATTTACTTACAGGATATAGAATCAAGCAATTGGTGGTTGAGTGTGGATGATATGACTATTGGATATTTTCCAGCTGCACTATTCTCCAACTTGGATTCTGCAAATGAAGTGGGGTGGGGTGGGAGATCAAGAAGTTCTCCTGGTACTCCTTGTCCTCCAATGGGGTCTGGTCATTTTCCTGAAGATAACTTCAATCCTTCTCATGCATCTTATTTTAGGCTTCTCACTTTTCAAGATGAAGCAAGAAGAAACCAGGGATCTCACCAAGATATGTCAGTGGCAGCCACAGACAATGGTAGTTGCTTTGGTGTTAAGTACTATGGAGATGAAGATGTTCTTGGATATTCTATCCAATTTGGAGGACCAGGTGGTACTTGTGGTATTTAATTCTTGTTTTGTTCAATAATAATGTTGTTATAATTGTTTAGGACAATTTTTTTTTTATCTTTAATTTGTGTTGGTTTCATGATGCTATTCACTTCCATCTTAAACTTGGTTTGAAAATTCCACAAGTTGATCATGTTCTTTCACATAATAAAGAATAATATATATATATATATATATATATATATATATATTATTACTTTAATTTTTAAAAGAATATAATAATGTGACTTTTTTTTAAGGTGAATCAAGTTCTTGAATTTTGAAAAATACAATAAGAAGGCTCTTCATTGGCTGAAATTTATGCTATTATTTTTATGAATTATATTATGCATAAATTAAAATTATGTATATTTATTTGTTAACGATTTTATTATTATTTGGATGGAAACAAAATATTATATTATTATATTTTTAAAAATGTAAGAACTTAATTGATTTTTTTTATCGATAATAATATCAAATATAAATAAATAAATAATAGGATTAGAAATTCTAATTAAGCCAATCATATGAAGTCTTTATATAAATGTAAACGTCTATGGATTATCATTTATATCTTGTTTTGGATAGGAAAATAAATACTCCAAAAACCTTTTTTTTTTTTGTATATAAAAAAAAATATACAGTTGCTTTTATATTTAATATTTTACTAAAAATCAAATTTTATTTTTTATATACAAAATCAATTTTAAATTTGAGAAAACCAAAACTATTTTTAAATTTAGAGATTAACATAGCATTTTAATCAAAACTAACGGATTAGTATAACATTTATTCAAAATTTAAGGATGTGTTATAGAAAAAAAAATATAAAAAAAATATCAAATATGTTTGAGAAAATTTTTAAAGAAAAATCAGTGAAAATTAATTTTATGGAGTATATTATATTTTATAATGTCATTTATTTTTTTATTCATATATTGTTTAAATTATTAATTTGATTTTTTTAAATTAAAGTATTATTTTATATTATTAATTAATGTAATTAATTTTCAAATATTAATTAATTAATAAAAATTTTAATTAAATTAAAAAAATGAATTAAATTTTTTTTAAAAATCAATTAAAATTTTTACCTGAAATATCAATTAATTAATTTTTTCTTAATTTATATTAATAAATATTATTATGTATATATAAAGAAAAAATATAGAATAATAAACTAATAAGATTTTTTATTGAAATGAAATTAAGAAACTAAGTATGAGTTGCTTGATAGATACGTATTATTGTGAAATTCTCATTTCATATTTTCGAATTTTGATTTTTGAATAGAAGAAGTTATTCATATAGTAAGAGAATTTAAAATATTAATCAATTAAATTTATTTCATTATCACCGATCTAATCAATACGCAAAACCTAGAAAAGCGAAATCGAACCTCATTTTGAATTTCCCAAAAATTTCCCGCCTTTGTTTTGCTATTCCCAGCCTCAGCTTCGTCGCCCCACCAGACAAAGCAAAGCCCCAAAACACTCATTTTTATTATTTGAATTCAAATTCTCCATTTTCTTCCTCCTTCAGCCAAACGCCGCCGTTTTCCGTTCAGATCCGCGAACCCTTTCCGCGATGCACATCAAGGAGATTTGCTTGGAAGGGTTCAAGTCCTACGCAACGCGCACCGTTGTTCCGGGCTTCGACCCCTTCTTCAACGCCATCACCGGCTTGAACGGTTCAGGCAAATCGAACATTCTCGATTCCATCTGCTTCGTTCTTGGCATCACCAATTTGCAGCAGGTTAGGGCTTCCAACCTCCAGGAACTCGTCTACAAGCAGGGTCAGGCTGGAATCACCAAGGCCACAGTCTCCATCGTCTTCGACAATTCCAATCGGTCGCGAAGCCCTCTCGGGTACGAAGGCCATTCCGAAATCACAGTCACAAGACAGGTTCTCACTTTTTCTTTTTGACCAATCTTGTTTTAATTTCACTGTTCTCAATTAGAAAATAACTTTGTAATTGAAAATGAAATAACTATTAGATGAAGCATGTTTTAGGAATGGTATCATTAAATAAGGTTTAAATTAGCTAGATTTGCTTATATTTAAGTGTTCTATGCAAGATACATTTTTTTGCTTATCTTTAAGTCTTGAGAGAGTACTAGGAAGTCAACAAAGTTTGGACTAAATTCTCAGATACATTACTCAAGTCTTTCACTACTAGGCCTTAACTGGTGTTTTTTTAGTTTCGTTTCTTCTGGGCTTATTCGCCAATGATGCTTTGATTTTTCATTTTGAGGTTGTTTTTGAGGATTTTGACATTTGAAATTAAGAGAAAATGGAAGTCAAGAAAAAAAAAGAATTTTTATTTCTAGCAGTTAATATTTTTAAATCTTAATCAGTGTAATGAAATTCGGACACCTAGACCTAGTGGGTAGACCGGGGTGAGTTGATTGACTGAAAATGCATTCGACCGGTCATACATAAACGTCTGATAAGGCTGATGATTTATATATATATATATATATATATATATATATAACAGGTGTAAGAGACTTGTTCTTTATTATTACTATTAATTTTTTTTTTTCAACCTAATGATTTTAAATAATAATTTATCTTTAGATTATGAAAATTGAATAATAAAGACTAAGAGTAAGTCTCTTCTATTTTCTCTTTGAAATAAGTTTTTTATACTTAATATTAAGTTGATCACTTCTCTCTATATATTATATTTTGAATTTGTTTTGTTCAATTTTTATTTATGGATTTGTATTGTTATTTTAGATATTTATTATTTTATATGTTTTGAAATTTGAACTAAAGAATTATATTGTATTAAATTTTATTTGTTAGTTCATATATTTGGTTTTTATTATGATAAAAATTTTAAATTTGGGTTAGATTTGTCAAATAATGTTTATATAATATTTTTATAATGTAAATTGGGTGGAATGAGTATTCCAACAATCATTGACAAGTTTGTAACATGAAATTTGCACCTCAGTTTTCAAAGGAAAAGAAGCGTGGGACTAAATAATAGAGGGTGAGTTTATAAAATAAAGTTTTCATCTCAATTAAGTGAGATATAACCTTCTAATTTTTAATTGATATAGAATCTCTAGTTATATGACATCTTTAACACTTACTATTAGCTTATTTTAGCGAGAGAGAGTTTTGGGTTCAATTTAATAGTTATTTGAAATAATTTTTTCCTAGTAATGGTGGATTAAGTTATGTACGACCAACATAGCAATTTTTATGCTGAAATAGTATTTAACTTATGTTTAATAATTAACTCTTAAAAGATTAAATTATAATTTAATTTGAAAAACTAAGCATTTTTCGGTTTTAAGTTTAGAAGTTGCTTGGATTGTTTTACTGTGCTTACCTTTTTAAGTTTTAAGTTGTTTTGTTTTGATGGTGGGTTGAGTGATAATTCCATTTTAAAAGAAAAATTTAACTATCAATGATCAACTGTGGGAATTATGGTTTTGTTTATTATTTTATGTGTTGGAGTACAATGTAGATTGTGGTTGGGGGCAGGAACAAATATTTGATCAATGGGAAGCTTGCACAGCCCAGTCAAGTTCAGAACCTTTTTCATTCAGTGCAGCTAAATGTTAATAATCCACATTTCCTTATAATGCAAGGGCGCATCACTAAGGTTTTGAATATGAAACCGCCAGAGATATTGTCTATGCTTGAGGAAGCTGCAGGGACGAGAATGTACGAGACAAAGAAAGAGGCTGCTCTAAAAACACTTGAGAAGAAGCAGAGCAAGGTTGATGAGATTAACAAGCTTCTTGACCAGGAGATACTGCCTGCTCTTGAGAAGTTAAGGAGAGAAAAGACACAGTACATGCAATGGGCTAATGGCAATGCTGAGTTAGATAGGCTGAGAAGATTCTGTATTGCTTATGAGTATGTTCAAGCGGAGAGGATTAAAGACAATGCTGCTTCCGAGGTGGAAGAGGTGAAAGCCAAGATAGCTGAGCTTGATAACGTTGCCAACGCAAATCAGGCGGAAATAAAGGAAATGGAGACCAAAATAGCTCATTTGACTGCTGAAAAGGAAGCAAACATGGGTGGAGAAATGAAATCTCTGTCAGAGAAGGTAGATTCATTTTCCCAGAGTCTTGTGCGGGAAACATCTGTATTAAATAACAAAGAAGACAATTTGAGGAGTGAAGAAGCCAATAAAGCAAATGTATGTCGGTGATGCTCTGAATTCATTGTTTGCTCAATTTGAAGATTATTTAGTGAATTCTATGCCACTATTGTTTTGAAATATTTGTATTTGTGAAGCTAATTTATGCTTTTTGAACCTTTGTATTTTAAGATTGTTAAAAACATTGAAGAATTGAAGCAATCTGTAGAAGAGAAGGCGTCTGCAGTTAAAAAGGCTGAAGAGGGGGCAGCAGATCTGAAAAATACAGTTGACGAGCTTACAAAGAGTCTAGAGGAACATGAAAAAGAATACCAGGTAATCTGGTTTAAAGTTGTCTGGCTCTGTGAGGTCCATCAGTGGGATTTATGTTAATGTTAATTTTATCCTGTTGGTCAAAATTTTTGACAGGGTGTTTTAGCTGGCAAGAGCAGTGGTAATGAGGAGAAGTGCTTAGAGGATCAACTAAGGGATGCAAAGGTAGCAGTTGGGAGTGCTGAAACAGAATTGAAACAGCTGAAAGCCAAAATTAGCCATTGTGAAAAGGAACTGAAGGAGAAAACAAATCAATTAAGGTCAAAACGTGAAGAAGCTAATGCTGTTGAAAAAGAGCTCAACTGTAGACAAAAAGACGTGGAGAATATTAGAACAGAGTTGGATTCTCTTTCTTATGAAGAGGGTGAGATGGAGAATTTACAAAAGGTTAGATTGGTTTATCTTCTGCTATTTTCTTTCCAATTTAAAGATGTTTATGTAAGTGTTGTTCAAATAAATTCTCTTGTAAAATAACTTATAGGAGCGTATGACTGAGATGGACTGTGTGCAAAAGTGGAGGGATGAAATACGCAATCTTTCGGCTTACCTGGCAAATGTTGAATTTACATACCAGGATCCTGTCAAGAACTTTGATAGATCAAAGGTGAAAGGCGTTGTTGCAAAACTAATCAAAGTAAAGGATAGGTCCGCAATGACTGCCCTGGAGGTTGGATAGCTTGATAATTTGTACTAAATTTATAAATGAAATTTTTTATGTTAAGCCCTCAATTATTGCAATTTTCAGGTTACAGCTGCCGGGAAGTTGTATAATGTTGTTGTTGACACAGAAAATACTGGAAAGCAACTACTACAAAATGGAAATCTTAGAAGAAGAGTTACAATTATACCTTTGAACAAAATACAATCCCATTCCGTTCCCTCCAGAATTCAACAAGCTGCTGTTAGATTGGTTGGTCACTGCATTTTTTATTTTTTAAATTACATATCTACTTAATTATTGCTATCACTAGAAGCTGATGATTTTTGTCATTTCCATTTAAGGTGGGCAAGGGGAATGCTGAAGTAGCTCTCTCTTTGGTTGGTTATGAAGAAGAATTGAAGGTTTGCTCTTTGAATTGAAATTTATTTTTATAATAGTACAGTGGTATCTAATATGTCGTTACTTATAGCATTTTCTTTACCAATTGAAAGTTCTAATAATCTTTTTCAGTTTAAATTTTCATTTTATCTTGCTGGCTGTATTGATCAGTAATCTGGAAATTTTGGTGCTTAGATTTTACATTTCATTTTATGTTAAACTACTCATTTTCTAACTAATTTTTATATTTGTTGGTAGAGTGCAATGGAATATGTATTCGGTTCAACCTTTGTTTGCAAAACTATTGATGCTGCAAAGGAGGTAACGAGTGATGACCCTTTTTTATGTTGAGTTACAAATAGCATAAACTTATGATGTGGTACAAATCCTTTATTGATATTCTGTCTTCCACATGTTGCAATTCAATCTGAATCCATGTGCATATTTTTACTAATAATGCATAACTTAAGCCTTGATGGTCATTTCTATGAAATATTTGGCTATTGGTTGCTCACCTCTTAAAATGTTTTTTGTAACACACCATAATTTTCTTACTGCTTTTTAAATTTGGCATATTATATCTCTGTTTAGTTAGGTGAGTTCTGTTTGTTGCCATTATATGATACTTCATCTGGTTATTGCTCATATTCTCTTGCATTTTCGTTTGATGTCTAATAGGTGGCATTTAATAGGGAGATTCACACCACAAGTGTCACTCTTGAAGGAGATATATTTCAGCCAAGGGGTCTTCTGACTGGTGGAAGCAGGAAGTATGGTGCTACCATCTTTTTATTATTGAAATTGTCGCCAGAATGCACATATTGTTTTCTATCCAATCCACTCATCAGTAAAGCATGACAGAATAGAGTTTTTTTTTTATCACTTCATAGAATTTATATATTTTAAGTTACAGGGTTCTGTTTCTACTAATTGATGCAGCCACTTAGTTATTGAATGTTTGTATCTGATGCCATTTTATTCTATTGAGTATACTTCTGGATATGTTGTGATGGGTTTGTTGTAACAGGGGAAGTGGTGATCTTTTGGGGCGACTTCATGCTTTGGCTGAGGCTGAGTCCAAACTTTCACTGCATCAAAAAAGATTGTCAGAGATTCAGGCAAAGGTAGACTCTGAACATCCCTTTTTACTGAATGATAATGAAAACTTAGAAACACAGTAATATATGATGTTACATGGTTAAACAAAGTTGTATATTCATATTTTGTTTTATTTATCTGTCTATGCATTTTTAAGTTTAAAGATAGTAATGATTAGCCTAATTAACTTACGTTGTGGTTCAATTGCTCGTTGTAAAGATGCTAGTTAGGTTTCCCGTGTGTTGCATTGAAAGTCACCTCTTTCCTATAATTAAGTTGTGGACTGGAGAGTATCTATGTAATGATAGTATGCTTTATAATCTTTTTTATTTCTAAGAAAAATCAGTAGAGTAGAGAAAAATACAAATAAAGGGGCAGAGGACAAAGAAATCCTCCAGTAGAAAGAAATACGAAAAAAAAGACATATTAGTTAAACTCGCCATATGTCTATTAAAACCTCTTCTAAAATGGTTACTTGTACTAGGTGAGGACCTCGAATAAACTACAAAACTGTTTTTTTCAAAATGAAAGGGTATTTTTAGGAATTTTGCCTTAAAAATTCTGGCATTTCACTTTAAGCAAAGCGGACATTTCGCTGATTTTGGGGCATGTTGCCAAAGGACTTTGCACCTTTTACTCTCAAAAGAAAAATGCATATGATAATTTGCTCTCTTTAGCGATTCAGTTTTCCTCAATACATCATAAACGACTGAACTAAAATTATCTAGCTAGTGGTATTGAATATACAAATAAACAGTTACTTGTTTCACAATCAAAAGAGCACAGAACCCAAACATTAAAACAAAAGTTTTGGGTACTGTTGTGAATACTTGGAGAGATTGTTTGTTTATTAGTCTTGTTATGTACAATGATCACTAAAATATTTCATGTTGGGAACCTTGAACTTCTAAAATAGTTCAGGAAGCCAACGTTTGGAGAATTGGTGTTGACTTGAAAATTGGCTAATACAATAATGTTATCCAGTGAAATCTAAAGTTTATAGGCTATAGGAAAAGAATATAAAAAAAATTTCAAGAAATGGAAGAATTTTAAGATTGAAACCTGCATTGTTCATCAGAAATGGTGTTGTGAGAGGAAAAGAGATTTTGGAAGGATAAGAATTACATATTAGTTCGTTTGACATTGTTTCCGCTTAGCATCTGTTAGAAATGGAAACATAACCCCGAAAGTTACATCATGGGGGGATGGTTACCCAAGCCTTTTCGGATTACTTTAACCATGATTTACAGACCCAGACAAACAAAAAAGGTGGTGCTTTTATGTATGGATCTGAACTCATTATGATTTTCTTTTGACTTGGGAGTTTTAGTACGCATTTATTACTTTTGATAATCTTGAAGCTTAGTCATTTTTCTATGCCCATTTTTTCTACATGAGATTGTATTTTCAAAATTTCCACATAATTTAATCTTAATAATTCTTTGGTTTGTCTTTGTATCTTGATATCTAGATCTCAAAGCTCCTTCCACTTCAGAAAAAATTTATAGATCTCAAAGCACAATTAGAACTGAAGTTGTACGACCTTTCACTGTTTCAGAGCAGAGCTGAGCAAAATGAGCATCATAAGGTTTTGATTCCTTTCTTTTTTGTCTAAAATTGATTCATGAACGAACCTTGCAATTCCACCTTAGTTCCATGTAATTCGTTGTGGTATTTTTCTCCATGTTATTCATATCTTTGTCTGCTCCTTTTCACCCCAATCACCATGTCATTTTCTTTGTAGCTAGGAGAATTAGTGAAGAAGATTGAGCAAGAGCTAAATGAAGCAAAATCAACTGTCAAGGACAAACAACTTTTGTATGAGGACTGTGTCAAAACTGTTTCATCTCTTGAGAAATCAATAAAAGACCATGATAAAAACAGAGATAGTAGACTTAAAGGATTGGAGAAAAAGATAAAATCAATAAAATCTCAAATGCAGTCATCATTAAAAGATCTGAAGGTATGTTTGAAATATTTTTTATTTTTAAAATCATATCATCATTCATATAACTGATTTATCATTACTGGATGAATGCCTATTCTAGGATGATGGTAAAGATAGTTGGTCTCCAATTTGTAAGAATGAGCCAAAATCATGTTGGGACAAATGGTTGGGTTTTCTGTGATGGCCTACTGGACATTTTCATTGTGATCGAGATGCAGTGGGGCTTTCATGAGCCAATATTTGACAATAATTGAAAGTAGTGTTCATTCTTATCGTGTTCTCTTACTTGGGAAAACTTTCGATTAGCTTGCTTGTGCTTTTATACAATATTTGACAATGTTTGCTTCAATTGTTGAAAGCACCTTGCATAATTGAGTTTGTAGAACTTCTATACTTTCTTTGCCAGGTCTGTCTGTCCATCTGCTTGAGACAAATTTTGAATGGATAAACTAGCATATTGGGCCATATTTATATGGATTGTGGAATCAGCTAGTAACTTGAATGCAAAAAAAAAATCATATGCCTGATCTTAAGTTAAGAGTGGGGAATGCGGTTTATAGGGTTGTTGATGGAAAAACACGGATACAATTTCAGAAAATTCCGCCCTCATAATTTATAATAACCTAAATAAATAGTGTAACCAGATAATTAAAGCTCTGTTTGGTATAGAAGGGAAATAGAGATTATAGAAATAAAAAAGATGAGTAGAAGTAGATGAGAAATGGAAAAGATATAAGGGAAGACGTAGATAAATAAACGGAACTAGGTGGGAAATAGTAGAATGAATCCTACTTTTTTAATTTTTTTTTTCATCATATATCTCTCCTTCCAAATACTCCAACTAATTTCCATCTCCTCCCTCTCTAATTCTCTCCTACCAAACACAAATCACTACACTGTGAAAGTTAATTGGTTGCTTCCTGGTTTGTAGGGGCATGATAGTGAAAAGGAGAGGCTTGTAATGGAAATGGAAGCCATTATACAGGAGCAAGGATCCTTGGAGAATCAGTTAGCATCATTGGGAGTGCTGATTAGCAATCTTGCCTCGGAAGTAGAAGAACAAACATCCACAGTAAGCATTTGTATTCATTTTCATTAGTTCTCTTCGTGTAGTGCAAGATTGTATTCTCAACTCTCTGAGCTATAGGTTCTTGCTGCACGGAATAATCTTGATCAAGCTCAGTCAGCATTGAAATCAGTTCGCCTGAAAATGAAAGAATGTGATGAGGAAATTAGTGCTATGATTAAAGAGCAACGAAAGCTTGAACATAAAATTAGTGAGAGTAATCTTGAAAGGAAGAGGATGGAAAATGAGGTAATATTTTAACAGCTCTTGTCTGTACACTTGGAATTGTGTGCTGAAGAAACATCTCTTCATTCTATTATTCCAGGTAAAACGAATGGAGATGGAACAGAAAGACTGCTCTGTTAGAGTAGATAAATTAATTGAGAAGCATGCATGGATTGCTTCTGAAAAACAATTGTTTGGTAGAAGTGGGACTGATTATGATTTTTCTTCCTGTGATCCTAGTAAATCAAGGGAAGCACTTGAGAAGCTTCAGGCTGAGCAATCTGGGTCTGTTGGTTTGAAAATCTACTGTTATTGATTCTCGTTCTGCTTAAATTATGTGTCCTAATTTACTGTGGTAACACTTTTGTTTTTATTATTTTGCACTCATAAGGCTTGAGAAAAGGGTGAACAAGAAAGTGATGGCAATGTTTGAGAAGGCAGAGGATGAATACAATGATTTGATGTCCAAAAAAAACATAATTGAGGTTAATTTTAATCTATTTCCACAATTTTTTAGCTTTCTTGGCTAAGTGCTTAATCTTTTTGTTTTTTCTGGCCTAGAATGACAAGTCCAAAATCAAGAAGGTGATTGAAGAGCTAGATGAGAAGAAGAAGGAGACGTTAAATGTTACCTGGATCAAAGTGAATAAGTGAGTTATTTAATTGTTTATTTTAATTTAATTTGATCCACTCAATTTATGTTTGTTTTATATATTATTACACGATTTGTAAACTTTCATTTAATAACTTCAGCTTTGATAGTTGAGTTGGCTAACATGATACCTGATCCATTGTGATCAAACATCAACAGGTTGATCCTTGCCTTATAATCCAAGTTAAAAATTGAATTCCAGTATAGAATTGTAGAAAGCGGTATTTTCATTCCTCTAAATGAAAAATAGGATCTCAGGGTGAAGAATAAATAAATGAAGCTTTTGGGTTGCCATTAAAAAGAAAGTCATATCCCTATCAAAGGTAAATAAATCTAATCTGTTAAAACAGAATGGATTTATATACACAAATGACCCATTTAATACAGGCAAATATATAATTACAGCTTGCTCAAAATACTATACCATAATGTAAATAGAATCAGTCAATTATGGCTGAGTACTGTCTTCCAAAATATTATCCCATAATATAAACAGAATCGGTCAATTGTACCGAATTAGTTCATAACAGTCTGGTTTACTGGCTATATTTTTTTTATTATTCTTTTTTCATTTACACTGGTTGAGTATCACGTTTTTATTTTGTTCATCCAGTGACTTTGGATCCATCTTTTCTACACTATTACCGGGAACAATGGCTAAGCTAGAACCTCCAGAAGGATGCAGCTTCCTTGATGGTCTTGAGGTTCGTGTTGCATTTGGAAGTGTGTGGAAGCAGTCATTGTCTGAATTAAGTGGAGGTCAGCGATCACTGCTTGCACTTTCTCTGATTCTGGCACTGCTTCTGTTCAAACCCGCTCCACTTTACATCCTTGACGAGGTATGTTTTTCTTTGTAATTTTTTTGTAGAATCCCAGTTATCTGATTGTTAAAGTAGTTAGAAGAGATTGCATTGAATTCAAGACAGTGAAATACTGAAATCATATAAGTTTGCCTCTATATACACTGGTGGGATCCTACAAAAGACCTTAGGATCTGAGTTGTAGATGCATGGCACTTTATCCCGAACAACTGTTTTTGATTTTTCCTTCATGCATTTTGTGTATGCCTAATTAATTAACTTTAAACGATGTTTGTGATTATTCTATATTTGCTCTGTCTCATTTTTTATGGTATGTTTGTTTAGATATTTGTATTTTGCTGTAAAATAGTTTGGTAGTAAAATAGTTACAAGACAGGTCATAAAGGATGGTACAACTCTGATTATATTGGAAATATGGGGCATTAGGTATGAATTGAGATGTATTGCAATGTGTCCACATGTTTGAAAGAACTGGAGTATTAAACTAGAGAAACAAATCATGATAATGTAAATAAAACTAGTGATAATAACGACATAGTAAAACTAATCCAAGAGGATAATCTGAGATATCATAAGATATTTTTGGATATTTCTATTTATTGACCAACGCACCTGTTATTGATTTTGTGGACTTTACCCAAAATTTTAATTTCATCTTCTCCAGTGTTTCAAAATCAGTAGCAGGGCTGTACAAAATCAGTTGTGAGTAACTAAGATTAGCAGATTGAAGAAAATTGCTCTTAAACATATTAAACAGTAGCACATTTTTGTCTTTAAGGGGAGAAAGCAGGAAAATTAATGGAATTTGAAAATCATTCAAGGGAGGAAGAGTGATTTACCCTATGCACCTAATTATTGCATATTTGGAAATGCTGAGGAGAATGAAATGAGTGTATGCTTGCGTAGAATAGTAGGTATTTTCTTCTTTTTCCTGAGGTAATAAGTTTTAAATAGAATATGTTAAAATTAAACAAGTGAAACTGGATGATGGACTGGTTTGTTATATAAATTTAGTTACCTTCAATTTAAGGATCGATATACTGGATAATCTTAAGATACATAAATTAAAAGGCATTGTCTTCTTTCTCTACCATTTACACTGGGTACGGTCTCTTATACATTTCAAGCGATGATTGTGGTTGGGCCAAATGTTAATTGTTTAATTCTTGCAGGTTGATGCAGCTCTTGATTTGAGCCACACACAAAACATAGGAAGAATGATAAAGGCTCACTTTCCACACTCTCAGGTAGCTTATAATTGTTGATATTATCCTGTGATTTCTTGCAATTTTGTCTTTCCAATTCTAAAAATATAATTGCTAAGAATCTCATAGGTTATAAAAAATATTAAAAGACAAAACATAAATGTCTTTTGTCCTTTTCACATGTTTGATCATGTGAATTTTTTGTTATTAACTTGTTATAGTTTTCTTTTTGGTTTGTCAATATACATGATAAATGGTTGAACCTACCAGGAGGGAACTTGTTTGTAGTATAATTTTCATTTGTTTTGCTACTTTTTGAGAGCGCTTCAAAAATTAGATTATTTAAATAATCGATTATATGTATAATTAGTTATTGTGATATTATATTATAATCAGAAATGTGAAAAATAATTTTAAGATAATTAATTTCGTTTGAATGTAACAAAAAAGTAGTTTTTATATAATAAAAGAATGTATGATGGTGAAAAGAAATGTTAGAAAATAGTCAGAAGTTATAACTTTTCAAAGGAAAGAAAACAATTTTGTTTTCAGATTTTTTTAATATAAACAAGCTTTTTTTAATAAAGAAAAAGTGAAAATATTTCAGCTGTTCCAAACATTTTCTAAAATTCACTTTCTCTTAAGGTTATTTTCAAAGCTCCTGCTGTGACCTCATTTCGTTTGGTTCTTTTTATTGCCAGTTTATTGTGGTTTCCTTGAAGGAAGGTATGTTCAATAACGCGAATGTTCTTTTCCGGACCAAATTTGTGGATGGTGTTTCTACTGTTCAGCGAACTGTTGCATCTAAACAAAGCAAATGATGTATTTGCTTCATCTGTTATAATTCTTTTACTTATGTTCTTCAGGGAAAGCAGAAATGTAGGTAATTCCTGTAATTTAAATGCTTCTGTAACTTGAACATCAGTGTAGGGTCTACATGTAGTAGTATTGTGTTTATAAAGTAATTTAAATGTAACCAATTATACTCCTGTTGTAATTAACTGTATAACACTAATGAGTAGTGGGGTAACGTGGATGTGTTTGAATCTGGATGATCTGATTTTGTAAGAGAGAAAGTATATAGAAATTAATGAGTAGAGATCATGGAGGATAAGAGTTGAGTTTTAGCATTAAGATCATTTATTTACATTTGTTCTTATATATTAAGTTTTTCATTTTGTTTTCTGGTTTTTACTCTTTAGGAACTGTACAAACATTAGAAAAATGAAAAAAATAAAATATCATTTTTATTGTTTGCTGTACAAATTAATGAGAATTTGAAATAATTAGTACATCCAGAGTTTTTAAGGATCTATCCCTTGTTTCAACCCCAACTTTAGTTAGTTGGAAAAATTCATTAACTCCCAACTATAATAATAAATGGTCTTAAAATTCTATCTTGTTTCACCTATTTTTAGATTGAATTTAGTTAAATTTTTCATTCAATTCAATAAAAATATTCTAGAATGGATTAAGATAATTTTTTATATTTTTTTGGTAACGTAATTGAGTTTGTTTAATTTAATTATAATTTTTTAAAAATATTTATATATATATATATATTTAGAAATAAATTATATTATTTAACATTTAAATAATTAAATATGTCAACAATTCATATTTAATTGATAAAATATTGAATACATTATATAATAACTATATTATTATCTAATAATTTTAGTCAAATTGGATCTTTAGTTCAATATTAAAATTTTTTATCTAATTCAAATTAGATTCAGTTTAATTGATTAAAAAAAATTAATTCGATTAGTTGATTGAATTATCGACTTGTTCTTATATAATAAACACTTGAATAATTTTTTATAGAAAAAATGTGTTTTAATTAGAGAAGGTTAATTATTGATTTTCAACGATAAATCATCATAATTAATATTATAATTTTAAAGATATAAAATTATAGATATTAATAGAAAAAATTGAAGATAAAAAATAAAATATAAGTTAATATATTGTTTTATATAGGCACAAGAGACTGGACCAATTCAACTATTTAATCTGTTTAAATTTCTATCGATTGCATTTGAGAATATGGTAACTATTTGCTTCCAAAAAGTAAAATCAATTTATTCTTCAATACGCATCAAAAGAATTGTAATTTATTATTTTTAAAATGCATTGCAACACTTTCTAGGAAATTCATTTGCTGCTTCCACAAACTAGCTAATGCAAGAATTATTTCGAAGTAGTTCAGAGTCTCTTGCTGAGAATCTTCATGCTCAAGTGTATATGCCATGAGTGTTGAGTCTTTAAGTAAACTCTTCTTCCACTAGTTTTTTCAAATACATGTGTATTATTATGTAGTTTTTCCAAATACATATTAATAAATTTCACGTTGATTAAAAATGAAATTAAATTATAATATATAAGTGATCATATAAAAAGTAATTAAAAACCTAATTTACTCTTAAAATCGACTTAAAAAATAAAAATTATATTTTATTTATATATTATAGTTCAATCTCAACATGAAATTTTTCATAATATTTGATCAAAGATTCAAAAAATTAAAAGACGAATATCAAGAAAATGATTCATTGAGTACTCTTTATGAGGTTTCATTAAGGGGTAGTGTATACGAGTAAGAAACACTTATTGGAAGGGACCCTCTTATCCTTCACAAGCTTTCCTTAACCTTCACTGAAACTCCCTTACACATATCAGCTTTACTTGGTCACCTTGATTTCACAAAGTCCCTTCTCACTCACAAACCTCGGCTTGCTCTTGAGTTAGACCAATGCAAACGCACCCCTCTTCATCTAGCTTCTGCAGAAGGCCATATAGACATTGTTCATGTTTTGTTGCAAACATGTGAAGATGCATACTTGATGAGTGACCAAGATGGAAGAATTCCTCTTCATTATGCAGCGATGAGAGGAAGAACTGAGGTTGCAAGAAAGTTGGTTAGTGGAGCAATGTCAGAATCAGTCATGCTGCTTGATGAATCAGGAAAAACTATGTTTCACCTTTGTGTTGAGCACAATCAGTTAGAGACCTTGAAAACACTGGTGCAAGAAGGAGATGCCAGGGAGGAGTTTCTAAACTTTGGAGACTTTCATCGTGGAAATACCATTCTCCATCTGGCTGTTATGTTGAAGCAAATTGAGGTAAGTTATTTCCCTTTTTCTTCATAAACTAAATCATACTTTCTTATTTTTTATTAAAAGAGATGCGTTTGTGCCTAATTCAATCTCATAAAATCGATTTTATGAGGTGAGGTTTGTCCCTACTTATATACATTTATTTGACTATATCACTAAGCAATATATGATCTTTTAACACACTTTCTCCACGTCGAGATTACATTAGTTCGAACGTGGGACTAAACAGACAGACAGACAGAACAATTGTACCAAGACAATTGTAGGACGACATATGTTGGTGAGGGGTGGTGTGATAGGCCCAACAACTTTGTTGGGATAAGCTCTGATATCATAATAAAAGTGAACTTTGAGTCTAACTCAACCTCATAAAACCGGTTTATGAGGTGAGATTTGCCCCTATTTCTATACATTAATTTGTCTATATTTCTAAGCAATGTGAGATCTTTAACATTTATCTCAGGTTTAAAATTCATCTGCGTTTCTGTTTTTTATCCATTATCTTTTAAATTTGCATCCTTTGTTTCAATATATTATTATTTTTTTTTTCAATTTTTGCAACACGATTTTAATTTACTTTTTGATTGATTCAAGAAGTGAAACTTGTCTTGTTATATTCACTGCATGAATATTATTGACTCAACTGATGTTTTAACAGAAAAACACATAAACATGCTAAGATTTGTGTGCAAAATGAGTCTCATCAGCAACAATGAAACAGTTGACTTGACTTGACTTTTAATTCATAATGCTTAATCTTATTTAATAAACTTAATGTGTATGTATGGATGTTTTAAGATTGTAAGGTACTTGCTCTCAATATCCAAAATAAAAGAAGCAAATGTTGAGAACAAGATGGGTTATACTGCTTTGGACATGCTAGAGAAGGGTCCAAAAGACATGAAAAGCCTTCAAATAAAACTCATGTTGATGGATGCTGGATTCAAGAACAATGAAAAGAACCAAGTACATCAGCCACCATCCACATCAGTAATAGATGTTGTTCCATCGAGGATGGTGAATCCAAATGAAAAATTTTGGAGGAAGTCTTTGAAGCGTGTGAACAAGCTCTTACAACATAAGAGTGGTAGGTTGGAAGAAATGAGAGGGATGCTGAGTGTGGTGGCTACAATGATGTCAACCGTGACCTTTGGTGTTGTCATGAACCCTCCAGGTGATACTGTAGGTAACTGGAGGATACTACGTAATAGTGGCCTACCAATAGTGGCCTACCATGCTATTTTGAAGATATATGGGAGAAATCTTACATTGACTAAAAATGAGACTGAATTATAATATATAAGTGAAGTGTAAACCTCACCTTCTGAATCGATTTTGAGGGTGAGTTAGACATTAATAATCACTTTTTAATATGAGGTGTAATACACCTTATGAACTATTTTGAAGGTGAGATAACTTTATAATCACTTTTTCTATATTATGTGAGCAAAAGTTTCTTGATGATGAATACCATCTCTTTCATTGCATCACTTGGTGTTACTCTCTTACTTATAAGTGGAGTTCCCTTAAAAAATGAAGTCACAATGGGGTTCTTGTCAATAGGCACAAGTGTCTGTCTCACATTTCTTGTGCTTACTTACCTATCTGCTGTGCCTTTGAACCCACATATGCGGTTTGGGGAGATATTTGGTATGTTGTTGTCTTGGCTTGGAATTTTTGGGGCAATAGTTCTGATGATCATAATTCGTCTAGTTTCTTGGCTATTGAAAGTTTTGTAATATGGAGCAAAGGGTCTTGTAACCTTATCAAGAACATTATTTTTACAATTTGTACATGTTTTAACGTGTCTTATTCTATTTATTCTATTAGTTCTATCTTACGTAAAGTTTTAATTATTAATAAGATAATTGAATCTAAATTGAATCATTTATAACGAGTTACGTTCGAGTTAAAAATAATTTCTTAATGTGAAGAAAGATGTTGAAAAATCTCACATTAACTAAAAATAAAATTAAACTATAATATATAAATATCATCTCACCTGATCTGAACTAATTTAAAAGGAGTTACACTATAATATTTTTTTATAGAATTCCTGTGAAGGTCCTACTTTCTTGTTCATTTGGGATGAATGTGAGTAGCATTTGAAATGGCTGGTGATTTCTCAGTTGTTGGAATCAAGCACATAAATCTCGTTAGTGTAACTTTCTGTTTAAAAAAATATAACCAAATAAAAAAAAGAAGTATATAAAAGTTGAGGTTTACAAATCCACACAGAACAAAGTATCTAGCAGCAACCATCATTAGATAATTCCACAAAACATGATGAGATATTTGAGATGCAATAAAAATAAAAATAAAAATACGGCTCACTGTATCAAAACAAAGTATATTTTAACTATATTTTAAATTTATATAAAATAAAAAAAAAATTCTTACTCATTGTATCAATAAAAATACGGCTGATAACAATAATGATAAATAAATAATGTTAATAGTAAAAATAAATAATAATAGATAAATAAAATAGTATAAATAATAAAAATAAATAATATTAAATAAATAAAATAATAATAATAATAATGAAATTAATATTAATAAATAATAATAATAATATATTTATTTACTTCTATTTTAAATCAAATAATTGTAAAATTAAATTTTCACATTATTTTTCTTCATTTCATTTATGATTTTCACTTATAATTTTAATTATTATTTATTATTATAAAATTAATAAGAAAATTATTATAAAATTAATAAAAAAATTGTAATAAAATTAATAAACAAATTAATATAATTATTTCTCCTTCTTTATTTCTAGCAATCACACCATAAAACAAACCATCCCAATTTATTATTTTCTACATAATATTATTTCTATCTCTTAAAAAAAGTGTACACCAAGAATTAAGATATTTTTGTAATATATTTTTCTAAGAAAAATGTTTGACTTAAATTTAAATAATAACTAGATGAATAATATTTTTTATTCATATTTCTTTATATATTACCTTTGTCAGCATATTTTGAGCGGATATATATAATTTTACATATTTTAATAGTTTTTAAAATACAAATTTATTATTTGAATGATAAAATAATTTAAATAATGATAATAATATTAATCAAATAAAAACTTCAAAATATATACATTTAACTAAAATATAATATAATCCTCGTTACTTAATTTGTTATTTTATATATTACTTGAAGTAAAATACAATTCCTAACTTAATATACAACTTATTTAAAATATATGTATAAATTAAAATGATAAGAAACAGTGTGACATTTATACGTAAATTTACACAAACTTGATAAAATCTAATATGAATAAACATAAATATTAAAATCTTAAATTTGTCTCTTTTAAATTTTAATCGGAATGCGACAAAGCTAGAGGGGGCACCAATTATCAAAACATATATTAAAGTTAAGATATTTTTTTTTATTCTTGTAAAATTTTTATCATACATTTTTTTTTCTAATTTTGATAAAAAAAATATTAATTCGGAATAATAAAAATTAAATGTTATTAAGAACCAAAAACGAATTTCACTTAAAAAGAAAAAAAAAAAGTTGTTGTTTTTCTTTTAGGACAGAATTAGGGGTTTTTCTTTTTTCACAAAACCCTGGTTTTATTGTTCAAAAGCTACACCGCAAATTGCAACCCTTAACACAGACCCAACTCAACTCTTCTGCCTCAGGTGGCCGCAACGTGATTTTTTATTTTTATTTTTTAATTTTTACATTTGGGTTTTGGAATTAACGAGTAATCGTGTAATGCTGAATCAAAATTCCTCCTTCACAGCTATAAGGTTTTTTGGTTGAGAAAAGAAGAACAAATAAGAGGGTGTGAAGAAAGATGGGAAAGAAGAACAAAGTGAAGGAGAATGGAGGCAAAGAGCATTGCTCCTCGACACTTTTTGTCTCCAACTTACCCTATTCCTTTTCCAATTCTCGGGTATTGATTATTTCTTCTTTTCTTCTCCTTTCATTTGTTCGTTTGTTAATTGAATAAATGTATTTTTTATTCTAATACTTTTTTTAAAAATTTATTGCAAATATTATCAAACCAGTTGGAGGAGACGTTCAGTGAGGTTGGACCTGTGAGGCGTTGCTTCATGGTCACACAGAAAGGTAAGGGTTTAGTAACTGATGTATATTACATGATGCATGTAAATTTTGTATAGCTTGTTGATGCTTGAATTTTTTGAACTTTATGATGTATTCAATTTTTACTGATAAAAGAAAATCATGTATTTGGAGATTGGCAGCATAAGTGAGGTGTATAATATATTTTGCTCTGCATAATTTTAACATCTTTTTCTTTGCCTTTGCTTAATGATTCACAGGTTCTGCTCAGCATCGTGGTTTCGGTTATATCCAATTGTGAGTTTATTTTTAACTTCCAAAAGTTTTATTTGTTGTCATCATTGTCTTTGGTTGTTAGGTTGTCTTACAACTATTAGTTGTCAGTGTACTATGAGTTTGTTATGGATAAACTTCTTCATAAGATAAACTTCTAAGAGAGAAAAATAAGAAGAAAACAATGAAACGAATTACTTCATAGAGTAAAATTAACTTATGGATATTTAAAAAAAAAAAAATTTAGAGAATTTATATGAGAACAAATTAGCAAATGCATAAATAATTTTAACTTTTAGAGAAATTCATTTCCATTTTTTCTTCTTATTTTTCTCTCCTAGAAGTCTTCATGGAGAAGTTTGTCTAAATAATAAGCTCTCTATGTCAGTAGTCAGTTTCTGGCTTTAGCTTTTGTTATTTTGTTCTCGCCAGTTTTGATATGGTTTCTTGCTTATGCTTTGGGTAAAGACTCTTTCCACTGAAGCTACCAATAAATATGAATACTCAGTAGTCAGTAACCAAGTAAAAGTTCCCCCCTTTTGGAAAATGAACTCTGGTTGTATCAATGTTTAAATATCCTCAAACGTAATATGGATTGCAATATGCTGTTCAGTTATTCTATCTCAGTGAACCTCCATGATCTTGCCACAAAGATGCTAGTAAAACTTTAAGCATGGTGATTTACGAAAATCACTCAAGAAGATATCAATGGACAAACTTTATTCTAGATATTCAAGTTACAGAGTGCTTCAATAATATGAAACCTGTCTTGTTTTTCATGGTGACTGTGCTGTATAACTCTGTTGTCGCGGTCATTGGTAAATTAATCCATAATCATATTTTGTTGGTTGTCTCTGTTTTTTATGTAAGATGTACGGCTCTTCTCTCTCACCTTTATAAGAATTAGAATTAGTGATCTAGCTTTTTCTAGTTTGGTATTAATTGTTGCCATCTTCAGTGCTGTTGAGGAAGATGCCAACCGTGCTATTGATCTGAAGAATGGTACATCTGTTGAAGGCCGGAAAATTGTAGTGAAGCATGCAATGCCTCGTCCTCCCCATGAGGAACGACAGTCAAAACCAAATAAAGGTTGATGATAACTCTATAATTGGTTTAGCATATTGTGATATTTTCATATTTCACGCTGTTTGAAAGATGTGGAAATCATTTTAAACTTGTTTACTTTTATAACTTTGTTTTCTCCTCTCCCTCTTTCTTTTGTAATGTAATAGGGGGCACAACAGATGAGCACTCAAAGCCAAAAGATGATGATGTAAAAGAGAGCAAATCATCTGGAGCAGAGAAGCATGTTTCAGTTTTGAAGGAAGAAGGTTGTGAATTTTTTTATACAATTATTTTATAAGTTGCTCATTTCTATTTTTTTTCCCTTTTTTTATGTATTCTTTTTCTTCTTTTCTAGAAGTACAAGCCACAAGTAAACAGAAAAACTCAAGGAAGCCCATGGAAATGAAAAAATCAGCTCTTTGTAATGATGTAGCAGATGAGGGTGGTTGCTCAGAAAAGCAGAGGTTTTTACTCATTTGTCCTTTTCTGCAATTGTGTTTATCCAACCTTTTAAAATCGGTTAGTTACTGGAGATATTAAAGATAAATCCTGGGAGCTGATTTTAACATGGCTGTGATTAACGGAAATGACTAATGAGATGACCTGATTACAACTCCTAAAATGCTGTCTCTTGTCTTTTTTCTTTTGACAGGGTTGCTAGAACTGTTATATTTGGTGGTCTCATAAATTCTGATATGGCCGAAGAAGTTCACAGCCAAGCCAGAGAGATTGGCACTGTGTGTTCTGTTAAGTACCCTCTTTCAAGGAAAGATCTCGAGCAACATGGTAACTGTGGATTTTGATCTTTTCAGCTAATGATATATAATGCAGATGAAATAGGTTTTTTTGTTTATCTAATACGGTGATATGTCAGTTATATATAAAAAAAAGTTATATAAAAAGATCTACATTTTTTATTTCTTTTTATTGAATAAAATAGGCTGAATTCGTGTTCTTTTTGGTCAGATTTTACCACAGTTTTATACTTTGTGTAAAGTTCTTTTGTGGTTTTTGTGCGAAGCTGATTCTAATTAGATTTTCTCCTGTCTTGTACTATTTCAAGTGCTTGGTTGATTGTCAATATTATTTTTTAATGCAAAACCCTTTTCATATTTTAATCAAATGTTAGTTGTATTTTGTTCTATGTAATCATAGAGTACTGATATGGATGTTGAAGTTTGTTCCACTGAAATTGTCAAAGAGGTGGCTTTCCAGAATGTTCAACAAGATTAAATACATTATAGCACTTATTTAAAGATTCTTTATATTGTTTGGGATTGTAGAATTCATTATGGAAAATTTCCAGGTCTCATGCAAGATGGCTGTACCATGGATGCTTCATCTGTACTTTATACGAGTGTAAAATCAGCTCGAGCTTCTGTTGCTATGTTGCATAAAAAAGAGATAAGAGGGGAAACAGTTTGGGCCCGCCAGCTGGGTGGAGAGGTAAAGTGGTTGTCATAGAACTCAACAGAGTCAGTATGATATCATCAGCTCCAGCAAAACATAATTTATATATGAATAACTGTCAACTGAGAGAAGCTTTATTTCGTTTCGTTGTGTTTATGAAATCCAACCTTTTACTTTATGTTTTAAAATTTGTATTCCATGGTATTAATTATATTGAATGTTATTCATTTTCTAAAAACTGAGTAGGTCAAAACCCATTCCCTTAATTTCGTTTTTATGGAAAAAGTCATTACTCATTAGTAGTTGTATGTTTTTTTTTTGCCATTAATATTGAGAATAGGACATGCATGGTCTTAATATAAAGGAAGTTATGTAATGATAATTTGTGACATGTGCTGCTTCTAAAGGCTTGATTGGATTTTCATTTGGGTTTGGTTTTAGTCTCTGTTTCCTATGGTTGTGTAGAAAAGTATTTTCTTATTTGTTTCCATTTTTGTGATGTGTGCTGCTTCTAACGACGTGATAGGATTTTCATTTGGGTTGATTTTAGTCTCTGATTCCTTTGTTTGTGTAGAAAAGTATTTTCTTATTTGTTGTCTCCATTTCTGAGTGTCTAATTCAATATGTGATTATATGCTCTTTGAAGTAGTAGGAGTTGTGTAAATGTATGTACCCTGCCCACCATTTGAAAGTTTATATAGACTTGGAAGGCAGTTTTTACCCTGGTTGGGATGCATTGAGTAACTTAGACTTACTTTTTTAGATTTATCTAATAATCTATTATATGGTTGAAGATAGACTTCATAGTGTTTATGCTTTTATTCTATGATTTTTAATTGTTTGTAGGTGAAGCTAACTTCCCTGTTTACTGTGTATGTTCTTGAATGAGATATTTGTTTCTTAACAATTTTCTGCCGTATGTGGGTCAGGGCTCCAAGACTCAGAAATGGAAGCTTATTGTCAGAAACCTTCCTTTCAAGGTTTGATACGTAGAATTAAAAAACATGAAATACATATTGTTTGGATGCCTTGACTTCTGATTAGTTGACTAAACATGGATGCAGGCAAAAGATAATGAAATAAGAGATATGTTTTCATCTGCAGGATATGTGTGGGATGTATTTATTCCACAAAAGTCGGACACAGGGTAAGTCCTTTTTACTTTAACTTGACTTCAAGAGTTTCAGTATACTATCATACATAATGGTTTCTTAAACTGTTTTCTTTTCTCCTCTTCTCATGTGTGCAGTCTATCTAAGGGCTTTGCATTTGTAAAATTCACCTGCAAGCAAGATGCAGAAAACGTATGAACTATTATCAAGGTTTTACTTTATTTACCTTCTTGTGGGTTCTGAAATAACCTGCATATAAACTTCCTGTTTCTTTCAGGCCATTCAAAAGCTGAATGGATCAAAGTTTGCAAAACGAGTGGTAGCTGTTGATTGGGCTGTTCCAAAAAAGATATTTAGTAGTGATATGAATGATACTCATGCATCAGAGAAAGGTAATTTTTATCTTCAGTGAAAATGGTACTTCCGTCAGCCACTCTTATTATCTATATCGGATTTGAATGAAATTATGTAATTTTGATATTTTGTCTAGATCTTATTCATCTTTATTTAAAATTTTAGTAGTTTTGATGTTGTTGCTTGCCCTGCATTTCTTAATACTTGAGGTAGATTGCTTAATCAGTTGAAGGGAATGAAGTGCCTTTTGTCTTTCCAATGCAGAAATGCATACTTATTCATAGTGCTCTCCTTCATTACCAATGATTTAATAGTAGTATTTATGATGCATGTATATTATTATTTGGAAAACATCGTGCTAGCATTGTTACATATCTATATTTTAATCAAGTAGACTATGCTAAAACATGGTGCTTGTAAGTGTTCTACTGTTGAAATAGAAATTGGGATTAGTCTATCACTGTTTGTATGTTTGGGTTTTAACCTCATTTTACCCATTATGCTAATCAATTGGAGCCAAGCTGCTGAGTTGTTACAAACTTAATTATATTTATAGATTTTTTTGGAAATCATAGGATAGTGGTATTGTCCAATAGATTTCTATTTGGTAACTATGTCTATGTTGAAGTCAAAGTTCATTGCTTCATTTTGTAACCTGTGGTTTCCCTGGTAGATTGTCTATATCCCATTTAATGGTTTAGTTTGGTGTACCATTAAACATACTGTATTCCTAGAAAAGTTTGATCTTGTTTCTTCATGAAGTATAAAACATTTGAAGTATTGAGTCATTGTTCTAGTGTTCAAATACACTATCGGAGCTTTACATAAGTCTCACTCTTTATCTTTGTCCTATTTATTTTAGTCTGTCAAAAAACCTTTATTTTGAATCTGAACTACTTAAATTAGCCATCCTTTACAATTTCTGTAGGAGAACAAAACATGAGTGATGAGGATAGTGACGGGGAAGATGTGGAGCTTCTTGATAAAAGATCTGGTGAAGGAGATGACAATGATACAAACAACTCTAGTGCCACGGAGGAAGAGGGAGCTCCTCCTGAAGATAATTTTGATAAGGAAGCAGACATTGCAAGAAAGGTTCTTAACAACTTGCTTACATCCTCAAGCAACGGAATATCTGAAAACAATGATTCTTTGTTGTCCAAAGAAAACAAAGAGTCAAGATCTGATGAAATTGTTAAGGATGCAGATGGAAAAGTATCTGATGACTCTGAAAAGGTTTCAGGTGCTTCTAAGCCTGAAATTTCCAGCAGAAACAATTTATCAAATCCTAAGGGAACAGAAGAAGAAGATTTGCAGAGAACAGTTTTTATAAGTAATCTTCCCTTTGAATGTGATAATGAAGAAGTAAAACAGCGATTTTCTGGGTTTGGGGAAGTAGAGTACTTTGCTCCTGTTCTCCACCAAGTAACCAAGTATGTCCCAGTGTTATTTTTCTGTGTCTATTTCATAGGGCATTATTCATAGTCTCCTTTTACTTGATGCAGGCGACCAAAAGGGACTGGTTTTCTAAAGTTTAAAACTGTAGAAGCAGCTAATACTGCTATTTCAACTGCTGTTGCTGCTTCTGGGACAGGTATTTTACTGAAGGGTAGACCATTGAAAGTTTTAAAGGCTTTGGATAAGAAATCAGCACATGACAAGGAACTGGAGAAAGCAAAAAATGAGGTTCATGACCACCGTAATCTTTACTTGGCAAAGGTTTGTCTTAAACTTTGTAACACTTGTGGAGCAGGCTATTGAAGCTGATATATATGCATAGGACTAACATTTGTATTCTACTAAATTGTAAACAGGAGGGACTTATTCTTGAGGGAACTACAGCTGCTGAAGGGGTTTCAGCCAGTGATATGTTAAAACGTCAAGAGTGAGTATTTTATGGTTTGGAGTGCTGGTGGTGTTATTATTTTAACTCGTATCTATCATGTTAGTTATTATTATTATGGGCTGCACTGAGTAACCTTTTTTAATCCCCAACTGTCATAGTGTTATAGACCAGTGTATGCTCCATTGTGGGACCGACCAATTGGTTAAGTTGTGGAAAATTAGGGTTTTCTTTTTAATTCTCCCTATATTGTTATAATCCTTTGCAAATATGTGCTGCTTTTACCCTATGTGAACATTAGGAGAAAAAAAACGCTTGCATTGTGTTCTTCTCCTTGTTTTCCTTCTTCTTTTCATGCTTAATAACTAATTGAAAGAGGCGAAAAATGTCTCTTGAAAAGCTTAGATATAATTTCTAGCACACAAATGATAATTCTTGGCACAATCCATTTTGTGTATAGATCCACAAGCGAACACAATATGAGCCATAGATTCACATTCCTTTCAAATATCATTACTGGTATTATTTCTGATTGCCCTATGATATGTTGCATTTGATCTTACAAATGTGGTGGTTTAAATTCTATCTTCTTACTCAAGTGTAATTTCTTCAGCTTGTGTTAGTGCTCAACATTAATTATGGAAATTTCCATATTTTCCATAGGTTGGAGAGGAAAAAGAAGACAAAGCTTCAATCTCCCAATTTTCATGTTTCAAGAACTAGGCTCGTTATCTACAACTTACCCAAGTCAATGAATGAGAAACAACTCAAGAAACTTTGCATTGATGCAGTTATCTCTAGAGCTACCAAGCAAAAACCTGTAATTCGGCAGGTTGGTTAAGTAGATCGTGACTTTAAGTTGTCAATTATTGTTCTCTAAAGCTTTAAGAGTGTCATTTTATATTTTTAACAATATACGTATAATTTGCAGATAAAGTTTTTGAAAAATGAAAAGAACGGAAAGGTTGCTCAAGAACGCTATTCACGAGGAGTTGCCTTTGTTGAATTTTCAGAGCATCAGCATGCCCTTGTGGCTCTGAGAGTTCTTAACAATAATCCTGGTGACAACCATTTCTCATCTCTGGGATTAGACTATCTTGTACTTTTATTTCTGTTTAATTTAAATTTTTCTTTCATTGACCACAGAAACATTTGGTCCTGAACATCGACCGATCGTGGAGTTTGCTCTGGATAATGTTCAAACACTTAAACTTCGGAAGGCCAAGCTACAATTTCAGCAGCAAGCTCCTCAAGATGAGGACAATGCCATCGAAAATGACAAACCTGGCAACGTAGAAGTTCGCACTCAGGACAGAAAACGAAAGTCAAGAGAGCACGGTGAACCTACAAATGGTGAATCTGGTGATACACTTACAAATGGAAAATCCCTTCAAGGACGCAAATCCAAAATACAGAAAGGCAACAATAGGAGCAAAGGGGCACTGAAAGAAAATCCAGAATCCTTGTCCAAGAAGCCAAAGAATAGCCAAAATGGCCAGAACAATGGTAGTGCATCAATTGCCGATCAAAACACTACCACTGCCACTAATAGAAGAAAATCAGGAAACAAAGATGATGATAATGGGTTTAGAAAAAGAAAGATGCAGAATCAAGAACAAGAAGCAGGCCATAAGGTTTCTAAGAAACGGCCTAAGAAGAGTAAAGATTCAGTAGGAAAGGACGTAGTAGACAAGCTTGACATGCTTATAGAACAATATAGATCTAAGTTCTCACACAAGGGTTCCAAAGAGAATGATGGAGAGAAAAAACCTTCAAAACAGCTTAGGAAATGGTTTCAATCATAGTTTATTTTTTTTCATATGAATTTTGGTATTTTTTTTTTCTGTCTTCGACATCTTTAAGGAATGTAACATTAATTACACCATATCTTATGTTGTTTTTCTTTCTTGTCCTTTACAATAATTTAAATATCAAATATTGTTTTTCTCCTGTGTTTGAGGTATGTGTGCAAAATATTTAAATCATGCAAATGGAGTTGATCTATTTATGTAAAACAAGCATTATTTATTAAATCATTTTAGTATTGACAGGATAAATTGGGAATTTCAATTTGTTTTAGGGTAATCCCATCAAATAATGTACATTTTCCCAATTAGACTTGACTCTTGCAAATATGCATGCGGATTACCAGGCTGTCGCACTCCACTTAAGTAGACAGACATGCATGTTAATTAAGAAATTTGTCGTGTAAGGGAAAAAAATATTTATTTAGGGTTTAGGGTAACATTTTACATACATATTTTTGTTTATATATAATTATATATATTACTTAACCCTTTTTATTTTTTTAATCTTTTTCTCATCTTGATAAAATATCATGCACTAATATGTAATTTATTTAATAAAATATAAATTACTAAAACAAAACTCTAATTTTGATTGAAAATTATCACTCGATATAACAGCTTAGTTGTTTTAGAAATTATTCTTGATTATTAAAATAATTATTACAAAGGTTAATAATCTTCAATTACATATCATGTACTAGTTCTAATTTTTTTTATTAAGAAGTTAAACAACCAAATTAAATGAAAAAAATAATTTAAATATAATATCTTTTTATATTAAAGTCAAATTTTATGTTAGAAACACTATTAAACATTTCATAACACATTTAGAATTTTCCTTTTCTAAGCTCCAAATTCTTTCTTTTTTTTAATAAAATATTAAATACATTTAGAATTTTTTAAAATAATAATTAAAAAGGTTTTTTTTTTTAACTTATGTGTCATCAATTAAGTGTGTATTTACTAATCATCCATAAACAGTGATTTGAAAGGGCACTTTGACCGACACAAATCATAAACTTAAAATTTATGGTTCGACATGAATCTAACGGCTCAAATTTCTTGATCCAGCTGGTCGTCACATACTGGCTGTTAATTCGGCATACGCATGGCATGCGCACTGCATGCGCTACATCTGCAATACAGAGGATAACGGTAACGGTTGAAACTCAAGAGTCGAGTCGAAATCACACTCACTGCATTACAGTTCTATAAATTCTTCAATGCTTTCACTCTTAATTTCTCACATCATTTACTCTCTTCACTTCCTCGTCTTATTCACATTGGTAACCCTTGCTTTTCTCTTGTTTTTCTAAAATCTCTATTAGAAAATGGAAAATAAATACTTAAATTCAACACTTGTTTTTGTCATTTTCTTCAATATGTTATGATTTTATCTGTTTCTGCTCCATTTTTTCAGTTTCTTCGATTCATGCAAAGTTACCAATGGAGTCCTCCATCGATGGTATATCACCTAAGCGCTCTCGTTCAACCGGTATATTCCTCTTTTTTCTTGTTAATTTTTTTTTTTTTTTAATTTGACAAAATAAAATGTTGATCACCACTTATAGTATTTGCATTTTCAATATCATTTTAATTTTTTTAAATCTTATCCCCTTTTTTTGGTGGAGTATTTGCATGTTGTACGCCGAATTTGTAGCTCTTTCACCTTTGAACTCTAATAGCCAAATTTGTAGCTTCTTTTGGTGGAGTATTTGCATGTTGTTCAATCTTTCTGTTTGCGGCTGATTTATAAGCATGCATGTCAACTAAGAAACTTAAATGTTGAGTCCGAACATTTTGTTTTAAGACAAAACTTAAATATAGTATTATCTTAAAGTGTGTTCGAAATGTTTTTTAAACAGAATTAGAATTTTAGCTAAGAAATATGCTTAATAAACTTAATAAAGGTTTTTATTAATTATGTGAATTCTCAAGGTGATACTTTTCTTTTACGCCGATGGTGATACTTGAATTTTATAATAAGAGAACAGAAAAAAAAATGACATGTAAGGTACTATATTTAAGTTTTCTCCTGTATTTTATTTTATCATTTTCTTTTCTTTTGATTTGATTAGTTGCTGGCTGGAGTTGAAATTGTGTTGGGGTGTATATACTCAAGTTTAGTTGAAGTATATGAGCTTTGAGAAATTTTTTTTTGCTATCTATCTCTGTTATGCTTTCTTCCTCAGGATGCCTGCACTTAGTGCATCATGAGGTTTTGCCCAATATTAAATATATAAAAACTTGGTGGAATAACTGCTGGTCTTCTGACTATAGTTTCATTTTGTGAAACTAGAATATTTCCCTAGCCCTGAAAGTGGCAAAAGACAGAAGTTATCGGGTGTTGTTGACCACACGAATCCTTTTGCAATATCCGATGTTGTGGTTCGTATGGAGAATGAAAAATTTGGAAGTGTCACAAAGGACATAGAGGACCTCGTAGCCCGAAAAATGCAGATACTTGGACCTTACTTTGCGAAGTATCCCGAACTTATTAATCAATTGATGACTGTGGTAACTGACCACGATGAAGACACTCCTAAGTTCGAAGATGAACTAGACACTGGTTTGACACATTATAATGTCATAGATTTGGAGGGGAAAAACACTGAGAAGCATGTCCGTGCAGCATCAATTCCTGTTGTGATTCAAATTGATTCAGATGAGGAAGATGATAGAGATAAAAAAGCTATTGTTCCATTTCATGAAGCTTCAGAAGAGGAAGATGATACACATAATAAATCTATTCTTCCGTTTTATGAAGTTGTGGTCCCGAGACAAGCTGCACCGTCTCCTGTTGTCATGAAGACACCTGTAAGTTTTTCTTTAGTACATTTTTTAGACCCTTTTTCTCAACAATATTAATAACTAATGCAAGATGATTACCATTATATTGAACTCTTAAATTTAACTGGCTTTTCTTAAGCATATTAGTGTTCCTTCTTTGTGCAAAGGCACAGATGAATTGCAAAATTAACATTAGTGAATGTGCGTAGATCTGAGGTGAAATTTGAAGCATGAAACAAATGTTGTGAAAATTTCTGAATCCCTTAATTTCTTAACATTGGATAGCTCTCTTAAAAATAAGTTCTTAATTTCTAATACTATGACTCAGTTTCACTGAAATAGACTATTTTAACTTGTGGTCATAGTTTTGAAATCATTGGCTCGGATGTATTTCTAAACTTGAATATATCTGATGCAGTATGATTTTCCTGTACTTTTGATCCTTTATATTATGCTTGGTCATTGGACAATTGATGGGGTTGAAAATGAAAATAATGGGTGTATCAGGATTTATATTTTATCTAGATGTCGTGCTATTTCTGTATATTCTTTTTCTTTGCTCCGGCTATTCACATATTAATGTTGAAAGGGGAATAGTGAATGATGATATATGAGCTCAACCATTTGCTTTTATGAACATGTGTGAAAATTTTTCATTTGAATCACTAAATTTGCATATGATTAACTTAAGTTTCTGTGTATTTAGATTTAAATTTGTAGCTACTCTTCTTGAGAAGATGCTGGCTCTTCCTTCTTGCTCTTTATTTCAATGTAAGTTGTTTCACTAACAAGCTTTACTGTCCTGTGTTTAACCATGCATTTTAGGAGTATGCCACTCCCATTCCTTACCATGGCGAAAGTAAAGATCTGGAAATTGAGACAAGTATGGGGAGTAAAGGTAGCACTAGTGGAGATAAAGGTGTTTATATTGGTGTAAAGGAGGAAGAGGATGATAAGGTTGATTATGCAGACGACGATTCCCTGGAAGATATTTGGAAGGAGATGTCACTGGCAATGGAGAGTTCCAAAGTATAATTTTGTTTTATTTTTTAAATAATAATACTTGTGTTTTTCATGTAGTTTATGTTCTACACATTTGGATGATTGTTTGTCATTTAATTTGTAATTCTTCACTAAAATTGATGTGTTAGATTAAGGGTTGCTGAGGCTGCACATTTTTCTTATGAAGATTAGGAAAAAAAAAAAAAAAACTAGAGTTGAACAGACAAGAGTCAAGAAAATAAATCAACTGATAAAGAAATATTTTTCTCTTTCATTCAGTGTTATGTGTTGTATGTATATAAAATATAAGGCTTCATTACATGTAAATATTGCTTACATGCAGTTTTATTTTCTGCTCAGTAAAATTGCTTGTACACATGTCATAGTAATTTAACTTTAAGTACATTATTTATTAATCTGAAGTCTACCGGAAAATTTCTGTTTACAGAGTTCCTTTGGCATTTTGAGTTTAATTGTTCCCTCTACTAGGTTGTTTCCGGGAGTCATCTGCCAGATGAAGAAGTAGAAAGAGCTGATGAAGAAGCAGAAAGAGATGAGGGCTGTGATCATTCTTTTATTTTAAAAGATGATATTGGTTATGTTTGTCAGCTTTGTGGCATTATTGACCGGAAAATTGAAACCATATTTGAGTTTCAGTACAAGGTTAGAATTTTTTTTTTTTTTTGGATTAATTTTATTTTATTACAAATCTTAATTATTAAAATTTGATAAATATGTAATAAAAACATAAAATATACTTTTAGTTTTATGATCACTTTTAATTATTGGGCTTGAAATTAGATGCACAACACAAATTTTGAGCTGGTAGGGCATAAACATAACAAAATGACAAGTGAAACAGATCCCAACTTTTGTTAAATAAGCTTATGATAATTTGCTGTTTCCCGTATCTCTAGTGAGAAAATGTTTATTTTATTTTATTTCACTAAATATTCTTTGAGGACTCGGAAACCTCTTTCTTAAACCAAAATAATATAGCAGGTAGACCATTCATATAATGTGGACTTAACTAAATATTCTAGATTAAGATCTGAGATTATTTTTGACTGGGACAGGAAGTGCTAAAGGTTGACTTTATTATTATTATTATTATTATTATTATTATTATTATTATTATTAATTATTAATTATTAATTATCATTTTCGTTATTATTATTATTAGTAAAAACACAGGTTCTGGGTGTCGTCTTTTTTATTACCTTATTTTTTTAATAAATTCAAATTTATTATTTAAATTAATTGTAATTATATATATATATATTTAAATATATATATATAATTTTTTAATTATATAAAAATAAATATTAAAAATCAAATGAATTTATATATATATATGAATGTTTGTTTGATTGACGAATAAAATTTTATTTCAAAATTTAGATAAGAAAAAGTAAAAATTAATTAATAATAGAGAAATTGATGAAAGAAAAATTAATAGAAAAAAGAGTGAAAAAATTATAAATAAATAATAATAATAAATATATTTTAAATAAAAATAAAAATAATTTTAAATTATATTTAGGCGATGATAAAAAGTTGTGAAAAATAATTATAGAAAAGGATTTTTTTTATATATTATTATTATTATATTTGATTTTATATTTTATTGAAGGTTAAACGGAGCACAAGGACTTATGCGTCTGACTCCTATAATACCAAAGCAAAAAAAGATGTATTCGGAATTAATGTTGCTGAAGATGATCTCATGATAACTGAATTCTCAGCACATCCTAGACACAGGAGACAGATGAAACCGCATCAAGTTGAAGGATTCAATTTTCTTGTTAGAAATCTTGCGGGTGACCATCCTGGTGGCTGCATCTTAGCCCATGCTCCAGGATCTGGGAAAACATTCATGATAATCAGTTTCATGCAAAGTTTTCTAGGTAAGTATCCGAATGCAAGACCCTTAGTGGTGCTTCCCAAGGGAATATTGTCAACATGGAAAAAGGAGTTTCAAACATGGCAAGTAGAGGACATACCTCTATATGACTTATACTCAGTGAAGGCAGAGAGTAGAAGTCAACAACTAGAAGTGTTGAAGCAATGGGTGGAGAATAAGAGTATCCTTTTCTTAGGATACAAACAGTTCTCCTCTATTGTATGTGATAATGGGACCAACATTTCTTCTTCATCTTGCCAAGAGATTTTACTAAAGATTCCTTCAATTCTTATTTTAGACGAGGGACATAATCCAAGGAATGAAAACACAGATATGGTTCAATCCCTTGCGAAAGTTCACACACCTAGAAAAGTTGTTCTGTCAGGAACACTTTATCAAAATCATGTCAGGGAGGTGTTTAACATTTTAAATCTTGTTCGTCCCAAATTTTTGAAGATGGAAACATCTAAGCCTATTGTCAGGCGCATTCATAGTAGAGTTCATATATCAGGTGTGAGAAGCTTCTATGATCTTGTTGAAAATACTTTGAAGGGCACAGATTTTCAAAATAAAGTGGCTGTCATACGAGATTTGCGCGAGATGACAAGCAATGTCCTTCATTATTATAAAGGGGATTTTCTTGATGAGCTTCCTGGTCTCGTTGATTTTACTGTGGTACTCAATCTTAGCCCTGAACAAAAGCTTGAGATTGAAAAATTAAAAAAGTCATCTAGAAAGTTCAAGATATCTTCTGTAGGTAGTGCTGTCTATTTGCACCCTAAATTGAAAACTTTAGCTGAAAATGGTGGAGAAAATAATATATCTGATGATATAATTGATGCTCTGATAGAAAAATTAGATACCAGAGATGGTGTGAAGTCCAAATTCTTTTGGAACTTACTAAATTTGTGTCAATCAGCTGGGGAGAAACTTCTAGTATTTAGCCAATACTTGCTCCCTTTGAAATATTTAGAAAGGTTGGCTGTGAAGTGGAAAGGCTGGAGTCTAGGAAGGGAAATATTTGTTATTTCAGGAGAATCAAGCACTGAGAACCGAGAATGGTCCATGGAAAGATTTAACAATTCTCCTGATGCCAAAGTCTTCTTTGGCTCTATCAAGGCTTGTGGTGAGGGCATATCATTGGTGGGGGCATCACGCATAGTTATTTTGGACGTTCACCTTAATCCTTCGGTCACTCGCCAAGCTATTGGTCGTGCATTCAGACCGGGCCAGAAGAAGAAAGTCTTTGTGTATCGATTGGTATCTGCCGATTCTCCAGAAGAGGAGGATCACAGCACTTGTTACAAGAAGGAATTAATTTCAAGAATGTGGTTTGAATGGAACGAGTATTGTGGTGATCGAGCATTTGAAGTTGAGCAAGTTGATGTCAAAGAGTGTAGCGATTTTTTTCTTGAAAGTCCATTGTTAGGGGAAGATGTAAAAGCTCTCTACAAAAGGTAAGTGACCATTTTTCCCCATTTTGTATATCTTATGATGTCAATTACACTTTTTTTTTCTTATATTTTTTTATTTCTGTGTCAGGTAGGATATGCCTTTCAGTGGATGTGGGTAGGCAATTATTTTTCAATTTCTTGTGATTGTGACTAAAATTTGTGTGGACTTGCTAGTTTTGTGGGTAGGCAATTATTTTTTTTGCATATGACTAAAATTCTATATCTGTGGTATTTGTATGTGCTGGTAGAATTTGACTTTCATTGAACAAGAGTGAGTAGGCAATTATTTTTTGCATTTATCTGATTGTTCAGATTTAGGATTATATCTTTTTAAAGAATGTGAGGATTTCCTTGCGGATTTATCTAAATTTGATGAAATCCATGGGATGGCTTTAGAAAATATAAACTCATCTTTTTGTCCTGCGGGCAGTTTGATTCAATTTTTTTTTATTAAAAATTTACCCAAATTACATTTAAAAATTAAATATTGTTAAATCTGTTTGATTTTAATTTATTTAATATAAAATTTGAATTAAATTATATTTTGATTTTTATTATTTTAAAATTAATAAAATATTTATAAAAGACATTTTATGATGAAAAATTATCAAATAGTGAGATATGTTTTGAATTTTTTTATACCTGTTTTCATATTTAATTTTAATTTTATTTTTTATTTTTAAATTACATAATGACATGATTAAACTTATCATATAAATTTGTTATAATATTTTGATAAATATAAATATATCACAAATATAATATAATCATATTGTAAAACAGTATTTTAATTTGTCAATATATTTATTAGTTGTTAATTAGTTTTAAATATGTAATATACTTAAATTATAAATATTTTAGTTTGGTTCTTGATTTCAATTGGAAAATATAAATTATTTTTTTTAATTAATTTTTAGCTTTTTAAATAAATTTTTATTATATTTTCCCTTACAAATTATACGTCCGGAGATGAGGAGAGAAAGCTGCTCTATTCTGCATGTATTTTTTTTAATCAATGTATATCTATTTTATATCATAGATTTAGTGGTAGATGATAATAAAATAATAATTGAATAAAAAAATTGATATATATTTTAAAAGCTTATTTTTTATTTAATATGATGAAATACATATTTTTTTAAATAAAAATAATGTTGATTTTTATAGAATACATGTTTATATTTTTAAATGTATAAAAATAAAAGTAGATTTACTATTTGGTGTTGTGTCCATAAATTGAGATTACTGTAATTTATTCAATTATTGGTCAAGTATATTATTTTATGTTTACGTACAAATAATAAAAGATAGGTTACTATCTTTTTCTTTATTGAAAAGGTAGAACGAATTCAGATATCATTACATTTACTATACAACGTACATTCACTCTCAACTATTCGTGGAATCACTTTAAAGTATATACATGTATTAGTTATACTTATTTATTTTCATTTAACAAATAACTCATTATTTAAAGAATGTTAGAAATAGTCTGCTTAAATTTAGGTCATAATTTGTTTTCTAACCTAGTTATTTTTTTGGGACTTTTCAAATTGATGTATTGGCTTAAACCGATTTTGAAAACTCTATTAATAACTTTTGAAATTATAATTAATAGACATATTTCATAAAATTATGGTTAATATGTCTGTTACATGAATTTGAAATTATTATATATAATATTGAACCTTTACAGAAATGTTTAGTTTATCTTTCTTTACAAATTTGTTATATATTTTTAAATACTTTAGAAAGCAAAATTATGAATATTTTGTAAGAATTATTATATTATTAAATAAATTTTATTTTTCTTAATTAATTGGTCTCCAAAATTTGTTTTTTTGTTTGTTGATGTTGGAATATTTTTTATAATTTTTTAGATAAATTTCATAAATAAAACGACTAATTTACTCCTTTCGTAATGACTAGAATTTTAATCTTTAAAAAATATGTAAAATTTTCATTTTTAAAACATTATGTTTTTTTTTTTTACTTTATCCCAAGATTAATTACTTTGTGTCTCTGATGCATTTCTTTAGAAAATAAAAATTGTTTCGAAAAATAATACTATATTGTTACTATTGTTAATAAAAAAACTTTAAAACTGTAACCATCATAGATCGGAGGGAGTACTACTTTTTCAAAGCAAATTTACAGAAATAGTGATTTAAGGAACTTAAATTGGGACCCAAATTCATGCAAATTAATGTTGACTCACATTGATCGGAGCATTGCATGGTCGGCTTCTTCCAAGAAACAAATTGGAAATTCCTTTGCTGGGATTAAGATGAGGTTCATGAACAATCAGCATGATCACTTCGTAATTGAAATGCTAATTCAGAAAAAAAAAAAAAAAAAGGGCCTTATTCTTTGTTTGATAGTATAAAATCACATATAGTGTTCAATGTCAATAAAATATATTCCTCAATTGGTATACAAATTCCTAATCACTAAGAATACATTTTCTTTCTTCCTCACAAAACAGTATAGACCTTTTTTAACATAATTTTTTCCGTTTCCTGTGAGGCTGTGGATGATTAATCGATATAATTCATGGATACAAAGTACATTGCATTAAAAATTAAAAAAATTAAAAAATAATAGCACAAAAATACGAAAAGAGAATAGTGAGAGCGAAAGGAAAAGAAAAACTTAGCAAGGAAAGCTATCTTCACGGGCCATCAACTAAAAGGCTTTTTAAACTTCTATTGTTGTGAATTTTTCTTTTGATTTGTTCTTTCTCTCTTCCAGACAATTACTACGCCATAAAAATCAGATGAAGCCAATAAATTTTCTCCATGGTTCCAGGCAATACCCATTACAGGAAACCGATGACCCTGCATTACAAAACTTTTATTCATTTTGAGCTTTATTATAAAACGAATACCAACTAACAAGACTCAATCCCCTTAATTAAAACACCTGATTGTAAGAAAAACTCCACCAACTGATGATTACTCATCAGTTTACAAAATAAATTAAAACACCTTCAACGAAAGTAAGACTAACCTGTAGCTTGTTCACACATGTATTTTTTGGCCGAGTTAAATCATAAAAATAGACATTTGAGTCCTCACTTCCAGCAACTTCATATGACAACAGAGGATAATGTTAGAAAGACAACCATTGTAATGTTGCTTAAGTTAAGGTATTTAAGAAAAACTTAGTTTGTGGCATATTAGTCTCCGTTTCCATTGAAGTTTCAAGGTAAGCATTATAAATACAAGTTAAATCACAAGTTAATTGATTTTAGAGAAATTTAATTTATTTCTTTTTATTTTTATTTTTATAAATACTTATGGAGAAGTTGACAAATTCAAGCAGTACATGATCCTTGACTTATTTTCTAGTTTTACAAGGCAAAGTTTGGGTTAATTAATTAAACCATATTATTTAAAAGTCCTTCAAGAGACAGAAGAGGAAGGAAAAGGAGAAGAAAAAGAAGTATTGCTAGAATGATATCAACATACCTATAAATTCTCCTTTTTCAAGGGATAGGAGAGGACAGAAAGAAGCTTGAATTTTGTGTATACGTGGAGCTAATTTTAGCGAGCATCTTAGAGTTAAATAGCCATTTATCTCCAAAGCCACACTACAATACACCAGCATTAGTGCTCGAAAGAAAAATAAGAATTCAAAAAAAGAGAACTGAATGGACTCGGGGTAATTGAAAACATTTTTTGAACCTGAAGAAAGACAGGTTTCCATCCTGGGTACATGTCAACAACACAGGTCCGTGAGCGAGTAGAGAGAAACTCCTATACTGCACTGTGGTAACAGGAGATTTCTGCCTGCTACTACTTCGATAACGATGGGAGCGAGATAATACACCAGTTCGAGAGTTCATTTTTACTGAGTATATACATCCCTACACATACAATCCAGTACCTAAAGAAAATGAGATCAATCTAACAATTAGGATATACAAAACAAAATACATGTGCATATATAGAGCAGCTCACCAGTGCATCTCCGCAAAATATGAGAAGTCCTGTATGGTCATGGTCCAAAGAGGTAACTTCGCTGTCAAATAGTGATTTATTAATTATCCTTCCGGTACTAAAATTGAACACCTGATACATCATTCATTTTTAAGAAAAATAATAAATTACTATAAAAGGAAATGTAAGCAAAATATGACAACATAATAGCAGAGGATTTTATGGGGGAAAGAAGTGAAAACTACAAATAGTAACTAAGCCACAAATATTAAATGGTGGGAATATTTATCAAATTATAAATGAATGAAAATATGTGTTGAATGAATTGAACTGACTGCCATTGTTTTCCTGTTATTCCAGTGTCTGAATGACAAAAAACTATTCTTCCTATCAATTGACTCTATCATATGATCTGAGTCTGCTTGAATATGGGGAGAGGAAAGGAAATGATGGAAAAGGAATAATTCTCCTTATTTAGGAGTTTGGAACTTTGAAGAAGGTAAAGTGTGTAGACCCATTCCCATTCAAACTATCTGAGCCGTTCCCTCCTAGCCAAGGGATATCGAGGGGTTACTTTTATTTTATAAAAACTTGACATTTACTACTTTACCTTCATAAATTGAGTAACTTAATAAAAGGGTTATATTTGAATTTTAAAGCACATTTATAAATTAACCTTCCTATTTCCTCCCTCATTATTATTCAAACAAAGGAAGGTAACTCTGCTTCATTCCCTATTCATTTTACTCTATTCTCTGTGAAACATCTGTGCATAATAATAGCACCAAACCAACTAAACAAACAGTTCTTGATACTTTACAAACAAAGCACAATGTCAATGACATTTAAGGTCTGGGCGATGCCACAGCAAAGACATTTCAGGTTTACCATGCAAGAACAGAAATAACCAACATCAATACATTCCAATAGAAAGGCTTCAGAAAAGGTGTCAAACTGCTAATTCCTTCTCTATAAAAACAAAATGGAAACAATTAATATTTACATTGATTTCTTTGTTTGCATTTCCAACTGAAAGCAAGTTGTTATTTACCTGCACCAAATACAGAAGAAATGCAGACTTCAGTAGCAACCAAGGATGGAATCAAAAGAAAAAATTTATTTACCAATATAAAATATCCAAATCTACATGCATAATGAAATAGGAAAACATACCTTTGGAAAAATTGAACAAGTTTCAAAGAATATTTAAGTTTCAGTAGATGATATGAAGAAGGAAATATGAAGCCAATTGTTGTCATTTACCTATTCTTTCCTAACTGACAAATTCTTGTCCTCTCATCTCACCCTCTATCTTAGAGAAGAACATTCAGTTTCACTAGAAGTGACAAAGATGGAAAAATTCTACATACTAAATTCACAGCCTCCTCCCCTCACTATTTTATGTTTCACTCAAGCATATTTGTATTTGTTGCAGTCTCAAGCCCACCAACCCAAAATAAAACCAGTGTGTAGAGGAAGTCTTAAATTCTTTAGCATGGAACACAGAAAAGTACTGGTCCAACTCATCATTTTCTCTTTCTGAAAACAGGTTCTGCCAACAAATAAGAAAAACGAGAGAAAAATAATAAACAAAACTACAAGTAAATCCAAGTTCAAGATAACAATGAATGTCTGTGTCCTTCTGAAAACTATGAGAATGATTAAATTCCACCCATAAAAAATCTAGACATCTTCAATCTAGGAAAGTCAATTTTATCACTTCCCTTAGTGTAAAGAATGACTATTACAACTTCTAGAAAAACATAGGCATAAGAGAGTGAGAATCTAGTAAATTGAATACACACAAAGCAATAGATAAAAGGCAGAGAATTTTACTTTTCATTCAAACACGAAATTTACCAAAAAATTACCAAAATATCTAAAGTTTTCAAATCTAAGACGAGTATATTTTGTCCAGCTACAAAAGAAAGCAATGGTATCCTCGGAAGAGATGGGAAGCTAGCATTCTTTATAAGTAAACAAGACACCCATATACATAAACTGTTATACTTACAGGGTGAAAACGGATACACAATTGTGAAGATACTCCATATATCACCCGTATGCAAATACCTTTTGCTATCTCCCATACTCTCACAGTTTTATCCAATGAAGATGATGCAATGTATTGATTGTTTGATGTGAAATCAAAATCTGAAAATAAACAAGCATACGAAGTCATGTAATAAACTAGGGAGCATTACAATTTAGGAAATCTTGGAAAATCATAATTCCACTTTAGGAATGAGTAACAAATTCGGTAAGAATATTAGGTCAATGGCTGACAATTTTTTCAGAAATCTGGCCAATTTGATCTCCAATTGGCCAAGATTTATTGATCCCTAATCCCCCAATTAAAAATATTGCTTTATTGCACTTGACCATATATGTCAGGCAGCATTAAATCTTATATCAAATAAACAAAGACAGTTTATCCAACCTGTCACGTCTTTGGAATGCCCTTCTAATTGTTTGATAACTGAAGGATTCTCCGATACACTGCACACAGTCAAGGTTCCATCAGATGCCCCATAAGCAAGTAGATCAGAACTCATGTGCCCAAACTTCAATACCGTAACTACACATAAAGATTTTCAGGATTATTCCACTATGAAAACCAAGTAAAACAGAGGCTGATACTAGGGTAATTAAAGACAAATCTAGCTTGGACTTACCAGAGGCTTTGCACTTGTCAAAGATACAATGCATACCAACAAAAGAATAAGCAGACTCAGGCGCACGTTGTCTAGGACGATCAGAATCACTTGCACTTGAACCAAAACTTGATCTATGATTATATACTGGATTTGCATTTTGCAGATCCTACAATATAAATAAACACACGATTTTGATAAATGCCACAAAAGGTAAATCATCAAGAAATTTAAACTAATACTCACAGCATATGAGCTAAACAGTCAGTCCTCCAATTTCGAAACAATTAAACAAAGCTACAAATTATCATGGCCTAACATAACCAACATATCAGTATAAACACACTAAGTATACTTGTAACTATCTTGTTAAATGTACGGTCATTCTATCTATTTCATTAGTGTAGACTTACGTAATATCTAAAGAGATAAGGAAATTCTATGTACATTTCCTCCAATCTAGGAAAGTTAGGTGCATCTACTCTGACAAACAGCAACTTCTAAAATTGTAGTTTCAGCAAGAAGAGGCATAAAGAAAGTGAAAGTAAAATCTACCCAGCAAGTATAGGGTTGGTTCAGAGCCAATATTAGTGAAGAATATAGTGTATCATCTATGGGCAATTCTAACAGCTTTATGAGTAATAAAATATTATATAGCATTTCTTCTAATTTGTCTAATTTAGTTTCTGAATGTTATGTTTAGCTCTTCTACAAACTTTTTCATTCCTAAAAAAAGAAAAAAAAAATAAAAATAAGCCTAAGAATCCACCTTTCCCAGCACTTCCTTGACATCAGCATGGTCGCACCCAGCCCCAAAAGCCTAGTACCTAGGTTACTAAATGAATGGATGGTTATCCTATCAATTATTATGGTACACTCCGTTAGTATCTATGTACTTAAATTAAAAAGTATAAATCCCATTAACAGAATATGTCTATCTGTTAATAATTTTAATGGATATGGCATTTCTCTACCCAATTGTTAAGAGTCAAAGACAAGAGGTATGTGCAATACAAGTATATTGCAACAAAATCTACAATGCACAACATACCCGCCCAGAACTCAAGCTGTCCACCTCAGACCAACGGGAGTGTGGACTTGGAGATGGAAAAAATCGGCCACTGATGCATCAACCAGTAAATTATCCTGATGTCAGAATTGTATGGAAACATAAATTTAAACTAGTACCATGAATGAGAAAGCTGCATTGACATAAAATGTGGTTATAATTACAAACAGAAACTCAAATTGAAAAATTAACCACAAAGAAGTACATGGAATTCACATTAAAATAAGAAAGGAAGGCAACTAATGGGGAAAAAATGTAAAGAAATTAAGATCATTTTAATATAAGAAGAAACAAAGTACAAATGTTGGAAAATATGATATCCTCCTAAACTAACCTAAAACATAACAGAGAAAAGACTAGTGAAAAATAGATAAGCTAAAACCAGCTTGCTACACAACTAGTCATAAATCATAATCATCTTGTGAAAATGTTTGAGACAAATGGTCATAACTTTCCTACATATGTGAAGAAAGAGACGCACGCTAATCAAACATCTGTCTTCCAAAATTTTCCATTCTCGCAACTGATCAAAGTTTAATTTACTATCCAACAACACATCCAGATCACTTTGAATCTCCATATCCAATCACGGGCATCTTTAATTCCTCATTTTATCTCCTTTCAGAGACCATATCATGGAATTGTATGATACAAAATTAAGCATATCTGTGCTCATTACTTTCAGTAAAAAAAAAAAAAAATCAGCAACCTGTTTCCTGGAGTACTCTGGAGACTTGGGCCACGTGAACTATCCCTTTCCCAGTTTCTAGGCCTACATATGTAATTCCGGTATGCCACGTAAGTTTTCCCATTGCATCTCCAATCCTTCAACACAATCAAATGTCCATAAATCAAAAAGTAACAACAACATAGCCACAGGAGATAACACTATCACAAGTAACAATAATAAGAAAGACCGAACTTAGATGCAGTTCCGTATGTACTTCTGATACTATTCTCTTATCAGAATTGAAGTTTCACCTCGGCAATCTTTGTAATATAAGGTGGTTGGCACTGAAGGTAAACATAAATTACCTATATAAAACTCCAATTCTGATGAACTGCACTAGGAATAGTAAATAAATACTGTTCTAATAACAATATTAATAATAATAAATCCAGCTCTAAACGAAATTAAATATCGTTTATGAGGATTGAGAACATTGTTAGAACACGCGAGTCAACAAGCTTATAATCCAAAAGTCAAAATGTAACAATAGACAGACATAGGTCACATCATTGAAAGAAAAACTAAAAAAATTCATCACCGGAAAGAATGTAAATCTATCACGATTAATCTGGAAATGAAACAGAACTGAATGCATATAAAAGAACGAGATCGATACGGTAATTATAAAGAGAATTAAGCTAGAAGCACTTATCACAATCTAAATTTACAGATTGTAATGATAAAATTTATCAGAAATATTAGAGCGCGTGTTCTACGCGGAGCGTACTCTGCGGCGGAAAACTCCGGCCTCCGCTTTCCGATAAAGGAGGAGGCGGCGAATGCCGATGTACTCCGGATCGCTGTCGGCGATGGTTGGCTGAAGCATACAGCTGAACAACTCTGGATCTGAACTCTTGTCATTGTTGTCGTCGTTAAGGTGGTTGTGTTCGCTTTGTTGCGATTCTGTTTCGCCGTCGTTGACGGCGGCGCTTCCGTGCTCCGACATGGTATTCTATGGAGCGCTCATCGGAGAGCGGTGTACGAACCCGATTCTCCGGCGAACTTTGCAACGGCTAAGGAGTGAAGGTTCGATTCTAATCAGAGAAATACAGAGAGAGATCGAAATTAACTGGGAACCTTACCAACTGGTGACCGTGGAAAAATCAGGGGAAAATAAACATAAACATTAACTAAAAATTATTATCCAGCTACGGTAATATTTTTATTTTATAATATATATATATATATCATTTTTCAATAAAAATAACTATTTTAATTATTAATTTTTTATAATATAATAATTAAGATGAATTAGTATTTTATAGAATTGGATTAAAATATATATATAATAAAAAAATTATAATTTTTATTCTTAAATTAAATTAAGTAAACCCCTCTCTCTCTGTATACATATTATCTTATAATTATTTATATAAAATATTATTAAAATTAAATAATAATATCAATGTAATTAAATAAGATAAATATAAAGTTGTTTGTTTTAAAAAGAAAGAAATTAAATTATAAATAAATTATTTCTTACCTTAATTATAAGCATATTTTTTATGTTTTAATTATGTTTTTTATTTCTAAAATTTAAATAATTCAATTTTTGTCTTTTAAAATTAATATATATATATATATATATTAATCTCTTAAAAATGATATAATATAATTTTAATTTTTAAAAATTAAATTTAGAGAATTAAAATAAAATTTTAAAATTTGTTTTTAGTCCTTTAAATTTAATATTTAAGAATTAAAATTATATTCTAAAAATTAAAATAATCTTTTAATTTAAGGGAACAAAAAAATATTTATTCTAAAATTTAAGAATTAAAAGTATAATAAAAAATTTACTTCATTTGTTTTCTTTGTATCGGTTCAATGTTATAAAAATGATTATAAAATGGCTCTGATAAAATATATGACCTAGGCAACACAATTTAATTCTTCATCATTTAATTAAATATAACTTAGTCTTGATTATCATTAGATTAATCATTATCAATTATATTTTAGACTTATTATATATTTTACCAACCTATTTTAAGCATATATTTTGCATATAGTAATTTTTTAAATAATTTTAGGTAATATACTACTTAAAAAAAATAGACACATAATGGATCATATTATCATAATTAAACATGTCTCTTAAAAAAAAAATATTCTCCTTTTTAGTATAATAATAAATTAAGTTAAGCTCATAACATATTATATGTCTTAATAGAGAATATTTTTTTATATTAGCATCTAGAATACCATACAATTCATTAAATTTTCAATATAAATTATTATATTAAAAATTTAATGGATTATATAAATTATTATATTGGAAATTTAATGGATTATATTGATTTGTAAAGAGTATGCATTAGATTGTGATAGTACTCTAACTTATTATATGCTAATTTACAAACAAACATCATTTTTACGTTTACATCAAAACAACGAATAGGAGGAGCGAAAAAATGACAATGAAGGGGAAGAAAACTTTTCTGCTGTTCTGGCACCATTGTTTGAGAAGTAAATTCACTAAATTAGTAATCCATTCAGTAATTTAGTGAACAATGTTTGTGCTGTTCTGGCACCATTTTTCTAAATTAGTGAATGTTTCAGTAATTAACCTGAAAACTAAACTTAATTATATTAACATTTTGGGCAAATACATATGTACAACATTCATTGTGCTAATTCATAGACTTTGTGAAGCACAAGCATCTAGGGTGAAGCTGTCACATATAAGAGCAGTTCAGTATACAGAGTAACTAAAAAAATATTGCCTATGAAGTAAACCATTAAACTTGATGCACATGAAATTAGATATAGGACATGAAAATAAAGGAGAGGATTCCAAGCTTGCACAAGTCAAATTCTCTTGATCCGTGTTATGGATAAGCAGACTCTGATTCTCTTGATCACCTGCAACACACCTAAAATGCATAAATACCACTGAAACCAAACCTGAATCACAAATTTCTCAGAGCAACAAGTAAACAAAACCAGATGGAAATAGAAAACAAATTTTAAACACGCAACAAAGAACAACCTTTAAAATTAAGTTCTCCAGAATGGTCTAAATACTAAAAGCAAATCAGATTCTAACATAAACAATGACTGATATTTATTTTAAAAAGATAGGCATATGACAAGAAGGGAAAGAGTGGTCACTAACCTTTTATACAAAGCTTTTACATCCTCCCCTAACAGTGGACTTTCAAGAAATTGATCACCACACTCTTTCACCTCAACAGTCTCAACTTCAAAAGCTCGATCACCACAGTACTCATTCCATTCAAACCACATTTTTGAAATTAATTCTTTCTTGAAACAAGCATGGTGGTCTTCCTCTTCTGGAGAATCAGCAGATACTAAACGATACACAAACACCTTCTTCATCTGACCGGGTCTGAATGCACGACCTATAGCTTGACGTGTAACTGATGGATTGAGATGAACATCCAAAATAATTATGCGGGAGGCCCCAACCAGTGATATACCCTCTCCACATGCCTTGATTGAGCCAAAGAAGACTTTGGCTTCAGGAGAATTGTTAAATTTTTCCATAGACCATTCTCGTTGCTCCGAGCTTGATTCTCCTGAGATTACAAAAATTTCTCTTCCAAGACTCCAGCCTTTCCACTTTATAGTCAACCTTTCTAGATATTTCAAAGGTAACAGATACTGACTGAAAACTAGAAGCTTCTCCCCTGCCGATTCACACAAATTTAGCATGTTGAAATAGAATTTAGACTTCACACCATCTCTAACATCCAGTTTCTCTATCAAATCATCCATTACATGATCAGATATAGAATTTTCACCACAATTTTCTGCTAGTGGTTTAAGTTTAGGATGCAGATAGACAGCACTTCCTACAGAAGATATCTTGAACTTTCTTTTTGAGAGATTTTTTATTTTCCCTACTTCGGGCTTCTGGCTAGGGCTAAGAGTGAGTACCACAGTAAAATCAACAAGACCAGGAAGCTCATCAAGAAAATCTCCTTTATAATAGTGAAGTACCTTGCTCGTCATCTCACGCAAATCTTGTATAACAGCTATTTTCCTTTTAAAATCAGTGTCCTTCTGCAAAGCGTTTTCAACTAAGTCATAGAAGCTTCTCACCCCTGATATATGAATTCTACTATGAATGCGTCTCACAATAGGCTTTGATGTTTCCATCCTCAAAAATTTTGGCCGAACAAGATTTAAAATGTTAAACACCTCCCTGACATGATTTTGATAAAGGGTTCCTGACAGTACAACTTTTCTAGGCGTCTGAACTTTTGCAAGGGACTGTACCATATCTGTGTTTTCATTCCTAGGATTGTGTCCCTCATCTAAAATAAGAATTGAAGGAACCTTGAGCAAAATCTCTTGGCAAGATAATGATGTACTGTTGGTCCCATTATCACAGACAATAGAGGAGAACTGTTTGTATCCTAAGAAAAGGATACTCTTCTGCTCCATCCATTGCTTCAGCACTTCTAGTTGTTGACCTCTACTGTCTGCCTTGACAGTGTAGAAGTCATATAGAGGTATGTTCTCCACCTGCCATGTTTGAAACTCCTTTTTCCATGTTGACAATATTCCCTTAGGAAGCACCACTAAGGGTCTTGCATTCGGATACTTGCCAAGAAAACTTTGCATGAAACTGATTATCATGAATGTTTTCCCAGATCCTGGAGCATGGGCTAAGATGCAGCCACCAGGATGATCACCTGCAAGATTTCTAACAAGAAAATTGAATCCTTCAACTTGATGGGGTTTCATCTGTTTCATGTGTCTAGGATGTGCTGGGATTTCAGTAACTATGAAATCGTCTTCGGCAACATTAATTCCAAATCCATCTGTTTTTCCTTTGTTATTCCATGAATCAGATGCATAAGTTCTTGTGCTGCGTTTAACCTTCAATAAAATTAAAGATAATTAAAAAGCCAAATTTGAACACTTCTTGTTCCAAACATAAGTAATATAACAATCTTAGATCTTAGTCCAGAATATGTATCATGAGAATTATGAACTATGCATTAATTTTATAAAGCAACAAATCCCACATGATTCGAATAATGGTCTACCAGCTTTTGTATTGTTTTTGGTTTAATAAAGAGGTTTGTAAGTCATTAAAGAGAACTAATATGAATCGAAAAAAATAAATATTTTCCAGTAAGAGATATGGGAAACAGTAAATTATCACAAAAGTTTCTTTAACACAAGTATAGAGAAATTTAACAATTCACTTGTCATATTGTTAGGTCCTGCTATGCTCAAATGTTCAACCTGTACATCTAATTTCAAGATCCATACTTAAAAACACAATTTTGACTCATTCAATACTTTTTTTAATCATGATTTATAAACAAAAAGCAAGAATATAGGAATTAGAGTCTAACCTTGTACTGAAACTCAAATATGGTTTCAATTCCTCGTTCAATAATCCCACAAATGCGACAAACATAACCAAGATCATCTTTTAAGACAAAAGAATGATCACAACCGTCATCTTCTTCTTCTTCATCCGGCTGAGGATCCACAGAAACATCCTAATGGAGATACAATTAAACTAAATCAATGCCAAAGGATCTCTTAAAATGCAATTTATGGGTAGAATTCAAAGTAAGAAATAATGTACGTATAGCTAAATAACTACGACATGTGTGCAAGTAAATTTTCCTAAGCATAAAAGAAAAGCATGAGATATTTACATGTGATGGAGCATTACATGTTAGATGCAAACAACAGGTATAACATAAAAAAGGTTAAGTGAGCGAGCAAATAATTGAGGCCAATATGGATAATTGTATGCCATAACGCACTACACATAAAATAACATTCAATATGCATTTAGTGAACCACTGTACATCTAGAATATGCAATACACATAAACAACTTATCTAAACTCAGCTGAGGAAATGTGAAGAACATTTTCAGAGTACATCTACAAAAATAAAATAAAAACCTACATGTACAAAACTAACTACTATTATTGTCTACATAAATCAATGAATAATGTAGTTGACAAGTAACAAACCCACCCAAAAAAGAAACTATGACAAGTAACACATCCACCCAACTATGCCATAAGAAAAAAGTGATGTCTCGGCAGCCCCCAAACTAACATGTAGATATCAGGGAAGCATTAAAATTAAGTTACATGAAAATATCATCCCAATGAATAGATGATAAACTAATTGGCAGAGACAATTATTATTATTGGAAAAAAAACAAATTGAAGTACGATACTTTTGAACATTCTATTGCCATTGACATCTCCTTCCAAATATCATCTAGACCATCATCTTCAATATCAACCTCATCTTCTTCGTCTTCCTGCACACCAATAAAAACACCTTGGTCGTTCCAAGTGTTGTTGCGTTTACCAGCCATACTAGTCTCAATTTTTAGATCTCTTTTTCCCGGGCCAGGAATGGGAGGTTGATACCCCTAAAATGCATTGTTACAGGTAGATTAGTAAGGTATGTCAGTGAAACAAATTACATTAAAAGGAAGAACAAGAAAAGAAGAATCGCCTAGCAACTTCTAAGGGAAACAAACAACCAACAAAAGCCTTATCCCACTTGTTCAGAATCATCTTTTCAAAATACACATTTGAATCCAAATGCAGAAAAACCTACTAAGGAAGGTACCTTAAAAGCAAATGTAGTGATTCAAATGAAAACAATTTACACAATATGCTCTCAGAAATAAATGGAAAAGCTCATATATCAAAACACCCCATTTATCTTTCAACATTAATGCATGCATAGCAAGAGTAAAGAAAAAAATATAAATAGCACGCAATTTAGAAACAATATAAATCTATATAAATCCATTATTTTTTCATTTTTTTATTTTCAACCTTATCACTTTCCCTACTACCAATAATACAGTAAATGACCAAAGTACCGGAAATTTCATATTGCATAAGAATATTCAAGTTTAGCAAGAAACTGAGTGATTGCACAACTAAGACCACAGGACAAAAAAGTCAAGTCTCTGAAACTAAGCAAAGGTACTATAATTAAGTGCTTATATTTTAGGAGGGCTATGCTTCAAAAATTTACTTCAGAGTCTTCAATACAATAATTATTGTTGATGTTGTAATTCATCGGAGCCCTTGAACAAAGAAGGATACTAGTATGCTTCAAGAAAACAAGCTAACTTTGAGAATTCAATACAATGGTAATCACCTTGCTATAATCATAAATATATTTGAGAAAAAAAGGTATAAAATGTAAATGGTTTAATGGAGAAAACTTTAGCAACAGCTAGTAGAATCACAAGATAAATGCCAAAAGATAAAATGACACACTAACTTAATATGCCAAAAAGTTAAAACATATGAAATGGATCATATAAGGATGATGGATATGTAAAATGTAAAAGTGACTTAAGGAAATATATTTTTTAAGGAAACAAAATTCAAGAAAACTAATTCAAGAGTCAATGGTAATTTTACAATAATCTTCTGCCACAAAATGTTCCAATAGATGCTACAACTCAGTCAAATCATTCCAAATAAAAGATCATGCACATTAGCATCCATATTTCAATGTTCATATATTTAAATAATTACTTAAACAAGGAAAAAATAAAACTTACAATCATCTTGAAAGCAGGAGATGGAGCAACTATTGTGGGCAAAACAACTTCATGAAATGGGACCAGAGATTTTTTATCTGTATCATCTTCCTCATCTGAATCAATAATCACAACATGATCTTGTGATGCAGGGACATCCTTTCCCGTGTGTTTCCCCTCCAGATCTATGACATTTTGATACGTCAAACCAGTAACTTGCTGATTTTCCAACTTAGGAGTTTCTTCATCATGTTTCATTACAACTTCCACCCATTCATCCACTAGAATGGGATATTTAGCGAAGTAAGGGCCCAATATTTGCATTTTTTGGACTATAAGGTCCTCTATGTCCTTTGTGACACTGCCAAATTTTCCACTTTCTAAACTATCCACAACATCTGATATTGCAAATGGATTGTTGTAATCAACAACGTACGAAGTCTTATCATGTGTTGGGCATGGCAGGCTATCAGTTGAAAATTTCAGTCTTTTGTCCCCGCCACGATCAGGAGAAAATCCTGGTTTTAGAAAAAGAAACTACACTCATTGAAGCAAACTACAGATATTCCCTCAAGTGTTATAAATTGAATATTCTGTATAACTACAGAATCCACAACGTCCATGCATCATGGGGATTTGGGAAACATAATACAACTATAATAGCAAAAGTAAATATTCTCAAGGCTTGTATACTTCAACTACACTCAAGTGTGATACAAGAACAATGCAGTTTCAACTCCAGCCAGCAACCAATCTAATCCAACGAAGTAAATTCAAAAAATGAAATGAAATGATTGAAGTCAGTATTTTGACATGTTTTTAGCAGGAAAGATATGTGGAACACTAATGGCTCAAGCCAAATGGTGTTCACCAACCAATCATCGATTCATATCACAGAATTCTCAACCCCGCTCCCATCTAGTTTAGAACACAAGTGGATTGCGGATTGCCAAGTTTGTTCACTTCTCCACTTCTCTACCTACACCAACCCCCCCTTTTCAAAAAGACTGACTCAAACATCATCACATTGTTTTTACAAACTAATGCCACTACTTCCAAGCCAACCGATGAACGAATGTTCATGTTCATGACCAACTGACACCTATCTCTTTGGCATCACCAGGAAGAATAAAAAAGGGTTGCAAATGCAACAATTTACCATCTAAAAATGACTACAAATACAAACAAAGTTATAGTACATCATCTACACAATGGCAGAGCCAAAAGGTTTCATTAAACCTTATAAGATACATAAGGCGACACACTGTCAGACACTTTAAATCATAAAATTAAAGAAAAGAAAAAAGATTTTCTATTACGAATTAAAAGTTAAAGGGCAAAATATTTTGCATAACATGCAAATAATCCACAAGCAACTAAAAAGGAAATGATTCTGGAAATGCAAATAGAGTACCCTGGATCAACACTAATGTCAAATTTAAAATAAAAAGAAAATATTGAGAAGGAAATTATGAATATACCTGTTGGTCCAGAGCGTTTTGCAGTTGATACAACATCAACAGAGGATTCCATCAGCTAACTGAAGAAACTGAAAATAAATTGAAGGGAGATTAAAACTAAAAATCAAATTACGGGTAAAGAAAGAAATGATAGATTAAGAAGAAAAGTTTTGTCATGAAAAGGGTTTTCAGAAAAAAAGAGAATGAAAGAAAGTGTGACTTCAGATGGGATTGAAAAGTTTACAGATTGAGTGAAGAATTTGATGAATCTGTTTCTGTGTGAGAGGGTGAGAGTGTGTAAAAGAGTAGGTTGTTTTCAAAGTATTTTCGTATACATTTTAAAAATAAAAAAATAAAATAATATGTTTTAATTATAAAATTAGTTTTTTTAAACCTATGACGTGGATTATTTGACAACAACATCACATTTTAAAATAAATAATTTCAATTTATAAAAAAAAATGTTTTATTTTATTTTAAAATGTGTTTACGGAAAAATTTGTTAATATCAATAAAATAATTATATTCAAATGATAATAACTATTAGTATATTTTACCAATAACATAGTAATTTAATCATTTTTATTTTTATAAAAATTTTACTCTTAATTATTATTACTAAGTATATTATAAATAAAAAATATATATTTTATAATTTCCAAAAGCTATAATTTTTATAATTAAAATTTCTAACTTGAACTCTATCAGTGAATTTTTTTTTTTAAGATATTTAGTTTTTAAATTGGAATTTAAAATTTAAAATATATATATATATATAATTTAATAAATTATTATAATGGTGGTTTTGCGTTGTTGTTTTAAGAAATTAAGATACCAACTTCAACTTCGATGAAAAAAAATCTAATTTGACGTAATTATTCATTCTTTTTAATTATTTCTCTTTTTTAATTTAAAAGATTTCAATAGTAACGTGACAGTATAATAATTAATAAAAAAATAAATATAAAATAATTTAAAAATCTTATTAAAATATACTTTTATATTATATTAAAAATAAATTTTAAATTTAATTTATTTTTATAAAATTAATTTTATATAATTTTATATATATTAACTTAATCATATTTTTAAATAATATAAAATCTAAATTATAAAGGGTAGATTTATATACTTTGTATAAATGACACTTGAAATAATCACATATAAAAAATGTAAACAGGAGATAAAGCTTTAAAATATGATAAAAAAAATATATTAAGTTTTACTATCAATAGTCATCTAAAATTTAATGTGATAAAAAAATCAATAAGGATCATTTAAAAAAACTATTATTTGTCAAATTTATAAGTTTAAAGATAAAAAAAATTGAAATTGGTAATATCAGAATAAGTTATAAAAAGTTCAAAATTACTGTTTTTTTTAACTAATAATGCATAATGAATAATGAATATTATTTTATTCTATTTTAATTATATTATAAGAATTAATTTATTATAAAAATATTAATATATATTTCAAATTTTAAATATTATAAATATTTAGTTAACAGTAAATAAAATTATTTATCAAACAAATTCAAAACAAAATTATTTATATATATATAGGAAGAATAATTAAAAGATTGTTCTAATACGTTTGGAGTATCTTATATTTAAAAATTTGAAGCACAGAATATTTATAAATTTATTTTAACTTGACTCTTTTATATGTAATTTTAGTAAAACAAAGCACAATAAATATTAATTTATTGCTGTAAAATTAGGTTATTAATATACAAATAAAAAAAATAACTTAAATGAAGAAAGAATATTTTATTAATTAAATTAAATATTATAAATAAAAAAATTAATTATTTAAATTTTATTTATATAAAATTATTATTTTTCTAATTTTTTTTTAATTTCTAACTTCATTTTTTTTTAACATTATAAAACTAGTAAAAGTATATTTATTTTTGTTGATGAAAGTTTATTTAAAATAGGTTTGAATTTTTTTTTTATATTAAGCAATTTTTTTTTAGAATTTCCTGAAAATATTTATATAGTAAAAAAAAAAGTTAATATTTTAGTAATTCAAATAATAATTTAAAATAAAAAATATAATGATTGATAACGTGTAATAAATATATTAAGATAATGTTTTTAAATGCTTGATTTTTTAAATAATAAAAACTTATTAAATATTAAAATGTATGAACAGGTAAAAATGATTTTGAATTGTTTTTTAATATTCTAATATGAAAATTAAGAGAAGTATAATAAAAAAATTATTAGATTAAAATTTTATAAGGGTTGTTGTATTGTATCATATCATGTATTTATGATTTCAATTTATATGAATTATCATGGGTTGATTAATGTTTTTATTTAATTATATATAATGTTAAAAAGTAAATTAATCTAGTTTAGGATAATTCTACAAAATTAATAAAAAAAAATTAGTAATAGAAAATGAGTTAAAAATACTTTAGATCAATTGGAGTAAACTTTGTAAATTTTTTGGTAAAAGTCAATTTTTTTTATAATTTGCTGAGCTTACAATATTTTTAATAGAAAACTTAAAATTTATTCTAACATTTGGATTAAAATTCATTAAACGAAGAAATTTTTGTTTAATGAAATTATTATTTTTTTAATTATCTCATTTTTCTTTAATGAAATTATTATTTTTTTAATTATCTCAAATTCATTTAACGAATTGGAATCCATTAAACATGTTAACATTTTATAAATAGATAAAGTAAATTATTGACTAAAATTATTTGGATAAGAGTAATTTTTTTTTTTATTTTCGTCTATGTGATAAATTGTTACGTAATTATGAGTTTATATTTTAAAAATATACAAATGTGTTAAGTTAAAATGATATTTTTTTTATATTTTTTTTTTTTAATTTTCTTTTGTTAAAATAGATGGGTGTGTTATAGTTTAAAAATATTGATAATTTGATTGAAATTATGATGAAATGAGAACAAAATAGATACCAAAAAGATATAGGGATAACATATAATGTTATAGAAATGAGTTATATTAATGAAATTACAAATTTAGTATGAAATATCATAACTTTAATAATATTAGAATTATTAAAATCATATAGATAAATATATCTTTGAGAATTGAGAGAGATTTTTATTATTGGCTTATAATGTAAAATAACTATACCATTAGTCATGGAGTTTAACAGTAGATTTTGAAAGTTCTAACAAATTTTGTGGAAACCAAAAATATGAAATATATAAAATTAATTTTTATAAATGTTAAAGAAAATAATTGGTTGATAAGATCCTTTTTTTTCCTCTAAAGAATGTTATTAAACAATTTTAAAATTTTATTTTGTCGTGTAAGGTGGACAAATTCCAATAGTATAACTATGTGTTTAGCACTTACAAAAAATAGTGTGATAAATGTAGTTTTTCCAAGTCCAATATCTCATTAAAAAAAATAATCTTCTGAAAATTGTTAAATGTGAATGAATAATATGTTGATTTGTGTTAAAGTTAAAAAAGTTAATGTGTGATAGAAAGAGATGAAAAAATATTAATAGAATTAAGATATTTCTTACGAAATTTCTATTACCACTCATAATTTATTTCCACAACTTTACACGTATAAAAAAATACATATATACATGAAAAAATACTTTAATATTTACATATTTACATTTCTCAATTCTCAAAATCCATATCTACATCATTACTCATTTCATATAATTCAACCTTTATTTTAACAATAATAAAATAACCTTTAATTTCCGATCTAACTCTTTAAACTAAATTTTTTATAAAAACATATACTAAGTAATTAAAACTAGTATAATAAACTTTTATAGATGTTTGAAAACATGAAATAGTATTTTTTAAATTCGTTCTTTGACCTTCTAAGTGGTCATTCACCTCACTTAATTACCAATGGGTTATCTAACAATTAATTATTTTTTATTTTTTAAATAATTTAATTAATCTAATAACTAATTTAACTTTCGAATGATTAAATGATTGTTGAATGAACAAATCTCTTAAATTTTTCCATTAAAAAAAATTCTCCTAATAATTTAACTCTTAAATTTTTTACTATTTCACTTATTTTTTATAACCAATAACGTAAATTTTCAAAATAAACCTCTAACTTTAATTCAAAACAACAATTAAATATCTAAAATAATCTGTTAATTTTTTCTTTTCTATTATCTCTTCTAAACATAATACTTCACAGAGTAAATATTTTTTTTCTTAATATCATTATTAATAAAGGAGATTAAAATTTTCAATGTATTTTAATATATACGTCTCTTGTCATTCTTTTAATATTTATATTTTTTACCTATTTTTATATAATCTCTTAAAATTTTATCTTTAATATTTTGATAATAGTTTAATAGTTAATTATTTTAATTAAATTTTAATTTTTTATTATCTTAAAAATGCGAACACAAACACAATTATGTTTGTATATTTACTAGTAACAATAAAAATAATTAATTTTTTCATAAGCTAAGCAAAAATAACTATGATTTGTAAAAAGTAAAAATTATTCATTAACTTCTGCACTTCAAATAATATTCCTCTGTTTGTTTATAAAGTGTTCACTTTTACTTCATTTTCGATTAAGATAATAAATATAAGAGACTAATAAGATATATGAAAAATGTTAGGTTCGTGTTCTTCTTATATGTTTACTATAAATTATGAACATATTTATTAAAAGACTTTTGCGTGTATTATTTGATGATTTTAAGGATAATTTTAGTATTGGTCGTACTCGTATTTCAACTGTGGGAGTGTATTTACATATATATTAATAGAGATATTATTAATTTATTTTTTTTATAAAGAAAATATCCTTAATAACCAAATTTAAACATTTTTAATTAAAAAATTAAATAAGATTATTTTTTCGATTACTAAATTAACAACTTCACAGAAATTTAAACAGTTAATAATAACTCATTTACTATTTGTTTTTATAATATGTAGCAACATCGTAAGAGAGAAAGTTTATATTAGTAACATTCTTAAAAAAAAAAAAAAGTGACAAGTTGAGTAAAGAAGAAGAAGTTTGTGTCGGCGCTATCTTATGTTTGTTTTCCACAAGAGTGTATGGTTTTGATATGTAGTGTTTTGTTTTGCACAATTGGACTTCATTTTGGGGTTTGGCGCTTTTTCCCTGACGACCCTTTTAGATTCTGCCACTTCCTTCACGTCAACGGTTCGATTCCCCGCACCACTTTCCCCTTTTCAATTTTAAAAACCCCGTCGGATTTTTTTCTCTTCATCTCCTCTCTCATGTGAAATTTCAACGTTTCTTCTTCTTTTTCTTTTTCTCTTCGTTCCCCACACTCTCACTTCCAATGGCCTCTCCCTCTTTTTCTTCCTGCGTTGTCAAGGTACCCCTTTTCTCTCTGTCCTTCCACACGAGTGTCTTGTCGTTTTTATGCCATCTTATGTCGTTTTGGGTTTTTTTTTTTTTCAGGATGCAAAAGTGCTTATGGTTGGTGCTGGTGGAATTGGCTGCGAGCTTCTCAAGACTCTGGCTCTCTCCGGCTTCCCTGACATTCACATCGTTAGTTCTCTTCTCTATTTGGGTCTTTGAGGTTATTTTAAGGAAAGGGTTTTTCAGTTATTTATTTTTGGGATTTGAGTTTTTGGGTGTTTCGTTTAGGGTTTTGTGCTGTTGGGTATTTTTTAAAGTTTCGAGCTTTGTGTGTTTCGTGAGATGGGTGTTTAAAAAGTTTCGCGCCTTTGTTTTATTAAGGAGGTCTCTGTGAGAGCGAGGAGTTAGTGTTGTTTGTGCTGCGGTAACTGTCTTGAGTCTTGGGGGTGGTATGGTGCCGTAAATTGTTGTTTATTTTGGATTTGGGAGGGTTGATTGGTAGTTTGATTTGATTCCTTGCTCCTTTTTCGTGGTTGGTGGTTGATTGGTTGTCGTTCGAAATTTCAATGTTTTTGTGGTTTTCTGTGAGGTTTGAGCAGTTTTTATGTTTCTGTGGTATGAACTGTGTTCAGGGAAGAATGGAGTGTTTTGTTGACTTGAATTGCTGTTTTGCTAATTCATGTTGGCGATGATGGAATTAAGGTGTTGGTACGGTGTGGTTGTGGATCTTTGTATTTATTTGGGAATCTTGAATTTTAGTAATTATAGTTATGGCTAATAAGATCTTAGAGAATTGAATTTTAATTAAAATGGTTTTTTGGTGGAGATGGTATAGCTACTCAATGCTGAGGGTGATAGGTTAATGATAATGGTGGATCTGCTGAATGCTGGAGGCTTTTGTACCCATAACTAGTATCTTGATAGTTGCTACTGAATGGAATCGTGAGAGTGTTGTGACCTTGTGCCATACATGTTTTGATCAAGGATCGTCTCATATGTTTATAATTGTATTAATGCATGTCTATATATATTTATTGACATAGTAGTCAGCAAAGCCATTATTTCAGCCGCAATGGCTGTAATTTTAGAGTTTGTCACTGTACGATGCTACCTGAGATTGATGACTTTATTATTTATTATTATAAGTTAGATTCTTACCTGTTGAAATTGATTTATCATTTAATGTAACCAAATTTTGTATGTCAATTAGTTCTACAATTATTTGTCATGGACAATTTCGATTTATAGTTTTGAGAGCTGCAGAGTTGTCTGATGAGAAGCATACTGGGTTGAAAACTATCTCGAGTATAGCTCAAGTGTGTTACTTCTTTACTATCCTTGTTTCTCGAAAAATCCATCCTAGAATTGTTCCATGCTAATTTTGTAAAATGGCGTCACTTTCTACTAAATTGAGTTCCTGTATAAAGGCTTGAGCATTAAAATTGAGTTGGTAGTCTTACTGTCACCAATCAGTCAACCAATCATGACTTCTTGCCTTATGTATGAGGAGTTGATGTTTTGTGTGTGTGTGCATGCTGACTAGTCATTTTTTGTAAATTCTCTCTTAATCTATCTGTATGGTTTTGAGCTATGGATGTGCTTTAACACATTAATATTCATCAATTGTTTCTAACGTGCAGATTGACATGGACACCATAGAAGTCAGTAACCTGAACAGACAATTTTTATTTCGACAATCTCATGTTGGGCAATCCAAAGCTAAAGTAAGTCTTAACTGTTATGGTTATTATTGTGAATGGTATAGGTTTCAGTTGTGTATCCATCTGATGAAGTTTTCAACCAGGTTGCTAGGGATGCTGTGTTAAAATTTAGGCCCCACATAAACATTACACCATACCATGCAAATGTCAAAGATTCTGAATTCAATGTGGACTTCTTCAAGCAATTTAACGTTGTTCTAAATGGACTTGACAATCTAGATGCACGCCGGCATGTGAATCGCTTGTGCCTGGCAGCTAATGTTCCTTTGGTTGAAAGTGGAACTACTGGGTTCCTTGGACAGGTAAATTCATTGTATTTATTGGCTTCTAAGTAAGTGATATTGATTTTAAGTGAGATGTTCTCATAGCAGTATTCAGTAGATTCTGAATGGTACTTTTTCTTGTTTGATAGTTATTTTTATATAAGCGTATCTTATTTTTTTTAATTATTGATTATTGGGTTGTCCATATATGTAATTATGAAAATTGGTTATTGTTAGTGACTAGCATCGGTATTCCTAGGTAGGCAAATTTCTTATCAGGAAAGAAACATGTTTTATGTGGCATGCTTTTAAGCTTCACAATGTAGTTATCAGCTAAATCTTTGATTTCTGCCCAGAGAATATCCACCAAAACCTTCATTCTGATTTTCGGTTTTGTTCATGTTCTATGATTAGATTTATTTAAAGTTTTCAATTCTTAAAAAAATATAATTTATAATGGTGTCTGGCATTTGAGGTTTGATATTTAACACTTGCTGTTTCTTTTGCTAATTTTGTTACACCATATGCCTATGGATTTCATGGCAAACACGTCTGTGATATTCTTTTTTGCCAACACACTTGATATCAATTTATTGTGATTGTGTTGTTAATTACTGCAATATATCAAGTTGCTGTTTTTCAATCAAATTTATGATTTAGTTTTAATTGAAAGTAGGTAACCGTACATGTCAAGGGCAGAACAGAGTGCTATGAGTGTCAGCCTAAACCAGCCCCCAAGACATATCCTGTCTGTACTATCACAAGTACCCCATCAAAGGTATGGTTTGCTGTCTTTTTCATTTGTGTACTGAAGTAAATGAAAGTGTTAGAAGCATAAAACACTAATGTGAGATTGTCCATGAAACTTATATTGAATTGTAGGCCTCCAAACATGTAGTTTAAGACTGTTTAAATATTTTAGGTGATATTACTATGCATATATTGATTATGTTTGGTTAGTCATGTCTTTTGCTAGGCATCTAACAGTTTGTATCTTGAGAGATGGATAATGCGAATCTATAGTACTGGGGTAATTCATAGCAATTTGAGGTTGTTCACGATTATTTCGATTTCCACTGAACGGGATATTTTATGTTGCATTGTTGTATCTTGAAGGATGCCACTAGATAAATACCTTTTAACATTATATTTAAAGCTGTCATATTAGTTATATTTTAGGAAAAGGGATAAGATTGATACACTCAAGTGCTTGCCTTTTGTGTTATCAAATTAAGTATGAATTTTGATATTTGCTTCAAACTTCTGTTTAAAGAGTTCTAAGCTTCTATCTCCTATTGTTTATGGCAGTTTGTTCACTGTGTTGTGTGGGCCAAGGACCTACTTTTTGCTAAGTTATTTGGGGATAAAAATCAGGAAAATGACTTGAATGTTCGATCAAGTGATGGTGCTAGCTCCTCTGAAAATGTAGAGGATGTATTTGAACGTAGGAAAGATGAAGACATTGATCAATATGGAAGGAAAATTTTCGATCATGTATTTGGGTATAACATTGAATTAGCTTTGTCTAATGAAGAAACATGGAAAAATCGTAATAGACCAAAGCCTATATACAGCAGGGATGTTCTGTCTGATGAACTGGCTCAGCAAAATGGAAATTTGGAGAGAAATTATGCATGTGATGATGAATTATCAGTATCTGCCATGACATCTTTGGGCATGAAGAACCCACAGGATATTTGGAGCCTCAGAGAAAATTCTAGAATATTTCTCGAAGCATTGCGACTATTTTTTACGAGAAGGGAAAAGGTCTTTCACGATACTTATTTTAATCTATCATATTTTAGTATGATCTTCATATTTGGATACAGAACTTTGTTTTTATTTTTTAAATTCATCTTTGAGCAGGAGATTGGCAATCTAGGATTTGATAAAGATGATCAGTTGGCTGTTGAATTTGTTACTGCAGCTGCAAACATACGGGCTGCTTCCTTTGGCATCCCTCTGCATAGCCTTTTTGAAGCTAAAGGTATTGCTGGTAATATTGTGCATGCTGTTGCGACTACAAATGCTGTTATTGCTGGGTTGATTGTCATTGAAGCAATCAAAGTGCTGCAAAATGACATTAAAAATTATAGGTATGATGTGATTCCGCGTCCTGCATATTCTTTGTTTTAGATTGTTTGTAGCAATGGGAAAGTGGCTTTGCTACCATATGTTTGGGCTTGAGGAAAGATTGTGTAGTGTTACTTTAAGCAAAGATTACCTTGGGAGAAAATGCTACCTACTGGCTAGTTACAAATTTTGACAGGGCAAAACATAATTTGTAGGATAATCATGTTGCTGGTGCTAAATTGTATAGTTTACACCCAAACAAACATTATGCTTGATAATTATCATTCTTGTTTGTTAATCGCAACTGAGAAAACTTATGATTGTAGAAGAGTGATTGGGGCTTGTTTGTTGTTTAAAGGTTAAAAGAAATTTAATTTTGTGATATTTTTCACAGAAGCTATTGATATTTGTTTACGAAAAATGCAACAGGTTTTTTTTGAAGGTTTTTTCATTTTTTAAAATAAATAATTACAACAAATTTTATAAAAACATAGCCTTTTATATGAAAAAACATTTTTCTTCAAAAAAGCTAATAAAAGCCCTTAATCATGGCTTAAGAGGGACAAAACTGCTTTCTTTGTTGGATTTGTTTATATGAGCAAAATGCATGGATCTTTAAAGGAGTTTTTGTCCCTGTATTCCAGAGCATTTTTGTCTTGACCTCATTTTTCTGTATCTTATACCTTTTATTTATTGTAGATTCTGTTTGAAGGTTGTCTTATCCTTCCTGTTCTTTCCTTGGTGCTCATTGCTTCTCTAAGTAATTCTTGATTAATGTACTACTCTGTAGTTTACAACTCAGTTTTACTATTTTTTAATGTTTTTTCTAATCTTTTCTGGACATCTCGTAGAATGACATATTGTCTGGAACATCCATCAAGAAACATGCTGCTTATGCCGGTGGAGCCATTTGAACCTAACAAGTCTTGTTATGTTTGTTCCGAGGTTTGCCAAATCTCCCTTGTTACATCTATTGCCTAAAGTGATTGTTAAAAACATTCTCACACTCAATATATTCGTATATGTGCAAAACAGACACCTTTATCACTTGAAATAAACACCAACCGTTCAAAGTTGAAAGACTTTGTCGAAAAAATTGTCAAGGCAAAACTGGGGATGAACCTTCCTCTTATTATGTGTGCTTCGAACCTCCTTTATGAAGCTGGTGATGTTGAGGACGACATGATTGCCATTTATGAGGCCAACCTTGAAAAGGTATGTTTGTTGTCTTTGGTTTGGAAAAGGCATAACATCTTATTTATAAGTCTGTTTCCTATCACTTTCAGGTCCTGGCTGAGCTTCCTTCTCCAGTAACTGGTGGAACAATGCTTACAGTAGAGGATATGCAACAGGAATTTGTTTGCAATATTAACATCAAGCACAGGTTTTTACTTGACTCTAGTTTTTTGTTCTCTAAGAGAATAGTTTTTGTTCACATCTCCTTGAATCCTTCTCTCTTTTGTTTGTTTTTTCCTCGGTGATTTTCAGAGAGGAGTTTGATGAAGAGAAAGAACCTGATGGGATGGTTCTCTCAGGATGGACTCAACCAGTGTCAGCAGCAGAAGATAAAGACAAATCTGTTGGCAATGGTGCAAGCACCTCAGATGCTTTAGTAACAGCTGTGGAATCTGAGAAGGATGATGAAATAAGTTTAGTTTCAAACTTGAAGAAGCGAAAGCTTCCGGATGAAACTGACATTTCAAGTGCCGCTGCCGAAGGAAAGCATCAAAAGCAGTTGGAAGTAATTGATGACGAAGATGATCTTGTCGTGCTTGATGGGGATTTAGACAGCTTTAAAAAGAGAAAATTGTCATAGTCAATTCATGAACTAAAATCAGATGAATTATTGCATCCGAATTTTGTGTCGATAGGGAGGTTTGGCGATTCTTTTGGCCATAGTAGTTGTTAGGAATGTTGCTATTAGTCCTTTGCTTGACATAGATACTGTTTTTCTCCCTTGTGCTTTCTCAATAGCTGCAACATGTATTATTCTCGCTGACGCCTGACAGAGAGGATCATTGACCTCATAAATTAACTTTCTCACACATGACATTAGTGATGATCAACAGTTTTGCAAACTGATAACCTATTCAATTATTGTCATGTATACTATATTCTAGATTTGGAATGTGATTTATCTTTTATCTGGTTAATTTGTCATCAATTCTTAAGGCCTAAGGAACAGCCTTTGTTTTAGACATGGCAATCTTTAATGGCTTAATGATTGTCATTACAGAGAATATGAGGCTATGTATAAATGTTGAACTAAGGTAGCAAGAACATAAAATAGTGGGAAGGATACATTATGTTGGAGTGAGGATGTGACTAATATGATAGTTAGAAAATATGATGCATGGCGAACCATTTATTAATATTATAGTGGTCCACTCCACCGGAGAAGCAATCAAATGGTGTTTCTTTTTCTTTTCTTTTTATCGTTGAATGTATTGAAAGTTTGAAATGGCTTGAACATGTAATGCTTTACCAAAATGCTTTTTCTTTTCATAATTGAAGAAACACTATTTTCATATAAATAACAAGTTGTTTCAGTAACCTATTTTTGGAGAGTATTAAAATAAGTTAAAAGTTATGATTTCAATTGAATGCTCTTGTCTGGAAAATTGTCCCCAATTGAACCCATGTTGGATATATCTTGCCCATTTAGCTGTCTGGAAGAGTGAGACCACTCCCGACCAAGCATAAAATGACATGTTTTTTGGTCCTAAAAATATGGATTTTGTTTTGAACCTGTGAAATCTGCACCTATCATTTTCTTTCAATCATTGAATATATTACCATTTAAGGTAGGGAAGTTTACTAAAGCTGTGCCCTCTTATCTTAGCAATCCTTATTTTAATACTTTGCTGACAACCTCTCAATCTGCTCTGACATGTATGCTTTTTTTTGGTAAGATTTAAATAGATCTCAATTGGGTTAAATTTTGGTTTTATTTTCAAATTTTTAATTGAATTCCTAAGAAACTAATCATAAGTGGGGTCTCAGTACCCCCGAATGGAATTGTTTTGAAACTTTAAAGATTCAATTATAAGTTCAGAAAAAGGTTATATATACACTCACAATGTAAACTAGTTTTATTCTGTCCTTCACAAACCATTATGGATGATAAATTTGTTTACTTTTATAATAATTACATTAAAAGTAATAACAGCTGGGAATTTTTATGAGATGATTGTAAAATTGATTTACATTATTAATATAAGAACATTAAACTCTTGTCAAATTTAAACTATAATGAACAATTTAATTTTTTAGAAAGTATGTGGAGCAATTTAGTAATATAACAAAAAAGAAGTGATGGAATTCGGATGAAGATTGATGGAATATTGTTGGTTCTGGTCATTAATTAAGAAGGGAGATTAGATAAAATAAATGCCATTTATTCATAGAGATTATGTCTCATGACATCATAATTTTCACAGTGACAAATAATTTACACAATAATGTGGTCTTATGATCTTCCTCTTTTGAGTTAGTTTGAAACAAGGATTAGGCACATTTTATCACCAGATTCAGCTATGTTGTCTTTGGGCTATTTATTTACTTGTTTCATTTTTTTACAGAAAAAAGTTCAAGGGAAAACACTATTATTAACAATAGTTGTTTTTAGGTGACTTGTGTGAAAGAAGAGTTTCAGCACTGGTTTGATATCTTAATCTATAAATGTTTCTAAAGTCTAAGTAACGTTTTCAAGAAGAAAATGAAGCTGCGTTTTTAGTTTTCACTTTCACTCTAAGATATGAAAACTATGAAGGTTTATTCAATAATCTTGCCTTCCACATGAACAAAACAAGACAGCACAGCAACTGTTAATTTAGCTTTCAAATGCTAAGTTAACTTGAGTTGAATCTCGTTCATACACATCCCTTGCAATGAAATTTACTCATTCTGTTGCAACTTTGAAGAGGCAGTGAGTAGTTAATATTCTCAGATGGCCAAATGAGGAAAAAGAAGACATTTATGTAAAAGGACACAAAATCTTGCTACAATATTGGTCCATTACACAAAAATTCAAATCAACTTCACTACCTGCAAGTATTCAGTAGCCAGTAGCCAGTTTCTTTGAACATACTTGAATGCTTCTACAATTACCTCCCCTAAAAGTTACATAACAATATTCATTTATATAATACCATACATGATTAATGGTACTTTGCAATGCATGCGTTCTTACAAACCAACAAGAAGTTAATCACATTACATATTTGATAATCTTGTTATCATGCAAAATTATACCCCACAAACAAATACATAAAGAGAAGAGTACCTACACAATAAACAGCACACAGTATCACACCATTACACAAGAATTTTTTGGTCCAAGCCTTCACAAAGTTACTCTAACATCTCCTAGAGATGAACAAAGTTATGGCAGTCCAGGTGGTGATTCCATTCATGAAAAAGCGAAATTAGGCTTTCACCGGCCATTGAGATTGTTAAACTGAGCAAACATTGCAGTTCCTGAATGATCATCAATAGAACGCCCTTCTGGTGTAGCATTATTCACTTCTGAACGTGCCGCCACAGCCGGTGCCGGAGGTTCACCAGAAGGAGTGGTAGGTGCTGGTGGGATAGATGGTGAAGTAGGAACAGCTGCAGTAGGGACTGCTGCAGATAACTTTGTCTCATCCTCAGCCTTTCCTTGTGTAAAGGCCTCTTGAAGCTGCAAAGCATACTCCAAGTTCCACAAAACATCTCCCATTGAAGGCCTATCCACTCCGTGATCAGCCAAACACTTCTCAGCAGCCTCAGCAAACTTCTTCATAGATTCAGGATTGATTGATCCAACCAGGTGAGGGTCTATGATCTTGTCAAGTAAGCCCTTCCTCTTCCATTGCATCGCCCAATCGGCCAAGTTTACTTGTTCTCGGGGCAACTGAGGGTTGATGGCAGGCCTTGCACACAGTGCCTCAAGCAGAACCACCCCAAATGAGTACACATCAGACTTTTCTGTCAGTTGCTGCCTCCTGAAGTACTCAGGGTCAAGATAACCAAAGCTACCCTTCACTGCAGTGCTAACATGAGCCTGCCCCATTGGTGCATCCTTGGAAAGTCCAAAATCAGAAACCTTGGCTGTGAAATTCTCATCAAGCAAGATGTTGGTGGTCTTGACATCACGGTGAATGATTCCTTGAGCTGTGCCTGTGTGAAGGTAGTGAAGACCACGAGCTGATCCAATGCAGATCTCCAACCTTTGCTTCCATGAGAGGGGAGGCATTTTCTTTCCATAAAGATGGTCTCTGAAGTGTCCATTAGGCATGAATTCATAAACCAGGATCATCTCATCATTCTCATCACAGTATCCAATCAAGGACACCAAGTGCCTGTGCCTGAGCTTGGACAACATTTGGATTTCAGTCTGGAATTCGTTGATGCCTTGCTCTGATTGAGGGTTTCCTCTCTTGACTGCCACTTGAGTCCCCTCATCAATCACACCCAAATACACATTTCCAAATCCACCAACACCAATTATGTTCTTTGAGTCAAAGTTCTTGGTTGCTTCCTGAAGTTCAGCGAAGGAGAAGAACCGGCCTAATCCCATCGACGAGGAGAAGAAGCTGCTCTTTCCCATTGAGTTCTTGCTGCTCATGAAGCTTGTGTCACCAGCATGCAGAGGAAGCAACCATGAAGAGAAGCTGTTCCTCTTTTGCCAGTCTTGAGGCCTCTTGTGCCACTTGATCACCATAGCTCCGAGGCCAACAAAGGCTCCAAACATCATGGCAAATCCAACTGCGGCCACTGTACCGCGGTTAGAACCATTAACACTTCTTCCATCAACCCCAAATTCTCCATCCAAACTATTCACAGAGTTGCTCATCTTCATGACCTCTATACCGTTCAGAATGGCATTGACACTTCCACTAACACCACTCGCTGGGCCAACCTGAATTGTTAGTCCATCAGACATCAATGTCGCATTCACCACAATGTCTTTGTAATATGGGGTTGACAAGGCACCGGTGACGGCTGATAAATCCAAGTTAGAGATTGCCATTTTCCCATTAACATACACATTAAAGTAGAGTTGATTGAGCCCTTTGCTTACAATGTCACAGAAGTGCAGCCTAACAAGGTAGCTAAAAGAAGTGTCCACATCAAATTTCCATGAGACATTGAAATTTGGCTGATTAACACCAGCATCACCCATCTCAGTGGCAGAAGCATACACAGTTGGTGGTGCAGTCAGAGGGGAGATTGCAGGATTGTGTTGGGGGAATTTAACCGCAGTGGGAGCCACCGAGATACTCTTGGCCAAGTTCTTGTTTTTGAGGAAAGGCTCATCAGATTCCCAAGTCCTTCCAAGGGTGTCATTTGATGAGGTGATGAGAGGCCCTCCATTGTTGAGCCTGAAAACAGGCTGCAAGCCATACTCCGTGATGCCGCCAAACTCGCCGACCGGGAAAAGTCCTGTGGCGGTGTCAAAGATCAGTCCATCAGGAGTTGAAACAACCTCAACGGCATTGATGAATGCAGCTGAGTTCTTCAAGGGAATGAAGGACAAGGTGAATTTAGGCTCAGTTGCATTGATGAGGTACTCCTTGAGGATTGGCTTGTCAGTGTTGTTAACATTGAAGCTGTGGAGGAGCACAAAGGTATCTGTGTAGACAGAGAAAGTGGCCTTCTGGAGATCAAAGATGTTGTTCTTGATGGGGTAGAAATGAAGACGAATCCAATGATAACCTGGCTGGACCAAATGGAAGGAGTACTTAGCTTCCTGGATGAAGATCCTTGCACTTTTGTACACAGGTGAAGAGGTTTGCACATCTGCATTGACTTTGAACTCGTCATTGGCTTGCAAGAAAGAATTTGCCTGAGCGTCTGTTTTGAATTGTCTTCCATCAGGTTGTGTGGCTGAATTTTCTGCTCCACAATCAATCAGGAAATTGTCCTTTGGTTGGAAGGATGCTGAGGGAGAAAGGCCTAATGAAGGGGAGGAGAAGGCTAAGAGAATGATGATGACCAGGAGGATAGCCATCGAAGATGACTTGAAGGGTGATAGAAAAGGTTTTGTAAAGTTCTTTTTTATTTTTTCTATCTTCCCCATACCTCCTGGGGTTGAGGATGAGGACTTTTCAATTTAGAATGAATACTAGTAACCACAGAAGACTCAAATGGGGTGTTCTAGGATCCCTATAAGGGATTCTCTCTCTCTAACAGCTTCAATCTTTGCAGGGAAAAATCAAAGGATGACATCTCTGGCAGGACCTTGTGCTCCCAATAATTAGCCAAGGAATGTGGAGGGTGCATTCTTCTTCGCTGAATTCTGCTGCATTGCATGTTTGTGTTTCCTATATTTAGTATTTCCCAAAAGTAGACAAACTACATGGTTTGTTTCTCTGTTTGAACAGGTCAAACACACCATTCCCTTCCCTTTAACCACCTTAGATTGTTGCACTTAATTTTGAAGCATGCACTCATTCTGAATTCTATAGATTTTCACAAATATAACTAAACCTTTCTATTGTCCTTTGGTACATCATCATCAGAACAACATTAACAGTAACCATAACAAAAACCTGTTTTCACTATCTGTGCTTAGTTAAATTAACACAACCACCACCATCATATATGTTTATACTTTAAGTTTGATGATGATCATCTTATCCGAGATAATTTTTAATTAGTGGATGGTCTAAAATTCTTTAACAAGTTGATTTACATTGATAGTATATAAAAGTTAAAATTTCTCTCAGACTCATATATATATGCATGGTGAGATAGTCATTTTTATGTAAGGGTGAGAGAATTAAATTAGATCATATAATCATACATAGATGACTTAGACATTTTATATTATTTTTGCATGGATTTTATAACCTTGACATATTTTATATATAAAAAAATTATATTTTTTTCCATTCCAATTAAATCAAGTTTTCTTGATTTAAGGGATTATTTTATAGGACTTGAAAAGATGACTTTTTTTTTTTAATACAAAAAATCCAAAATTAAACTTGCCCTAAATTTAATAGAATAAAATGGCATTTGTTAATAGACTATAATGGTATTTAAGTTTTATAAGAGTTTCAATTCAATCTTTGGATTAGTTTGTTTCATAATGTAAACAAAAAAGTTTGACAAATATATTATGAATTGATAAACAATAATTTTTGTTATTACGAAAACAAGAACAATAATATCAAATTATACTGTTATTGTGAAAAAATGAAAACAATAAATTAAAATAATTAAGATTAAAGTAAGCACATGATTTTTTAAAGTAAATTATACCTTTTAATCATAATTATTCATGAACAATTATTTGATTCATATTTATATTTTTTTTAATAAATAACCAAGAATAATATATATATATATATATATATATATATAAATAAAAGTATTTTTTATGCATAAACCATACACACTATAATAGCAAGTTATATAATAAGCTCATTGACAATTTTATTTTATTTATTTATTATTCATTTTTCTTATGTGACTGCACGTAGAGAATTATTTTATTTATTTATTATTCATTTTTCTTATGTGACTGCACGTAGAGAAACATGTCAACCATGAATGGGAATATAAAATTTAAAAAAAAAATACATTGAGAACACTAAAATAAATAATCATTTCTACAAAAGAATTGTAAACAACAAAAATTAATATTCTCAAGAAAGCTCCTTCAATTTCAAAAGTTTGAGATAAATTGTTAGAATGTATAGCTCATATATAAATAATAATAATAAATAAAATATAATATTTTTATATAAAATAATATTAAATATTAAATTAAAATTTCCAATTATTAAATAAATTAAAAACTTAAAATAATAAAAATTTTAAGTTATTAAACATAAAAATTAAAATTTATAATTATTAAATAAATTCAAAACTTAACATTGAATTATTAAATATTAAAATTAAAAATTTTAATTATCAAGAAAATCTCTTTATATATCTTCCTCTCTTTTTATATACAAAGACTATGTATATGTAAGTTAAAAGAGAATAAATAATACATATTTTTCACATCCTTTTCAATTCGAGAACAACAAATAAACAGAAAATAAAGTAAACATAAAAAATGAAAATAAATCATTTTATTATTTATACTATTTCAACAATATATTATTAACTTTTGAAATCACTAAAAATAGTAACAATGATATATAGTTTCTGATTATTAAATACATTCAAATCAAACACATTTTACTGTCACATCATTCATGCTACTTCATATTTCTGATACTCTCTGATTGGAAAAGATGTTTTGAGAATGACATTTCTCTTATTAATATGTGTGTTCTTATCTCAAGACTCAGAACCAAACTATGCCATGACAGACATAAACATAACAAACAATCAAAGTAAAGCAGAAGTTGATGAATTGTTCACTGTCAAATTGCTTATTTGGTGAAGCTTTAGTGGTTGCCCTGACCTGGCAATCTTTCTTTGATCATCTCTATTATGCCCTTTCTCTCAGGAGGCTTAGTGGTGATTATGGTGGTGGTTGTGGTTTTAGGGTGGTGGTGGTGGTGATCATTGTTGGCACCACTAACTGTACAAGTTTTGGTGTGTGAATTTTCCTTCTCTTCTTCTCCTCCTTCTCCTTTTTCTTTTGGAGACTTCTCTTCTGATAATGTTCTGGTGTGTGAATGCTGTGAATGTTCCTCCCCTCCTTCTTCTTTTTCTCTTGGAGACTTGTCTTTTGATGATGTTTTGGTGTGTGAATGCTGTGAATGTTCCTTCATCTCTCCTTTTTCTTTTTCTCTTGGAGACTTCTCTTTTGTTCTATCCTTCTTCTTCCTCCTCACATGCCCTTTTTCCTCAGACTATATTTGCACACCAGTTCAAGCAAAATCAAGAAATAACATTTTAAGACAATTCTGGTTAAAATTAACTAAATTCGTGATAGTTTATGTTTAAACAAAAGTTTGAGTGAAAGTTCATGATGAATGAAAATACTCTATGCAGACAGAACAGACATGTTAACATAATTATGGTAAAAATTTGTGTTAAATGAAAGTGGAGTATATATATTTTAGAGTCAATTTAATCAATAATTTCAAATTCAAAACTTTATCTTAAAAATCAGAAAGAAAAATTTCAGATGTCTAGTCTACAAATATAGATGAAACAAAACTTATAAAAACACATGAAATAACTGGTGTAAAATTTCTCAGTAATTTTGAATTTGAGACTTGAATATATAACTGTGTAAAAACTAAAACAAGATACCCATCATAATTATCTGATCTATATCAGTGTCTACCAGACATGACAAACACATTTCATATCAATAAAAACAATAAGATTACATTCCCACAAAGATAAGATCATATTCCAACAAAATTTCTTCCTAATAATTTCTAGGAAAACAAAAATAGCTATAAAATTGAATATATATGAGAAGTATTTTCGAACTGTGATCAATTGGACAACCAGATTTCAGATTTCAGTATAGATTTCAGATTTCAGATTTCAGTACAGATTTCAGTACTTCATTTTAAGTTTAATTTCAGTCTAAGCTTAACAATCTCAGTATTCTAAGCTTAATTTCAGTCTAAGCTTAACAATTTCAGAATATTAACAAGTATTTCACTGTAAACTTAACAATTTTTGTTAATCAAAATCTGATATAATCTAGAAGATAATTATATAACTGATTCAGTATTAAGTGAAGTTTACTACTATATATACTATAGTTTATAGTTAAGTGGGATGTAGCCAACAATATATCTGTATATATACTTACAGAAGTTGAGGTTGATGAAGAAATGGTGGAATGAAGAGGAAGATGTTGAGTAGTGTGGTCAGCAATGGTGGTTGCCACACCAGTGAGGTGCACTGGGTTGCCTCTCTCATCTGTTAACCAAACAGGGTTTCCATATGCATCTGTGAGTCCCACTGGGTTTCCATATTCATCTCGCAGTTCAACTTGATGTGCCATCTTCAATGCAATGCAATAACTCAACATAATCATTCTCTTAACGAACCCTAACCCTATATAACCCTTTCTTTGGCGGTGTTCTACGTTTGCATGCACCTCCACGTGCTTTATTCACACCATGCACAAACACTCTTCTTCACACGTGTCTCTTCCTCACTTCTAACTTCAGAAACCGACTTTGATTCTACAATATTGCAACTTTTTTCTACAAATTTCCCTACCACTTAATAAATCCATTTTTCTTTTCAAAAATTCGCATAAAATTCGTATAAAATATAAAAATTCACATAAAAATAACCATAAGCATAAAGAAAGAAATATCAAGTTATATGTAAACCAAAATAAAGGACTCAAGAAAGAACAAAAGCTTGTAAGAACATCAATTAAAATGTTCAACCTACATCATAAACTATTTGGAGAAAATAAAAAATACAATATTCATCGTATAATTAAGTTTTTTTTTTTTTATATAATAATTATTGACTTAATTCATAATATAGATTAATTAAATAACTAATATAAATATTGTTCTTTTTAAGTAACGTTAGGCAATCATTTTTTAGGAAATTAACTGTCAACATCTTTTTCAAGAATTTAATTAAAATGTAATTTTATTTTATCATTATTTGTAAATTACTGTGTATGATAATTTTATCGATTATTTTTAGCAAAATAGTTACATTTAAAGTTATCTAAACGATAATTTCTAAGTAATTTTTTATTGTGTATATAACTTTATCGATTATCTTTATTAATTGCGTAATTTTTTATTTTTGTTTATAAAAAATGTTTTTTTTTTATTAATTTTCATTCTTTCAAAATTTTAAATTATCGTTTTTAATTTTTCATATTTATTTTTAGAACTTATTTTAAAAATCTTAAGAGTATTTTTTCAGTAAGACATAAATATACTATTATTTAATCTTTTGTTCAATACATAAGTAATTCTTTAATATTATATAATATGAATATTAATAGTGATATTTTTTTAATTTTAGAGGGACAAAAAATAAATAAATAAATTTATAAAAATCAAAATTTACCCATTTTACAGATACTTTAGATATTACAAATATTTAATTTTAATCTTTATGTTGTCTCATTCACATAACTATTAATACTGTAGAAACTTTAATCACATACAAAATAGATATTTCTCTTTCAATATTATTTAATTTATGCTTAAAACGACTTTTTACTACTTGCGGTAACTAATTATTACGTACTTTTTAAAGTAAGGTTGATTATCACGATAACTATCTAACAACACGTAAGTGAAGTATATTAAATAACTAAATCACAAAAATTAGTATTAAATTGAAGAGTTTTGAATAATTTACATAAAATTGTAGACCTTTATTTTTTTATTTATTTTTTTAAATATTTGTTGTGATAGCTAAATAATTATGAGAATTTAATGAATAGCTCTTAGCAAGTTCTAAGAAACAAGCAAGACTTAAAAAATTCTAAACGTAAAAGATACAACGTATGACCTTCGTGTAAGACTTTTTTGTTGCCCAATAATTAATATTTGAGAGGATTAATTAATTAATTAATTAATACATGTGTTCTTTTAAGTGATGTTAAGTCATGTATTAGTAGAAGTTAACCAAGATTAGGAACAAAACACTAATTGAAACGTGCACGCAAGTCTTGGAAGTCACGAGTAGCATCAATGTACGTGTATTTTTGGATTTTGAAGACTTTTGGTGATGCGATTCAACGTGGAGTCAAGCACCAACATGAAACCTGGTGCGCACAAACCTTGTTTGTAAAACCTTTGATCTTGCTTCCAACATCACTAGAAAGGCAAAAGCATAAACCATTTTAACAACAATAGCATTGATTTGACATGAGGTTGGTTCTTCATACTCATTTTTCACTAAGAAAAATAATGGAAAACATAATTGTTTTAGAAGTGAAAAAAATTGCTATATAAATTATAAATTAAATAACATGAAATGAGATAAAGTTAATGAAATATTTCAAAGACTGTATTAACCTTAGCTAGAAATCACAACTATTGACGTCATGACAGTGCATTTAATCAATTACATGAACATATGACTGATTTATAGTGTGCTTGGAAACATGCTTACAAAGGATGAATTCATGTCAAGGTAGGGGCTTTTGATGCAAAAGCTACTATTGAGAGTGTTAACAAAGACAGAAGATAATACCAAAGAAATATTTTACTCATCATCCTTGTTTCCAATCTCTTCCCTCAATTCTCAAGCAACCAAACAGAACATTAGCGAGATAAAACGAGAGAAGTGGAAAGTATAGCTATAATAGATAATAAAAATCTGATAAATAAAATGTTTGAAGTGATAAAGTGTTTGGATATCAGTATTTAATAATAAATTTGTGTCATACAAACCAATTGGTATTGCCCAACAATCTGTGAAGACCATAGCCCAACACCAGAAACTCCCAAGGGCCTTTGGTATTTATAATGCATTACATACCAGTAGAACAGGGGGCAACAGAACATCTTTTGGATATATGAATGAATTATATCCATATGCAATAAACCAATCAATCTGTACAAAATAGCAAAACCATGGATTTCTAAACACTATCTTTGTCTTCCTATATGTATCTTTTCAGTTTCACTTTTCTTCTTTACAGAGTAATTCCAGCTTCTAAACCTTTAGAAATCATGTATTATTAGTGTATACAGATCATAAATCAAAGCTTAATGAATGACATCTTGCCATTTCCTCGGTCATTTTATCTGAGGTTTTGTAGAAGTTCAACTACGGAATCTGCTTAAAAAAAAACGAAATATTAAGTCCAAAATAACTGCTGAAGATTTCTGGCATGCTATAAGCACAATTTTTCAAACATTTGAACTTGGAAATCAAATTCTGTTGCATGGTACCAAGAAATCAAACCCAGGGAAATCTGGATATAAGTCAGGCAATGGTTTCAAAAACTAAACCAGCAAAGAGAGAAGTTTAAGATTGTAAGCTTCAACTAGGTTGAACCAAGGTTTTGTCATACATATAAAAAAAATGCAATATACATGTAAATAAAATCAGGAAAATCATACAAATATTTTGATATAAATAAATAAATCATAGAAAAGAATATTTAAAAATGTTTCTAACATAACCAAATTGATTTAGCATATTCAAGAAGTATTAAACTAAATATACTGTATTCGCATCTTTATCTAACCTATGCTAGTCGCATATCAAATAACAACAAAATAAAGCAAGGTAAAATTTCTCATCCTATGCATATGCACATCAAATATAAAGGCGAAAGGGTAGAGCTTCCAGATATAAATTGGAATCAAACCGTTCCTTGCATCACATACTCCTATTTTCCTTCTATTGGACAAATTAATAGAGAAAGTATGAGTTTCAAACATAATTAAATTAAAAACCAAAAAATTTTTAAAAGCTTTAACGAGGTGAAGTAGTTCAACCATCAGTTTAAATGGTTCAACTGACATATCTTTTTCACCAGTTTATGAACATGCAGTTTCTTGATGATGACCTAACCAGACTCGCAGGTCTGATCTGGATTTGAAAACATTAGGAAATAAACTGCCAACTACAACAGGGAAAAGTAGAAAATTCTTATTCTATCATAAACTGGAGAGAGCAAAACAATGAAGAAAATGGAACTTACCTCTCAACAACCCCAAAGCAGCTTATTCCCTGCTAGATTTTGCCCAAAAGAAGCCTTTCTTCCGGGTTGACTGATTATCTAGCATGGATTTGGAACTCCTTGAGCCAAATGAGAAGTGCCTCCTCAGAAAAGGTTTCCCATTAGAGCTTCTCCCACTAGAACTAGAATCAATTCCAGGACCTTTACTAGCTTGACGCCATTTTTCTCTAAAATATTCATGAACAACAGATTTATCATCAATATCACTGTCCACAATTCGGTTCCTTGATTTCTTACTTTTAGCCTTCAAATCCATTTCAGCTTTCAGAGCTTTTTCAGATAACTTAAGAGTATATTTCTCACCAAAAGTGCAAACAGGACAAGGTGGATCATACTTGTTGACTTCAGGTGTCAAACACTCCAGGCATTCAGCATGATAAACATGCCCACAAATAAGGACAGAAACTACAGAAAGTTCATTACTTGCAATTATCTTTTGGGTGCCCCAAGAAGACTTCTCAGTTAAAAGTTTTGAGCAAATACCACATGCTTGGAAATCAACTGGAGAATTCGAAAACCGACTACTGGATCTAACCAGCCTTTCACTATTAAAACCAAATGACTCACTATCAAATGACCATCTTTCTTTGAGGGAACTGCCTGTTGGCTCAGAAAGGCCAGACCTCGAGCAATTACCTGAAGACCCACCGCGGGAGACGGCAGATTCATTGCTCCAAGAAGGAAATACTGGCCTCTCTTCAGATACATCAGAGTTGTTAGGTGTCTTGAATCCCAAGATTCGACTATGAGACTCTTGCTGTGATAGTTGCTGTCCTGTGGAATGGCAGGGCCAGCTTGATGAAAATGGGTGACTTTGGGATGGCTGAGGTGATACTGACGACGAAGTAGAAGGTAATGAATGCAGAAGTTTTGTGGGATACGGGCATGACATTGCTGATGATTCTGCCAACCCCTTCACCTAAAGAGTAGTGCAGAAATAGGAAGTGTATCCAAGAAATCAGATATAAACTACTGATAAAAACAAAAAATAACAGCAGATTCCTTTATAATTACAACCTCACCTGTTCCATGCTCACATTTCTGAGGACATTCCTTGAAATCGTTTGATCTGAGATAAACGTTAAACAAGCATGTCAGATCTATAAATCAACCAGTTGAGCAAATAATAAATTAATAACGAATTATTTAAACTAGGAAAGACAACATATATTTTAGAGCAGGAGCAAGCCAAATAAATCTATCTTAAACAGTTAGTTATTGCCTAGCCTCATGAAGACACATAAGTGCACAAACTTTTATTTTTATTTCAAAAAAAGGCCCTATGATGAACTAGAGAGAGATTTATTAGCTTTAACCATGTGTGCATAACTGACACAAACATATATGCCAAATTATCAAACATCAACAGTCCATCAAAAGAAATCAATAATCTAATTGAGTAACTATATGGTTTTCTTCCTTGGTCATGTGCAACGCCTCCTTCTGGCCAATAAGAAAGACTATCCCACATGAAATGTCTAAGAAAATCTGATTACTTAATCACAACACATGAAACTAAATTGCTCCCATTCATATTTCAGTTTATGCTGTTCTGCACACTGTCACCTGCAACAATTGTCTCTGGTAAAAAGAAAAAGGACAATCTAACTTACGACACAGACTCTCAAAAACTGGTATCTTAAATCACACACCAAATCATTCTCAAGAATGTTTCAGCATATGTTTCTTCTACTAACTGAGACACTGTCACACGCCACACCCCATGCCTAACCAAAAAATAATTCCTACATTTTTAGATAAATTGAATGGTGCTTTTCAACTCACCATCCTTTTCATTTTCTATTTTTTTGTTTGTGTATAGTAACTGTTAATTTTTCTTTCATTTTAGATAAATTGATTTATGCTATGAAGCTATCCAAACTGTTAATTTTTCTTTCATTTTAGGGCTCCATTGTGTTAGAAATGGTTAATCTAAGTCCTATAGATTTGGTAGTGTGGTGGTATAGAAAACAAATATGTTCTGTTTGTTTTCCACTAATTTTCAATATTTCATTTTGTCTGATAGTTTATGGGAAAGAAACTTAAGTGAGACTACATGGGCATGTTTCGAACTATAACATACAGCAATGAATAATTTTATATCATCCACGGTGAGTTGTGTGATTATATGTTACATCCTATTTAATAGGTTTCTCATTTTCCTGATCAAATAATAAATGGAGAGAGAATGAAATGGCTAATAGAACTCCAATTCTAAAAATTCCAAATAGAGTTGGTGTATGAATTATGACTAAAACCAGGGAGTTGATTTGATTAAAGTTACCTGAAGATGAATTTATCGTGTGCCTAGAAGATCCTTCAGAGACTGGGGATTTTTGCCATTTATTCCTTTGATAATTCTGCAACGGACTTCCATCCTCTGATACATTCAAGGGTTCGTTTTTATCCTCCAATCCATCATTCCTGCTAATACCGTTAGAAAACCAAGTTACAGCAGTATCTTCACCAGCTACACGCCCTCGATGATCCCACCGAAAGTTCCATGATGGAGAATATCGAATATTCCGATGCAAGATTTCACGGGGTGATGCACTTTGTAAAGTTTTGTCTTTGGCAGCAACACAACAAACAGCTCCCATTCTGAAATAGACAACAGTATACAGCTTCTTACATCAACAAAACCACCAATAGAACCCTCATCAGCCTGGTTAACGCAGCTCTATCCCTACAACAGAGAAGAAGAAGTCATACCATCAATCAATAGCAATGATCCATAATGTGACAGTTGAACTCATAATCAGAAAAGAAAAAAAGTGGAATTCACAATCATTACTCAACCAGTATTTTTTTGTAAAAAGTGGTTATGGTACCTAACTCATCCTCAAAACTAGTTTAGAAAGTGAGGATTTACATTCCACTTATATACTATCCACTTATATACTATCCACTTATATACTATAGTTAAGTTTCATCTTTAGTTGGTGTAAGATCTTCAACATTCTTGCTTCGGTTAAACATGATTCTTCCAAATTGAAATACCACACCAAAAATTAAAACTGAACAGAAGTTAAAGATTTTTCTTTTAAAAAAAAGAGCTCAATAACAAAAGATATGGACAAAAAAGTTGAGGACAATCAACTCTAGAGATAACAGTAAATAGTTCATTTAATGATAAAAAACCTCATAACTCTTTTTTCTGAAATAGTTTAGTTTTCCACTATGTAAACTCTGGTATAAACCTTGCAAACTTTATCATCTAAATCTGTAACTAGAAACTCATCCAAAAATTTCATCCAAATTTTAAGCCAAATCGCACCTAACTTGTAAAACAGTGGAATGAACACCATAAAAAAGAGTTCATTCAGCTTAGCCATATCATAGAAGTGACTATGTAACACTACATTTCGTCAACACACTCCATAAAACACAAACATTCCACTCTCACCTTACTATTGGTGTTACCAACTTCACATCACCATAAAAAGAAAACTCTCCTAAGAACACAAAACAGCATGATGAAACAAATAGAAACAACTAGAGAGTTCCTTATATGATCCAATCAAACACCCCAAACATAGAACAGAAATAACTGAACACACACTCTCAGGCACTCAAAAGGTCAGAACGATCCGAAATCAATGCAGAAAACCCGGAACTCACAGTCAAAACTCAAAGCACACCAAATTCCCATAACACTAACAACAATATTGCATTAACTAAAGTAATTAAAATAAATATTAAAAATTAATACCATATATATTATAAAAACAAAAATTCACACTCAAAACTCAAAAACCACCAAATTCGCCTAACACTCACAACAATTAATACATTAATTAAAATAAACTATTACAAATTAAGACCTCATTATATTTTGTAATAATGAATGTTTCGAATAGAGAGAGAATATGAGAGAAAGTTACCTTTATTGGAAACAAGGGGGCAGAGAGAAGCATCCTTTGAAATGAAATTTCTAGAGCGAGAGAGTTAGTAGAGAGAGAAAATGAGTTTTGCAGTGAGATAGAATAGAGACTGAAGAGAAAGTGAAGAAGAATAGGAAGGGAGCGGCGCCGTCTATTTTGACGGCGTTAGAAGGGCTGCGTCAGCGAGTTTGGTACTTTTAGGGTTGCCGTCGCATGTGACGGCGTTAGGTGGGTACGTGTTATATTATATAATAATAATAATAATAATAATAATAATAATAATATAATATTATAATAATAATCATAGTTATATACTAATAATTATATTATTATTATAACATGCCACGTTAGATTAAACTACGATTTCTTTTTTATATAAAAGTGACTTTTAATTCTTAATTTCCAACTATGAATATTTTCATTCTTTATATATAGTAAGTGATTTAATTTTTTCTTTTAAAATGATTTTTTTTAATATAATAGTAACTTTTACTTCTTAACTTCTAACCCCGTGAATATTTTTTAATAAATAAATAAAAGTTTATATAAGGATAGCTAGAAAAAATAAGATAGAATTTTGTGTGTGTTTTTTATTACATTTATAAGATGAGAAAATGATTATCTTATTTTACTTTTATATATTTTCTATTAAAAAGTATTTTACGTTATTTTGTAAATATTTCTATTTTAGAAAGAAAAGTAATTTATATGTAAATTATTTTAGTATTATAAGAATTAAAGAGATTTTTTTTTAGGTTTTTATCTTAACAATTAATTAACAAATGACAAATCACTTGCTTATTTTATGAAGTTTGAGTGACTATAAACTTTTTTTTAATTTCTAATAATTTCTTGAGTTATAATCTTAATTATCTTTCATGAAATAACAATTTTAATATGATCTTTTTATCATAGAAGAATAGAAGAAAAAATAGTATTATTATTACTTAGTTCTTCTCTTACTTCAATAAAGTTTAGTGTAATTGGATTGGAAAATAGTTGGATCAAATATGAACTGAAAAAAAAAAAAATTATATCAATTTTTTTAGATTTAACTAGAGAGATAGGTTTGTTCTAACTCAAAAGATAATATTTTTGTTCATAGGAATAAAAGAAAAAAATAATTATATACGAAAATTGAAAAAAAATGAATATTGTACCTTATATTTTGAATAATTATTTTATTAATAATTTATAAAATAATTATTTAATTAATTTTTTAAAAAAATGTTTGAAATTTAATATAAAAAAAAAGAAAAAAAAAGGATTAAGAAAAAAAAAAGAAAAAAGAAAAACTTTTTAAAAGAAGATTTTGCTTACCTCACCCTTTCACTCTCTCCCAAAAGTATCACTCTTTCATTTTCTTCTTTTTCTTCAATTCCTTTATTTCACTTCATTTCTTCTTAATTTAAGATGATTATTTTTAAATTTAAATTTTTAATTATATTATTACTATTTCAAATATTTAATTTTCTTCATAAAAAATATTTTCTTTATTTAAGAATTCGGTATAGAGTTTCTTTATTTTTCACTTCTTAGATTAATATTAATTTTTAAGATAAAGAAAATTAATTTTATACTCTAATATTTAATTTATGAGGTTAAATATGTAGTTTTATAATTAAAATACCATGATTTTTAAAGGTGGAAAGTTTTACCACCTTAAACTGCAAAATATTTTAAAAATTTTCAGTTTGCTGAATACTTTGAAGAAATTGATTTTTATCATTGAATCGAATTCTTTGAACACTTTTCTAAAATTAACAAAAAAAACCCTATTTATAAAAAAAATCTACAACATTATTTGCTTGTTGATAACAAATAGGTTAATTGTTATTAAAAGATAGTGTGAGTGAATATAATTTATTTATTCTATTTTGTGTTATAGAAATGAAATATTATTTAGCAATTAAAAAGATAATACTATGAAAATAGTGCAACTTAGAGTTTGATTTAGGATTAAGAATAAAATTTTTTCAATCTTTTAACACCTATATTGAATGGAGTATTGCTCTATTGTCTTGCAATATGTATGATGTGGATTATTATTTAGATATGTTTGCCTAGGTATTTAGATAGTAAAAATGGTTAGGCTATTAGTTGTGATTTTTGAATATTATGTTTATGTGTTGTTCAATTATTCTTGTGTAATTTTTTTTTAACTTTTTTGTGTTTATGTGGTAAATTTTGGTATTGCTTCTATCTTTTAAGATGTTTTATAAACATTCATATTTTTAAATATAAATATATATATATATATAATCTGTTGAGCATATTATATTTATGTTCAATAAATATTAGTCAGCATAAAAATATTTTATATAAAAATATTTTATACTGACTAGATTGCGAATATTACATATTTATTTTAAAAAATTAAGTATTTATAAATTAATGTTCTATTTTTATATATATAATAATATCTTAAAATATTTTTAATTATATAACTTTTATTATCATTAATACAATTTTTTTTCTTCAAAATTATTTCAAGAACTAATTAAAAAATTTTCTAAATTGTAAATAAAAGCACCCATCTTCAATCTTATCCATTAAATTATAAATTCTTCCTCTAAAATTTAAGATTTATTCATAAATTACCTTTTAAAATTCTCCTTATAAAAATATTATAATAAATTTATAACATAAAGAATTAAAAAAACATAAAATAATAGGTTTTATCTTACTTTTATTTTTATAAAAATGACTAATCTTATGATTTTTTTTCTGCTTAAAAATAAAAAATATAAAACAAACTCACAATTTGGAATAATAAACTTAAGAAATGATTGAATTAAGGAAGTAAAACTTAAACTAATTAATATATTGTCCAATTCTTTTGTAGGAGTAGAATTTCCTTCAATTTGTACGTTTTAAAAGCTTCAAAATGAAGATTGAAATGGTCCAAAATTACAATCAACACTTTCAATTCTCCAGAACACTACGACTTGAGATTCTTTGATTGAAAATATTAAAAAAATTTTAGATTGACTAAAAATGAGACCGAATTATGATATATAAGTGAAGTGTAAATCTCACCTTTTGAACCGGTTTTAGAGGTGAGTTAGATCCATAATTACTTTATACATGATATCAAAATATGATTAACAAGATTATTGAATCTAGATTCAATCACTTGTTAATATACTAAATTAACTCGCCTTTTAAACCGGTTACATTTATAATGACTTTCTATAGAAAAAAAAATTTTCTAACACAAAAAATGTTTAACCTACATGAGTAACCAAGCTTCTAATTCGATGAAGTATAAAAATGTTAAAATCTTTACCATTTATTGAAAGAATTGAATAGAAATATGGTGAAGCATGGAAGTGATTAAAGACACTTTTTTGTTCACAATCAATTGTTGTTTGTCGAGTTGTGTGCGTGTAACTCAGAAAGGAAATTGGGAGACAGAAGTTAAGAGATGATTGGTAGAGATTGGACAACACAACATTAAAAAAAAACAAAGACATTTGAATTGTGCACGTAATCTGAATAAGAAAAACTACGTGTAAACATAACATGGTGCCTTCATAATAATTGATGTTGTGTTGTTCTGGTTCAACTTCTCCATTTTCAACTCAAGTGGATAACCTTTTTGTTTCTATCTCATATTCTTAACAAAAATGACATGCACCATTGCACCATTTCCAAATTGCTTAAAATTATCAATATAACTTTATTTTATAAAATCAGTTTATGCATCTATTTTATATATTAATTTAATTTTATCTTAATATAAAATAATCTAATAACAATTTATAATAAATAATTCAATAAATTTAATAAATTTATTAGAATAAATTCTAATATCATTAAGAAATTTAAGTTTAATTTAGGATTAAGATAAATTTTATATTTATTTTATATATATATATATTAATTTAATAATTTGATATAAGAAGATATTTAACCAATTTAATTTAAGAAATTATAAATAAATTAAAAGAAAAATTTAAATCTCTCAAATTTAATATTTAAAGAATAAAATTAAAATTTTAAATTTAAAAAACTAAAATAATAATTTTAATTTAAGAAATAAAAATCATATATATTTTCAACTTTACAGATTAAATACATACTTAAACTTTTTGTATAACAGGGAGACTTATTATTTACACAAATTAAAATTCTAAATTCGTATCAAGTAGACTTATTTAATAAGATAAATAAAATTTCATGATAAAAATTAAACTTAACTTCATGAAAAACTAATTATAATATTTACTTTCTAATATATATATATATTAAAAGAAAATATATTTTTATATACAAATTGTTTACTTTATATTTAACTCAAATAAGAGGTATATATATATATATATTATAAAATAATAAATAAGTATTATAATAATTATTATATATATATAAATATATAAATATATGTATATAAAATGTGTTTTAGCTATATTCAGAGGAGTTCAAAGGTCGAAAGAGGAAAAAAAAGTGCTCCTAAAAGCCCCTGCCTCTGTAAGCCCATCTTACGAGATTATGGGCTCCATATCAACCACAAATTAAGAGAAGCCCATTTCTTTGGCCCAAAGCATTTGAGTAGAATGATAAATTATAAATCTTTTCCTCACAAAAGAAAAAATCGTTTAAATATATTTTTTTAATTTATATTATATGAATATTAATACAATTATTTTTATAGAGGATGTATTTAGATGAACGCTCTTTATTTTCTACGAAAATAAAAAACAAAAGAATAGTTATCATTGCATTTTATCATGAATGGTCAAAATTAAAACAAAAGAATCTTACAATTTTTTTAACCATATTTCAAATTCACGAGTTGACTTGAATCGAATTTGACAAAAATAAAATTTAAAATAATAATTTTGTATCAATTTAGATTAGTTACAAATTTTATTTTAATAAAAGCATAATTTTATTCAAAACTTCATACATAGGTTCGTTGATATGTTGTAATTCAGTTACATAAATTAAAAATAGTAAAAGTTATAAGAAATTATAAAATTAATATATCTAAATTTTACCCTTGCTTTACTTCAAATCAAAAATCAATAAATTTTGCCTCATTTAACTTATATGAAATTCATTTATATTACTATTATTATTAGGAAAATTAGCAGGGTGAGACAATTTGTAAACTATCAATAAAAATTTGAATTATTATTTATTTAAGATAATAAAAGGTGTTTATTAAATTAAGTAATTTAAATACTTAATTTTATCAAAATTTAATTCAAATATATTGTGTGAAGTTATCTTTATAATTAGATAAAATTCAGTTAAATCTAAAATCTGATTCAATCTCTTATAAATTAAGTGATGGATTGTAAATATTTAATTTTATATTTAATCTAATCTAATAAAAAATTTTAAATAATATTAATCATATTAATATAACTATTATTTTATTATATATATATTTTTTTTGAAATATTTAATTATTTAATTATATAAATATTAAATAATATATATATATATATATATTATCTTTTAAAAATTATAACTCAATTACTTCAATCTAATCCAATTCTATAAAAAATAAATTAGGTTAAATTAAATCTAACAAAATAAAATTCAAAATTTTAACCTAATCCAATTTAATTTTTTTAATTAGATTGAGTGATGAATTTCATCAATCCATCCAATATGTGTAAATTCTTGAATAATATATATATATATATATATTAAATAGATATAGTCTTTGAAATTAAATAGATAAACCTACTAATTTTTTTTATTTCTTTTAAATCAAAGAGATATACCATGAGGGATGAGAGAGAAAGAAATTGTGATGCTATGAGTATGAGGTGACTTGTAGTCCATGAATGGTTGATTGGTTCTACAATGGAGGCTTATGATTGGTATGCATTGCATCTCACTATCTACTTGTAGTGAGTAGTTGACTATGATGTCATATCACCCCAAAGTGTCACACTCATTCTTCTTATTGTATGCTTCATTTCTTCACATCTCATATGCAAGTTGATTCATGTCTTCTAGGGTTACTATTTGCATTCTAAATTCCCTATTTTATGTCTTCTAGGGTTACTATTTGCATTCTAAATTCCCAAATTTATGTCTTTCTAGGGTTACTATTTGCATTCTAAATTCCCAAGTTTATGTCTTTCTAGGGTTACTATTTGCATTCTCAATTCCTAACTTTATGAAATGAGTGCCTTTGCTACTCCATTTCAATGGATTGAAGTTTTAATTGCTACAAAATAATAAAGGGGGTAGAAGTTGAAGTTAAAGTTAAAATTAAAATTCTTTACAAATTAAATTTTAGTTTATAAACAAGTTAAAAATAAAAATTATTAATTTTCTATAAACTATTTTTTCTTTTAAAATAACATTTATGAAGAAACTAGTATGAACATACTTTTAAATAGAACATATGGTTTACATACTCAAGCTTAAAGCAAATTATACTCGTAACAATGTGGTTTCTTGAAATTTCATTTAAAAAGCATGATTTTTTTTTTTTAAAACTCTTACAAATATATTGTACACCCAACTCAAAATATTAGAGTATCAATTTAGTTTTCCCTTAAATTTAATATGAAATAACTTGAATCTAAGAACATATGTAAAGTATAATGTTGTACTCAACATATAGTTATATATATTTTATTTATTAATTTATTTATATATAAGAAATATCAGCCATTTTGTCAACAATATTGATTATTAGGAGCCAAAATTTTCTACTAAAATTTATCTTAATGCCCTTTCATTAGAAATAATTATAATTAAAGAAGGGTTTTTGCTTAGGGTATTGGTTAAGAAATTAAAATTTTATTAAATATTATATAAAATTGTATTAATAATTATTGAATTTTTACACATCAGTAAAAACTTTTTAAACTCATCAAATCACAAACTATATATTTATTGATTTTTATAATAATTATTTTAAATATCAACACAAGAATGATTTCTGTTTGATTAACCTTATAAAAGCTTTTAAACTCATAGTGTATAACTATTAAAATCTTAATTATAACAATGCTTAATCATATCAATGCTTATGAACATATTCATTAACCTTAAGTACAAACTATGAAACCCAATGGTTTTCTATCTTTTAAAATTTACTCAATTATCTTTTTATATATATATATATATATATATTATTTAATGAGATGATTTAACGTGAGATTAAAAATTATGAATAATCTAATAAAAGTGGTTCGATATTGGTCTAAAAAATTTTTAAGTGATCCTATAATATAATGATATGAGAACTTTGTTAAGTTTGATTTTAATACTACTATATTAATATTGAATTTAAGCCTAATTCATATTCATAAAATTGATTACACTATTATATATTTTACTTAAGATAACAGCAAGTATATGTATATTATATATATATTTGAACTCATACAACAAAACTTCAACTAGTAACATGTAAACATATATAATTATGCTACTAACATACTAGGGTTCCAACCGTATTTCTTTTTCTATATGACATATTATATCTTACATGATTAAGATAAACAACACATTATTTATGATACTTATGTCAATACCATCATCTTCCAAGATTCTCATAATATTGATCGAAGAAACGTTAATTGGGTATGAGCTTGAAAGGAGGCTTCGAAAGAGATGGTGATGGATCATATCGTCCATAGTCTTTTGTGTTAGCCCTAAGAAGCCTCTCGTGAATGGTTCTTACTTCTTCCTTGTTCAGTGGCTTCCTTGGTGTTCCCTAGCAAATTGACAAATAATATGGAAGTTCAGTGTAAAGTTCATATTTTATACGTTCTTAATTTCAATCTGATGATGAGAATGCTAGAAATTTAAATAGTTTATTTTAAGAAGTTAGCAAAGAACATGCTGTTTCATGAGCTCTTTCGAATATGGGTAGTTCATGAGTTCTGCACCATTTTGTTAGGTACAACCACACAGTTTCAAAGAGAGAGAGAAAAGAAGGGAGAACATACACAGTGTAGTTAGATACATAAAAGAACTAACATGATGTTCAAGTAGATACAAAACTATTCAATGTTTTTCAGAAATTAAAATTAGTAACTGGTTTTGAAGAGGGGTGAAGAAGATCAGAAAGTTAACACTTTGTTCTTGAAAACTGATTCATATAGTGAACAAACCGTATTCAAGAAACTCTCAATGAAAGTATATATGAAGCCAAATAAATAGATTAAGATCAAAACTTGGCTTTGCATGCATACCTCTTGAATTGCATTGAAGTTCCTGATACTCTTGGATCGTCTAGCTGCATCTGCATAGAGACCAAGGTAAACTTTTGTTAATGTCATGATACATTTCAAGAACTTTATAGTTTTCATATTATTATATACGAATGTGTATGTGTGAGTGAATACAGTATGCAGAATAATATATAATAATGAAGAATTAAGATTCAAAGAATGAAGTTCTCTTAAGTTAATCACATGCCATGCACTTAGGATCAAAACCCCATACTCTGACAGACACTCATTATATATAAATTTATCAGAGTTAACCTGAACCCAGCAATATCGTTGTTATTCATGGTATGAAACATCAGACATGCTTTTCATATAAAATGTGAAGTTTTTTTAATAGATAATCATCATAAATACTTTATCCAAACATACTTTTATAATATATTTTGATTTGTGTTCATATATATTCACTATTTTAGTCATGAACTTCTAGTAACATGTGATGAGTGATTGAAGGATACAACTTTCTTTAACATGTCTATTCTATATCAGAAACTAGAACTAAGACCTAAAAAGACCCACCTGCAGAAGATGATGACAGAAGTGATGCAGAAATGAGGAGAAAGAGGAGGGTGAAGTTCTTGAGAAGCATGAGAGTACCCATTTGAGAAATTTGATGTTTTCTACGTTTGAAATTGTATGATGTTTCCTATGTATATTGCAAGGAACAATAAATTCTCCCACAGTGGAACCTTTTGAGGAGGAAAAAACTGAAGTTGACAGTTTAATTTTGAAGGAAAGTGTTGGTGGCACTCTTTGGTATATAAATATTCAAACAGAAAAGGTGTGTGTAGATCACTTTGCTTTTGTTGGGGCACTAAGTCTAAGAAGTTAGTGGAGTGACATATATTAATTAGGATAATAGTTGAAATTAGACCTTAGTGGATATTATTATATACCCTATAAACAATTCAACTTTGTGCCCTACCAAACTTTTATTTGTCACTATGATTTTTGCCCCTTCTTTTCAACTTCAAATATTTTCAAAGCAATTTGGAAACTTCAATTTTTGTATGGTTGAAAATGTTTGTTTATTGTACTCAAAATAACCTTTAGGGCAAACCAATTTTTCTAGCATACCAAAGTTTTATTCAAGACTATGTTTTTGCTACCTTCCCTTTCTTTCTTCTAAAAGTTTGAAGCAAAAATAATTTTTTTCATTGTCATTCATTCAAAGTCATTGAATAGGACTTTTGGTAAAAATTATACTAATCATAATTTCTTGTATAATTTCGTAAAAAAAAATTACTTTTCATAAAAACTAACCTTTTTTTTCAAAAAAATAAAAATACTATAAAAAGAACTTGAAAAATTCAAACTTTAGATGATTCACAATGGTAACTCATTTCATAAACTTACAAGTTAGATTGATTAACTTATGGTTAGATCAAAATATACTTAATTGATCACAAGCTTGTTTTAATAGCTTCTATTTTTTTTAATTTATTTAAACTAGGATTATGAATTTTCATTTCTTGTTCTTCATTTTATTTATTTTTCCCTCACTAATTTACTTGAATTTCTTTTAACCCTTTCTTTAGATACTCATGCTTGATAAGCATTAAGCAAAAATATCAAATCTTCAACATCTCTTTATAATATAAAATTAGAAATTATTGTCCTAATCTTTAAAATGATATGTTTTTATAAATAAATTCAAATACTATATATATATATATAAATTATAATTTTATTCTTGATCTTTATTTATTTTTTATAATTTAACTATTAAAATAAATTTATTTTACTTATTTTTAGAATGAATAATACTTTTTAATATATATATATATATATATATATATTTATTTATTATAAAAAAAGTATTTACAAAAATTTGTAATTAATTTTCGATGATAGAAGCTAGCAAACACACTATACACATATAATTAAATATATCATTTTATATAATTTAACATTCATCAACTAACTTGTTAACTTAGTTTTTTCAACTCCTATCTTATAGCATATAAACTTGAAGTAACTTGATAATATAAATTTTCCAAACACATATCTATTTGAGAAAAATAAACAGGAACTACTGATTTAACCTTAACCAAGCAAAATAACATTATTCCTAAATCTCAGAACCAGTTCTGTCTTAGAATTCTCCCATGACCACTGTCTTAAAAAAGCATATTCTCAGCAGTCAATAAACTCATGATCAAAATTAATCACAACCTTGATCATTATCATAATAATAGTTTATTGGGCATTAATTATGCAGAATTTGATCTGATCCAGTATAGGGAAATTTGTGATATAATAAGCTAAGATTTGAAAAGGGGTTGAAATGGAAAGTTGGAAAGCATGCGTGAAAGAACATGAATCCAAAGTTTGTGTACACAAAAAATTGATATTAGGTTAGCAGAAAATAGTATTCTAAATTGTAGTGCTTCCAATTATCCTTAAAGACAAGGACAAAGCACCAAAGAAGAATGAAAGGACATTGGTGGAGAATAAAGATGAACAGTGTAGGGTTTTAAAAACTCTTATCTTTTTCTTCATCTTTTCTTAAAGTGGTTTTAGGACGTTCATGAGCTCCCCTAATTAAGTCAAGCATTATCTTCTCAGAAGATTCTTCTCCACCTCTCTCACACATTAATAATTGGTCAACTCACAAGGACTAATTGGAACAACACATCACATAAACTTCGACTATAACTAACTGTGTCATGGAAAAACCCTAGATGGGAGAAGAAAACTTCACTAGTTCTATCAACTTAATTGTTTATACGAATAATTTGTAAAAAGTATTATTTGTATCTAACTCATCTTAAAATTAATTTAAAAAATAGATATATATTTTATTTATATATTATAATTCAACTTTATTTTTAATTAATATAAGATTTTTTAATATAATTTATTTTCAATTTTTGAATCTTATATTATCATATAAATTTAAGAATTTTACGTATAAAAATTATCTTAATCATAAAATTGAAATATATATACTTAAGTTAAGTCATTTTTTTATTGATGCAAAACTAGTTAAACAGTTTTGTTTTTATAAACAACTCACTCAAGCAAGTTATTTGTTTTAATAAAAATTTTTGTTAAGTAACATTACATAATTTGAACTTATGTTCTTGGTTTTTGAATACATAAAAAAGATTTTTTTTTGTAATATTTAAGATGTTGTTTTATATATGGAATTTCTTTCATATTGATTATTTATTTTAAAAAATTTAAGGGAAAATAAAGAGGATAGTAAATATTGCTTCATTATTTATAAGGGGTATTTTATTTTTTTAAGATGGTAATTTTAAAATTAAGGAATAAGAACTTTTAAACATAAAGTATTTGAATCAAAACAAACCATTTTGATTAATATAGTGTGCCAAACTTTGAAAAATAAAATTATAATATAGTTTGTCTTTTTATGAGCTGAATGATTTTATACATGAAAAGATGTGATCTTTAAGTAGAAGTGGTGTTAAGGAATTTGAGATACAAATGACCAATAAAAAACATGTTTTCACCATTTGTCAAGATTAGAGAGCCAACACATGGATTCTTGTAAGAACAATGGCCTCATAATTCCCATCCACTTGAATAGACATTAGGTCATTAGTCACCTATGAATCGACCAAGATTTTTAGAAGAATAGAGTTTATCTAAAAAGATGTGTTTAATTTAATAGTGCATCATGATTTGAAATTTAAACTAGAATTAATTAAATTAAATAATAATGTTAATAGTTTTTCTAGTAAAAAACTAAACTTGATACCTTATGTAAACCAATTGAGAAAAAAAATCTTTCAAATACTCTTATTGAAAATTAAATTTATAATAAACAAATAACTTATAAGTAAAAAATAAAATTAGATACTTTTTTAATCAACTATTTGCTACAACCTTATATATAATCCTTTTATTCTATTATATAATTAATGATATATATATATATATATTACATGAATAATACTATTATTTATAAAATATTTTTTATGAACTTTTTTTTATATAAAAAAATAAATATTTATTGAAAATTTTTTATAATTTTATTTTATGAAAATTTTTTATAAATTTATTTATAAAAAAATTTTCATAATTTTTTTTTAATTTTTCATCAATTTATTTATAAAAGAATTTTCATAAATTTATCTATTAAAAATTTCTCATGAAAAAAAAGTAATTTTCTCTTAACTTTTTAGTAAAAAGTTTGAAATAGATTTATGAAAAAAATTATATTTAAGTATGATTATAAATTTATTTTATGAAAAATATAATTATATATATATATATATATATATAACAAAATTTCCATCTTTTTCCATTTTAACAAAACACGCCTAATTATCTTTTTGCATGCATGCTTGTCTAATTAATTAGGTTTAATTAGAAAATAAATATGTGGATTGCTTAGTCATTTCAATACTCATTATAAACATTAATTTAAAATAGTAAAAGCATGGTCTTATAAATCAAATGCTCATCAAGTGCATATTCTACTCTATCTACTTAACACCAAATCAAGTTTTAGATATAGTTATAAGTGCACTTTGGCATCACTAAATATATATTATTGCACCACTTACTCTTAAAATTAAGATTAGCTTTTACGTAATCAATCCTTAAAACCAATTTTCAAGTAAAATTTTGTATTTATTTGTATATTTTATTTCAATATTATTTCTAAAGCATATAGAATTTAGATTTTTTTCTTAATAAAAGACCACGTCCAATATTGAATTTAATGTATAAAAAATGTCGAAAATAATAAACTCAGTAAATAAAAACTTTAAATATATAATACAATACAAATATTTATTTTTTAACATGATTTAATTCATATTTAAAATAAGATCAACGTATTGAAATACCTATTTAAAGAAAAAAAATAATTACTATTTTTTTATAATATTATTATTAAGGTCGAATACTTCAAATAAGTTTCGTATCTTTTCATTTTTATATGAGAATTCTTTGTTTACATATTAGTCTAAAAATTTCTTGTCTCACAAGAAAGAAAAAATATATATGTTGATTAGATTTTCATGATGAATTCAATTCAGTTCAAGATTTAAACAATATATTTGTAATAATTATAATTTAAAAAATCAGATATTATTAATATTTATAATTTATTTAATCTATTTATAATTATATAAAACGAGTCCTATTTAGGTTAAGATATTGATTCTTATTTACTCTAATTTAATTACCTTTTAAATTTAAGTTTTATTTTCGTCTAATTTATATATAATTAAGTACTCTTAATCAAGGAAGAGTCTCACTGTGCTAATGACTTAATCAGGGAAATTATCCATAATGTTACAATTAATATTAATTAATATTGTACTTATAGGGCCGAATACCTTCTCTCCTGTTCGAACTAGATGTCTTCATATTACTACCGTGGACCAATTACTTTTCGGTCAGCAATTACAAAAATGACCGAATAGTTCTCGGTCGGCTCCCTCGTGACCATACAGGGAGGGTTCTTGCGTTTGCACTCCGAGTCAGAAATCTAATATATTAAATATTATAAGAATGATAGAAAGTGTATCCATACGTGTTGTGTTGAGTATGTCTCTTCTTATAATACCTTATGATTTTTATGGGCTTTTATTTCTATAATTACCTTAATGCTATTACAAATCTCCTTTATAATAAAAAGTTATTACTATTGGGGCCTAAGTATTTAGGCTCGCTTTCTTCTCATATTTTCCGAACTCCTTCTACCCGACACTAGCCCAGTAATCTTCAGCCAGGTGGGTACAAATATTGATTTAAAAATAAACTAATCCTAGAAAATGGGAAGTTTATCTCTCACATTATATACATTATTTTACTACAATATCATCATCTTTAATCGATTGGGAATTTGAAATTTTTTCCATAAGCATCTTTTTGAGTTATCCTTTTATTGCTGTCACTCAATTTATCCAATGGATCAGTAATCTAAGTAGTGGAGTGATTTCCATTACCATTAATCAAGCATGACTCAACTTGTTTGCTTTAAATGTCTTTATCTCTATATATATATTTGGTGTGGTGTTGTTAATCATTTTTAACAGTAGGTTTTATTGCCAAGAAGAAGATGGTACTCAGAAATTCAATGGTGACACGTAAAAGTTTTGTATTTTTTAAGAAAATTTATTTTGTACTCTGCTTGATCCAAATCCACTTTACTACCTTGTGTTAGAAACTTTATCACTTTGAACATTGAAATTTGTTCTAATCTTTTTTATTATCAAAAGGCATTTCATTTTAAGTGAAAGATTCTTGTAAATAAATGTTTTTATTTATCGATTGTTAAAGTTTAAGATAGTGTTTATTATTATTTTTTAATTTAATTTAGTTTAATTTAAAATTAATTTACGTATTTACCATGTAAATAAAGGAACTAATAAAATAGATAATTCATAAATGTTTTATTAAGATGGAAAAAAATTTATTATCCTTTTTTTTTGCATAAAAATTTAAAATCCATATAAAAATTAATGGAAGTTGTAGTAAATAGTTGAATTGTGGAAAAACTTACTCGTTGGATTGTTCTTTAAATAAAATAGTAAATTAATTTACAAAAACAGCCTTCATGAATGCTGTCATTAATGCAATTAGTAGAAATTGATTATTTTATTAAATTACTATTTTTTTTTTACTTTTCTATTAAATTAATTTTATGCCATTACAAAAAGAAAAGTCTAAATGGTTATTTAGAAATGACAAATTATTTTATTATAAAAAATATTTTAAAATAAAAATGACATAATTTTCACCTAAGTGGGAAGTAAGACTACTCTAACCTAAATAAGGATAAAATAAATAATTTCAATGATTAAAAATTAATTACAACACATTTGAATGATTAATATTACTTATTTTATTCTCTAAAATGAGTTATTCACTTTAACCAAACTAGACCTCAAATGTGTAAATATTTTGAGTTATCATATTAATATAATGAATTTATTGGCTTTATCAATAATTAACTTCCACCAAATATTAGTAAAACCTCTTCTTTCAATCAGATTTTTGTTAAGACTCAATCTAAACTTTGTTTAAGAAATCCAAATCAAATTTCAAGTTAACAAATATAGTAATAAGAATGAACTGAAATGAATTAATTATCAGTGGATGATAATTATTAAATACAAGTGTGTAATTATGGCAGGTTACTCCAATCTGTTAGTCCAAGTTTTTACATACCATGTCTATCAACAGCAATGGAACACTGTATGAAACAATGTTGAAAATCCCCTGAGCCAGAAGGCCATAAGAATAGTAGAATACAACTCAATACATAACCATATCAAACAAAGAGAAGGAGATGACTATGATGAGGAAGCAGTATCTACTGGTTTGCCACTTTCTTGGCGTAGGCTGTTTTCTCTTTTATATGGACTCTTAGCACCCTGAGAAGCAAGATGAAACATTCTTAATTACATATAAACAAAGTGGTCAAATATGTTTTGGTCCCTTCAAATATCTTGAAATATGTTTTGGTCCCTTCAAATATCTTGAAATTTGGTTTTGGTTTTGGTTTCTATTAAATTTTTAATACGATTTTAGTTCCTTCATTTACCAAAAGTGATTAAAAACCAAAGTTTCAGGAATATTATCTAGCCTGAGATCTTTAATGATTTCCTCCAAGTTTCTTCTTGGTCTACTTCTCATTTTTCATAGAACTAAAAGTCATGCAATCAATCTACTCTTCTAACAGGTCCTCTTATGGTCTTCTTGTACATGTTCAAACCACCTTAACCAGTTTTCTGCCATTTATTCCTCAAGGATGCCACACCAATATTTTCTTGTATAGTAATTCCATATTCTGCTCTTTCTTATATGACCATACATCCATCTTAACATCCTCGTTTCTGCTATGCTCATATTGCCCTTTAATTCCCACCCAACATTCACTACTACATAGTACAGCAGGATGTGTAATAATTTGATATAACTTGCCTGCGTTTGATGTAACCCCTGATGCCTTTCCCCTTTCTGCATCTAAGTCAAGCCGCTTGTTTCCTGTATGTGACATCCTCATTAATTTTTCCATCATTTTAGCTCCTCATTAAACGTATTAAAATTTTTAAAAGGACTAAAACTAAATTTCGTGATATTTTAAGGGACCAAACAAAATGTAACAGCTGGTTATTGACATCCTTGTTAATTCCATGCTAACTTGCAGTCATACATATGACAGAATTATGCACAGTCAAATTAGTTGTTGATGCACTAACATCAGAAATCAAACACTTACTTGAAAGATAGTTCCTAACTTTTTCAATGCTTTGGCCCTGGACCTCAGAACATCTCTGGAGGCACTAGGATCTTTAAGAACCTGAGAAAAATAAAAAAGTCATTAATTGATATTTCAATATATATGATATACTTATTCAACATTTATAGCACGCATTTCAGATGAATATGTAAGCAAATACATTTGGAGAGCTAATGGTCCACCAATAGTTGTCTAAGGTAAAAGCTAGGCTTAATTATATTTTGACCCTTTATTAATGTGCAATTTTTGTCCCTCAATCAAACTTAGTTACTCAATTTTATAATTTTTACAATCATATACTTCCATCACTTTTTCTTTACATAAAACTCTGATAATGATTAGATGTTTGAGATGAATTTGAGATAGAAAATGATTTAAAAGGTTTAGAAGTTGAATATGTGATGAGTTTTGGAATAATTCATAGGATGTGAGGTTAACGTTTGAATTGGGGGGGAAATTATAATTATTTTTATTTTATTTTAGATGAAATATAATGTTTTGATTGGTGGATATGAGCCGAAGGGGATTGAAAATAGTTTATTGGGTTTAGTTTATGGAGTTTTTAAGGGGGGTAAAGAAAGAAAGTTGAAGAGTTTTACGTAGAGAAAACGTACCAGAAGGGTTTGAATGTAGCAACAAGTAATAAAGGAAATGGATTTAATTGTTACATTTAAAAAATTAGGGGGTTAAATTGAAGCAAAAAACTATGGGGGGATATAAATTGCACATAGGCCATAATAGAGGGGCAAAATGTACAATGGAACCTATATATTAGCACTGTGATCCCAGTTGTTTTCTAGAAATGAATAAATAACATTGAGAAAAAGCAAGAAAGTGAAATTTCTTCCAACTAGGCCAAAAACTTCATATTAACAAATGTCAAGTTCAGCAGGTAAGTAGGGTGGAAGACTATTTCTGAGTATCAGCCAGGACTGTTATTTTCAAACTACAGAGAGTATATACTCCAACTTACTGCTTGGCAAACATGCGATAGAGTTGATTCAATATCAATCACATTGATCTGCCATAGAGAATTAACCATGGCATCCTTTTTATCTTCAATAGCTTTGACTATGAGTTCTTCCTTGTTTTCTCCTTGGTCTAGCTTCTTGAGCTCTTCTTGTATTTGAATTAGGGACACAGCTCCTGCAGAAACAGTTAAGTTCCATTAAAACCTTCCAAATTTGAGAAATTCCCTTATCCTTTCAACTGATAGACTAGAACTGCCCAAAGGCCAAAACCCTTTTAGTCCCATCTTATTTTTATTTTAGGTTCTGTTCTCTAAGTTTAAAAAGATTCAATTGAGTCCTTACATCAATTTATCACACTAATTAGGTCATCTTGGAATCACTTGACAAACTATAAGAGATGTCACATGAAATCCATATCAGCCAAAGTTAATACGTTAGTGTGAATAATTGATGGAGGGACCAATTTAATAAAAAAATAAAAAAATTTAAGGTGCTAAATAAAACTTTTTAAACTTAGGAGACTAAACTAGAACTAAAAATGACAGACGAGGGACTAAGAGGATATGTTATCCCTATCCAGATATAAAAACAAATAGTCCAAAACCTGATGCTGCTGTTACTTGTGACTTAATACGGTGTCCTTTGTCTCGGACCCACTCAGCCAAAAAGGGAACATTCATATACCGTAAATCCTTTCCAAGTTCTCTTGCAGCTTTTCGTGTGTAGATGTAACCAATTGTATGTAGCATGGCCTCTCCAAAAGCTAAAAATAATGTCAGAAACGAGTTAAGAAAATTGCAAGGGTAGAACAGAACCACGAGTGATCAATCATACTGTTCCTACATGAATTTCACAATAGCCCTGCCATTCTTTTAATATGCAGCATACTGGCATTTTCATCATTTGCCCAAAAGATTGATGTTAGAATAAAACTGACAAGATGAAACTAATACGGAATCATAACCACACATCTCTGGAAAGAGAAATTGTAATAAGGTACTCTAAGAGTAACACTCCAATGCTTAAGATTCAATCTAAATTTATAATAATTTCAAAGTTAATCCACTGACATGCAAGGTTATGTTGTCCACAAATTAAGATTTTTAGTGAATTGAGTTTAGTACTCCATTTAAGATTCTGTAGAATGAGGCCCAGATTATATATCTTTTCACGCTAACAAGCATAGGAATACTCATTCCATGGTATAAGCATGGAATAGATTCATCATTCAAACACCTAATATTGTGTACTTAAGGTACAACTAGTACAAGCTCAGCACAACTTAATAAAATTCTAGTATAGTAAGAATCCTAATAATCCAACAGAAATCCAGGACTACAACAGACTTAATTTGATACCATGATAGGCTTACAAATTAGACATTATTTGGACATCTTCCTTCACATAAGAAATAATGGAATTTATATGGCATGTTCAAGCATTCTTGAAGATTCTAAACTACACCAGAATGAAAGTGTTTTAATTTCTTTGAATAACGCCAATTATATTTCAAAACTGAAAAACATAATATTTGCACCTCTAAAGAAAATTTGTCAAATAAAACAGAAAACACCTATTACATCCATAAGCCATGATAATTTACTTCAATCTCTTGTATATTGAAATCTCAAATAATACTAAAGAAAGGTCTCAATTGAAGGCCATGTTGTTGGATATTTAGGAGGCGAGTAATATTGGGAGATGTTTACTAATGGATAGTAAACAACAACTATACAAGATAATACGATTCTACCTTCAATCCAAAACCTTAAGACTACCAGTTTGTGAATTTTTCTTACTTATATGTTATTCAACTTTCCCGTTTCTACCCAATGTAGAATTCCAACTCACCTTAAACTCTCGTACAAGTCTAAAACATGTGACATAGACATTAAATTGACATTACTGAAAATGAAATGTTTCAGCTATTGAAACTTCTAAGTTCTGGAATATTGTAAAATAATACATTTTTAAAATAACATGATAAACAGAGGGAATTTACCAGCTTTAGAAAGATTACGAGCTTCTGACTTTGCCCAAGCAATAAATTCATCTTCTTGACCAATAACAGCTAGTTGCAGGCGGTCTTTCAGAATTGTTGAAAGCTTCTCTTCCCTTTCCTTCTGGAATGCCTACGGTTACAAACAAGGAAACAGCTTTAACAACTAAAATTAGGGGGAACAGTACAAAGTATTTGGGAAGACCATCATAAAGAACTAGAAAAAAAAACAATACTTTCATCTTTTCTTGAACTTTTTGCCTCTGAACTTCAGGATCCTGTATGTCTTCATCAATCTCTACAGATGCTAAAGAAGCCAGTGCAAGTTTTCCAATATATTCTTCAAAAACTTCACTTCCAAAAATCATTCCAAATACAGCTGTAGGGTCCATCATGGAATCTCTGAAAAATAAAAAGAATCAGTTTCTTTTGCATGTTTTCTCAATCCACGAAAACATTCTGTTACATTAGATTCATCTTGTTGAAACATCTAAAATAATGATTTTAGCTGATTCCTCATAAATAAACAAGCTTTAATCTGGTCGACAGATTGATACTAATTTTGGGGGTTATTATGCTATATATTAATTTTAGGACTTTATTTTTACTGTTTAGTATTCTTGTAAATTGGCTAGAATTGTTTGTATTTTTTTTTTCCTTTTTAGATGATATAGAATCGATCGGGATGTTATGGTACCACATTTCAGTCTTGAAATCACGAGATGGAGATACTGTCTTCTTGTATGTATTGTCATTCTAGTGCAATACAAAATAGAGATGCTCTCATCCTTCAAATAAAATCATACTTAGCAGCAGCAGGTACATAAGATTCTATGTATTTAGGTCTCCACTAATTTTGATACCTCAACATAGTGGAAAATACTCACAGGACTTGCACACTTAGGTCAATATAGATTTCTGTGAACAACAGGTATGCTCTGTAGCTCTAATTCCTACTTGATTTGATTAATTTTGAGAGGATTTTTTTTTTTCAAAAGCTTTCTCAGTAACATTTGACTATATAGAATTTTGAACAAATACAACAAAGTATCTTCAAGGAGTTTCACTAAGTTTGGTTAGACTTGCTTTCGAACTTGCAAAAAAAGAAACATAACCTATGATGTTGGCAACAATGGCAAGTACTAACAGTAACATAACAAACACCATGTTAGGCACCTTCCTTATGTCTGTGAATGTTGGAGAGTGAAATTCTGATAAGTATGAGAGAGAAGGAGGGAAGATAAAAGGAGCACAAAAAATTGATGTAATTTTCAGCAGTGAGGAATCAAACCCCTAACTGCCTACTGTGTCTCAATCTTATTCACTCGTCATTTATTTTACTTCATTTTACAGTAACTTTAAAGTCATTTCCTGGACTTGAATCACATTAATATTTGATCAGATTCAGCAACACACACATAGAGTATATCAGTGAATAATACATATCTTTGGTTCAAGTTTAAATCTGAAAAATAGCTGAATATAGTGATAAGTAAAGGAAAACTGAATGGAAGAGATTAAACAACAATACCAGACACTGCTTTTTGACAATATCCTGCACGAGTTATCTTTGAATTGCAAAGACAGCACTTCACTATACGGAGCATTAATAACTTGCAAGCAATTATTAGCTAATTACTGTTTAGTCATGAAAGATCATATAAACTTACTGTTGTACTCCCTCCTTTCCATTTTTATCATATGCTTCACGCTTCCCGGGATCGCTTAAAACCTGGTAAGCCTCACCAAGTTTCTGGTAAAGATACGAGGACACCAGACTTAGAAAATTATATTGAGAAAAAAGGCAAACTGAATGGAGGGAGAGATCCAAAAGTATAAATACTCCTATATTTTATACTGCTAAAACATCTGACAGTAAGAAGTAAGAAGGATGTAAATAACTTTGTCAATGACACCTAGTAAATTTAGTTTAGTCTCATGAATCCAACAAAACTCAGCTTCTTATTGCTTACCTGAAAATTTTCTGCGGCATTAGGATCCCCATGATTTTTATCGGGGTGAACAATTCTTGCCTGCAAAGGAAAGAGGGAGGGATTAACAGTGATTAAAGTGACACAAAGGAGGAACTGTCAAGTTTAAGATTAAGTCAGAAAAAAATAGAAAAAGTAAAATACCGGCATGAATGTAGTTTTCTAAATGTCTATTCTAAAAGTTAGTAGAAGAGAGCCATTATTTGTTTTAATCTCTCCCACAATTAACCCTATACTTCTTCTGTGTCACCAATTAAGTGCTGTCTGGTGAGCACATTTCAAGGCAGAGGAAGATCGCTAAACAGCTTCGGGAGATCAACCTTTGGGATTATTGAACTCCAATTTTCACACACAAATCAAAATAGAAAATGCCAAATTAACCAAAGCAGTTGCGTTAATCGTGTAGCACACTAGTCTTAGAATGGATAAAAATTTAAACGATTAAACCATCAATTAGTCCATGAAGTATCACCTTCTCCGCTAAATTGTCCTTACACTAATGAAATTATATCATTAGCCACTAAAGTATTACTGATCATGCTACATAGCCCACAAGTATCGAAAATTTCCTCAAACTAGTACCTGATGTTTTGTAAATATATCAACCAAGGGACTACTATATTGATGGATATTCAATACTTCAGAGACTACTTACATAATTTCATTAGTTTAAGGACCATTTAGAAGAGGGGGTGATTCTAAGACAAAATTGATGGTTTATTCAAATTTAAACAACAAATAAACTGAAGCCATATTTAATAACTACCTAATCGATTCCTTAACAAAAACACATAGTATAATCACATTCAACATTCCGCCAGATCAGGTAACAATACAAGAGCATTCTCACATCTCAGTTTCTGGTTGCACAAATCAGAAAAAGGGAAGGACATTCAATTCATTATTTATTACCTTGACATAATAAGCCTTCTTGATATCTGCAGCAGATGCATCAAAATTCACACCTAATATGTCATAATACGTAGAGTCCTTCACCATCGCTTGTGACTTTCTTCAAATAACAATTCACGCCTCTAAAAAATTAAGCAAATTGAAAAATTCCCGAAAGGGGGCAAAAATAAAAAACTAGTTAGCTGCATGATGTTAATAGAAAGCACATGCAGAATAGGAAAATAAAGAAAAAAAAATCGTGAAAAAGTTTTCTGGCACAGAATTTGGAACCTACCCAGAAAACGAAAATGGAAAAAGTTTCGAGCTTGATATCGTGAGAGAGAGATATCAATTCGAAGAACCTCAAATTTCAGGTGGATCTGTCTGACAGAGGAAACGGTGTTGTGAAGGGACCACGTAGTTGATGATATTTTATTTTGTTTTATTTTATTTCCCCCCTTTTTTTAAAGATGAGACACGTGGATTCTTAATTATAAATTATAAATTCTAATAAGTAAAGCTTAAAAAAATAAAAAATAAAAGAACAAATTAGATGTCAAATAATGGAGGAAGTTTTAACATGATTGAATAATTTATAGTTTAAAATGAAAGTTAAATCATCATTTTGGTTTCTTTTATATATGATTTTGTTTGCCTTATATTTTCTTCATGATTTTAATTTTTATATTTCTAAAAAATATTTTTATTTAATTTTATGTATATTCTATTTTTATTATATCTAATTCAATCCTACATTTAACTTTTTCATTTAAGAAATCATCACAAAAATAATTTAATTATTTAAAATATGAAAGCGTGAATATGAATTGAGAATAAGATTAAAATTACAAAACTTCTAAAATTTAAATATTAAAATCACATAAAAAAAATTACTCAAAAGCTAAATCCATAAGATGAAAAAGAGATAAAAGAATATAGGGATTTTTGTTTAAATAATTTTTTTTTGTTTTATATTAAAATAGTTTTATTTTTGTATCAAATAAATTATATAAATATTTAAATTAAAATTAGATTCACAATTATGTTTATAAATGTTTATTATTATTTTTTTCTTAAACTTTTTTATTATTTTTTCTTTTCTACTTCATCTATTATTTTTATATTCTATTTTTAGTTCTATTATTGTTGGTATTTGAAATAAAACAAAATAACATATATTAAGAAGCCCCCAAGACATGTTAATGAACATGTCCTGCATGTCTCCATCCATGTCCTCTACAATTTTATTATTTTTGAATGACACTGTTTAGATAATATTTTATAATTTAATAAAATAAACTAAAATTTTGTTAAAATCAGTTTATGTATAAATTTTTAAAAAATGATATTTTTATAAAAATTAAATTAATTTTAATTAATAAAAAAATTAGTATTTTTTTTTTATTTTTCCCTTCTAAAATGTTAAAAAAAATCCAAGTAAATTGTTTCTAAAAAGTATAAATAGGTAAAAATCAGTCCTAGCATAAATTATATATATATATATATATATATATAATTGATTGTTTTAAATATTAATTTTTACAACAATTTGATTAAAAATAATGAAAAATTAGAATGAATAATAATTAAAAATAACTTTATTTTTTTTTATATATAATATTATATATAAATGTTTATACATAAAATATAACGATATATGTTATTTTAAGTTATTATGTAATTACTAGGTTGATAATTTTAGATGAAGAGATATCATAAAATAAGATTTTAAATAAAATTTTAAGATTATATTTAATTAATGATATTATGATAAAAAATGTACTTTAAATTTAATTTATCCTTATAAAATCAGTTTAATAAGACAAAGATTTGTATCTATTTTTATATATTAATTTAATTTTATTTATAGTCGATATGATATCTGTCGATATGATATCTATAACAAGTTTTGAGTCTAAATTCCATTGGAAAGTTGCTTCTTCAGTGCATGATTCAGATTCCATTGCTGTCGAATTTAATGGCTTGTATTTCCATGGAGAAGTTCTAAGAAACATGAACAAGTGCATCTGCAAGAGGCCCCTACTAGTTACTGTCATTCTCAAAGATTCAATTGCTTATAAGTCTCTGTTAGGGATTTCCAATAATAAAAGCATAAACCCCACAAAAAAGAAAGCTTCTTTTGGCTTTTTGCCATATAAATGAGTTCGAAAATCCTTTGCATCTATACATAACATATGTTATTCCTTCTTATTTAAAAGAATGCTCTTTTTAATTTTTTGTTTTTAAATAAGTTTTTTTTAAACACTTTTTAACTTTTTTTTTTCCAATAATATTAATATTTTAACAATAATTTTTTATTTTTTTTATATATAATATTATATATAACACATCTCTTAAACCTATATTACACGTAATAATATATCATTACTTAAGAAATTAATTTAAAATGATAGGAATTTTATTATTAGTTAAATTTTATTTGGATTAAATAATTTTATAATTATTTAAATTAAATTAATTTTATAATAAAATTTAAGATGAATTAAAATTTTATATTTAATAAAAATGAAAAAGTTAAATAACATAAAAAAATATAAGATTTTAAATAATTTTAAGATTTTAAATAAAAAATGAAATCTTATTGGTGAAATTTTTTTAATATATATAAAATTTTAAATTTTATTTTAAAATTTTGGATAAAAGTGAAATTATATTATTGATGAAAATCTTTTAATATTATCTTTTGATATTTGTAAAAATAAACAAATATATTAAATATAAAAATACGAACATAAATTAAAAGTTATCGGAATAATAGTTAAATTAGTAAGAGTTTGAAAAGTATTTATAATTTAATAGAATTTGAGTTTAGAAAGGAAAAGTTGATTAATTTTTCTTCAAATTATTTATATATGTATCTTAATTAATCAAATACAAACAATTTTTAATAATTTTTTTTTACTATTTTAGTAACTTATATTATTTAAATGTATTGAGATAATTAGTTGCTTGATTAGTAATTTTGTTAAAGAATTGAATGTCATTAAAACTACAAATGAACAGTATTAAAGAGCATATAATGCTTTTCACCTATCATTCTATCTTTCCTTTATAAACTTTTTTCAGAACAAAGCCATTAAGAAAATTGAATGAATATAATAGATAGTATTTATTCTATATATGTAAACTTATTAATTAACAAGAAACTAAAGTGGAATGAAATATGACACATTAACAACAGAAATATTTCATACAATTTCTAACCACAATGTCATCAATCATAAAAAGAATATCAAACAATGTCATAAATATGATTCTTTTGAATATTTACTTTTAATTTACAACACTCACTCTTCTGCCAAATGATCTTTACTCACGTTTGGAATCAGCAAATCAAAAGCAAGCGTGTTGAAAGTCCAACCCTAAATTCTAAATCCTAAATCTCTATGTTAATGACGGATTTAGGACTCTAAGTTAATGGAACAATTTAAATATTTTAGTGAGAACAATCAATAGCATGTTTTAAATTTTTAAAAAATAATTAGTTAAATAAAAAAAAAATATAATTTATTAAATGTGAGGGGGTGCATTTACACCTCCTGAAATTTACCTGTGTCCGCCACTATTCTACGCTATGAAGCTGAATCTGGTAAAATTATAGTACCAACAATTACTGCACATTTCAAAGATGCAGATGTGAAGTTGAATGCTATCAACACCTTTGTTCAGGTGGCTCCTAGGATTGCATGTTTTGCTTTCTATGCAAATGAGAGCCCCATCTTTTGGAAACCTGGCACAGCAAAACTTCTTGATTGGCTACGACCTCATAGAGAGAAAAGTCTCTTTTAAGCCCACAGATTGTTCCAACCAATGATTGTTGTTGTTTGTTTTGCTTTTAGATCAAAATAAACCAAAAGAAAATATATTATTATTCTTCATTGTCTCTATCAATGGAAGGTTTAGTTTTTTCTCCTAAAAATGTATTATACTTCTTCCATTATTTGCAAATAAACTACTAATATTTTAGTTATCATGCATGAATTAAAAATATACACTAATTAATAAGGTTTTTTCTCCTAAAAATGTATTATACTTGTTCCATTATTTGTAAATAAATTATTAATATTTTAGTTATCATGAATTAAAAATATACACCAGTTGATAAAGTGAGCCATGCACCCATTTTTATATATTAATTCACACCCCTCACATCGAAACTAATAACAATAATTCAATAACGGATTACCTAATAGGATAAATAAATGGATTATGATAAGTTTTGTAAAATTTACATCCACTTTTATATATTAATTTGATCTTTTTTCTAATTGATATGGAATCTCTAACTATATCTTAAACAAATCTTATCCAAATAATATATTCTTCATTTGTTATTTGTTATATTATGATAACACATAAATATTCTTAAACTCTATATTTGTAGTATGTTTAGCATAACATTTTTTATGCAAATATTGAAATGATCTCATACGAAATATTTTGTGATAGAAAATATGGAACATTGTGTTGATATGAGATAAGAGAAATTCTTAGTTACACTACACCTATTATAAATATATTATGAAGAAGTTAGGATGATATAAAATAAGATTAACGTTTCACAAGAAATTATAAGAATTATTATGATTGAGGAAGGAAATTCGTAGAATTCTAACTTGGTGATTATATATTTTTAAAAAATTTATCTATTATTAAAATTTAAAGAACAATTAAAGCCTAAAAAATTATTATCAAAATTTATAAGACATTAAGTTTTGAAAAGAATAACTTATCAACTAATATTATTACCTAACTTGTCTTCTGTATTTTATTTTTCTTATATTTTAATATAGGAAATATGTTCTTATTGTTCTTATGTGATTCAACTTGATCTCATCCAGTTTGAGAAAATTTTTCTTATATTTCTTGTGAAAATTGCTTATTATGCGTCATTGGTTTGAAATTTGCATGATGAAGGAGACATTAAGTGGAAATTTGAAGATAAAATGAAGAAAGTGTATCTTCATCTTTTTAGTTAGTGAATTTTGGAAATGAAATTTAGAAAAAATATAAAAATTTGTATATTAATAAAAATTGTTATATTTTAACTACATATTTAATAAAAATTGAATTTATAATTATTTTATGATCAAAAATAATTTTTTAATTTATTCAGAAACAAGAAAAACCAAAACCAAGCTCATTTGATTTGATGGCTCACGATTCAAGCTCAAAAGAGAAGATCTTCTATAAAAAGAATTGATTTTTCTCTTGATTTCACCAAATAAATAATCTAAAAAATAATCTGCATAACCCTTTTTTTATTTTTTTATTTATTTTCACGCTAGAACATTATCTAAATGATGATAATTGCTAATTTAAGATACAAATCATTAATATAAGAATATTTCTCCAAATTTCTTACCTACAATCTCACATTTTTTTTCACTTGTAATAAACTTAAAAATTATAAAAAAAAACAAATTAACACTTGTTTATTATTAGGATTATTATAGATATAATATTTTATAGCTAAAAAAACATTATTTTAAATAAATATGATAGTTATTATTATTATTATTATTATTATTAAAAAAATGAAAAATGTAAAATATTGAGACAAAACATTGCAAAAAGTCTAAAAGAATTTCTTAATAATACTTTTAATTTATTATCTATAAGGTGTTTTAAATATTTAGTTAATGGATTTACTGTACTGTGGTTTTCGAAATCCAGTAAGGGAAATATCAAACTATATATACATATATAACACATAATAATAATAAAAAAGTTCTATTATGTTATTACTTTACTTAAGTTATCTATTGAAAGATAATGGAATTTCATATCAAACTTGTTTAATTTAATTAAAACAATGGTTCTAAGAAGAAGAAAATATATATCTACTTAAAAAAATGATATTTTTATTTTATTTCAAATTCTATGGTAAGTTTTTTTTTAATATATTCATTATAATATTAATTAATATAAATTTTAGTAAATATATTATTTTATTTGTTAATGTTTTAAAATATATTAATTATTAAATATTTATTAATGTATTCATTAAATTTTTTTATTATTATATTAATTAAATATTTATTAATTAATATGTTACGATATTTAATTAATATATTTTATAAAGTAATGTATTAATTCATATATTTTTCATTAATAAAATTATTAGTTAATTAATTATGTAATTAATTAAACAGATAAAAAATTGAAAATATCATAATGGTAAAATTAATTAGGTCTAATCACTTCAAGATGTTTTTTTTAAAGGACAGTTTTTTTTTTTTAATATGTTTTAACAGAAAAATTTATTTAATTTTATTTTAAAAGATAGTTTTTTTATGTGATGATTAAAAGTAATTTTTCTAAATAAAATTATAATTATTAATAAGTTTCTTTCATGTTGAATATATTATCAAAGAATACATAAAAATATTATTTTATTAAACCTAGTTGAATCCGGTTAAACTTTTAAAATCTAAAACGTTTGTTGACCAAGTTTAAGAATATTTATTTATATTTGTAAAGTTAATTTTTAAAGAAGACTGAAATATGATTTTAGTTTTAAACATTAGAATATTTTTAAATTTTTTTAATCATTTTATTCTTTAAAATTATAATTTTAAAATTTGAGAATATACTAAATTAGTAGTTATATTAATATGAGAAAATATCAATTTTTAATATTTAATAACATTGTCCAACTTTAAAACCTAAAATAACAATTAAAAAAAATTTAATTAAAAGAAAAACTGTAGACATATTTAATTAAACCTAACATTAACTACTTTCTATACACATTAAATAATCCAAAAAATAAATTAACAAAACATTAAATATTTTCTATAGATAATCCAAAAAAGTAATTAACATACATTGATGGAGTCAAACTATGAACAAATTAAGAATGAGTTTAATTAGATGTATTGAGAATGCATTACCAATTAAGAAATTCATCTAACTCTAGTGTTTATTCAAACTTTAGCACGATAATGATGACAATGATTCGACATTGTTCATCTCTAGTTCTTGTTCTGGTGTTTCTGCAGAACATCTCCTTCTCAGAAGCTCTTGGTGGTTTCAGTGTGGAAATAATCCACCGTGACTCACCAAGATCACCATTCTATCGTCCCAACGAAACTCATTTCGAACGAGTCATGAATGCCATGGATCGTTCCATGATCCGTGCCAACCATTTCAAACAAGCTTCTGTCTCTCCACAAGCTTCTGCTCACACCAGTGTAACACCAATTTCAGGTGAATACCTGATGAGCTACAAAATCGGATACCCACCAGTCGAAATCTATGGTGTTCTTGACACGGGTAGTAGCCTTATTTGGATGCAATGTGAACCTTGTCAACACTGTTACCATGGAAACGAACCTTTGTTTAATCCTTCAAAGTCCAGCACATATAGCTCCCTCTCTTGCTATTCCTTCGAATGTCAAGAACAACCAAATTCCTTTTGCTCTCCGAATGAAGGTGATAAATGTCAATATGTTGTTGCCTATGGCGATGGTTCACGTTCAACAGGAGACCTTATTTTGGAGACCCTTATTTTAGGTCACAATAATCCTCCTTTCAAGTTTCCTCACACTGTTGTTGGATGTGGATTCGACAATACTGGGCTATGGCATAGCGAAGGTTCTGGTATAGTTGGTCTTGGAAGTGGACCTATGTCTCTTATATCTCAATTGCCAGATGAAATGGATTCAAAGTTTTCCTATTGTTTGACACCAATGTTTACAGGAACTAGTTCAAGTAAACTCAATTTTGGTGATGCTGCTGTGGTTTCTGGGGAAGGGACTGTGTCAACCCCTATGATTCCAAAAAGTAGAGAAAATTTTTACTACCTGTTCTTGGAAGCATTGAGTGTGGGAAACAAGAGAATAGAGTATAATTCTAAAGAATTTGCAAACATCGTAATTGACTCAGGTGCACCACTCACTCTTCTGCCAAATGATCTTTACTCACGTTTGGAATCAGCAGTAGCAGATGAAATCAAAAGCAAGCGTGTTAAGAGTCCAAGGGAACCTTACAATCTGTGCTATGAAGCTAAATCTGGGAAAATTTTGGTACCAACAATCACTGCACATTTCAAAGATGCAGATTTGAAGTTGCATGCTATCAACACTTTTGTTCAGGTGGGTCCTGCGATTGCATGTTTTGCCTTCTATTCAGGTGTTAGCCCTATCTTTGGAAGCCTGGCTCAACAAAACTTCTTGATTGGCTACGACCTCTTGCAGAGAAAAGTCTCTTTTAAGCCCACAGATTGTTCCAAGCTCTGATTTTTGTTGTTTCTTTTACATCTTCATCAAATAAAATTTATTATTATTTCTTTTTTAAATTTACAAATCTTATATCAACTAAAAATAAAAATAAATTAATATATTTAAAATAAAATAAATATCATTTTATTGAACTAATTTTATAAAAATAAATTAAATTTAAAATTTATAATATTAAAATTTATTTTAATAAATTTATTAAAGTTTATTTTAACAAATTTATTAAATTTTAAATTATTGATTGATCACTTAATATTTAAAATAATATAAATTTTATTTTATTAAATTAATTTTATAAAAATAAATTAAATTTAAAATTTATAATATCAGACTTTATTTTAATAAATTTATTAAATTTTAAATTATTTATTATTAAATTATCGTTCAATTATTTAATTATAAATTTATCTTCGAGATGAAATATATAAGATAAAAATATATTATTTCATTATATTCTACCAATATAAGAATTAGTTTTTTCTTTTTTAAGATGTGTTTTGCTTGTTTATTATTTGTAAACAAATTAATGATAGATTTTTTATTTTAGATGTGATTTTTTTATATATATTTTATTTTAGTACATTCATTTCTTAAAATATATTATATATATAATATATTTATATTATAAAATAAATTTATATGATAAATTTTAAGGATAAAATTATATAAATTTTATTAAATATAAGAGAAATTTAAATTATAAATATATTATAAATTATAATATATTTCTTTTGATAATTTTTCAGTATAAAATATTTAATAATTTTAAAAGTTATTTTATAATTTAAAAAAGATATATTTAACAATTTTATAAATCGTAAAACTAATTTAAATTACATCACAAAATATTGATTTTATTTAGTTTAAATTTATATTAAATTAAAACCAAATTAAGTTAATTTTATTTAATTTTTAGTATTTAATTTGGATAATTATCAAATCATGAAACTGTAAATACTCAAAATTGGATGAGTATAAGATATTATGAGTCAAACTCTGTTTAAATTAATTTATCTGTTATACAAAAAAATTAAAATAATAAAACATTAACAGTTAAAAAAATAGAGACGTTATATACAATGCTTTTACAATCTCTTAATACGTTAAATAAAAAGTTAACGTATTAGAGACGTTATATAAAATGCTTTTATTATCTCTTAATGCATTACATAATTAAAATCTCTTAATGCATTACATAATTAAATTTACATGAAGTTATGTTGGTATTGACGAAGACCAAACTTAAATACAAAATTAATTTTAATAAATTATATCAATATTAGTGAAAATTTATTGTATATTAGTTTAGAAAATGTGTGTATTTTAATATATTTTATAATAACCAAAAATATATTTAGAATTTATAGAAACAATGTTAGAACATAAATATTTAAAAAAAAAATTGTTTTGATAAAAATTATCTAAAAAATTGATCAACAAATTATAAGTAGATTTAATAATAATAAAAAAACTCAAAATTCTCATAAAATCAACTCTATCCATTAATGTGGTTTGAGTTTAAATAGAATTTCCTTAAAATATTTTCAATTCCTGAATTTTTTTTTTAATTAAATATCTTCCTTTTTCAAGTAAAAAAATAAATATAATAAATATTATATCAATAATTAAGTGATACATCAGTGTTCTTAATAAGTGTGCTTTAACAATTAGAAATATAAATTTCTGAGTGTTCTTAATTTCTAATTTCTCAATATCTTTCAAATAACCATTATTTTCATCTTCACATAATAATTATTCTCTAATACTTTTATATTATGCTAAATTATATTGTTTATAATATGATATTTTTTTATTGTACTATTTCTTTAACCATGACATTAATTAACATAATGAAAATATATATCTACTTAAAAAGTATGATATTTTTTACTTTATTTTAAATTCGATTAGAAGCATTTTTAATATATTAATTAATATATATTTTAATTAGTATATTATTTATTTATTTTTTAATTGATGTACTAACTATTAGTTCATTTTCTAAAAGTTATTAATTAATATAATAATTAAATATTTATTAATTAACATATTAGTATATTTAATTAACATATTTTATAAATTCATATATTTTTCATTAAGTAATTATTAATTAATTATTTAATTAGTCAATATATTTTATTAATAATATATTTATTAAATTAATATATTTGCTGTTTTAATTTATATTAGTTATACTTGTAAATAGTGGTTCGAGTATACTCTTTATACATATAAATTAAACTCCCAAAAAACCTATACATTGCATGAGTATTACTTATTATTTGTTGGGCTACTGATAAATTACACATGCTGCAGATTTAGATAATCCAAAAATTAATTTCTTTACATGTATATAATTTAAAAAAATTCAGAATCTTAAGACTTTAATTAAATTTATTGAGATTTATCACGATCACATGAGAAAATAATGAACAATTACTACATTTCAAACCATATTCTGAAGTTTTTTCCTCCACATGACTAGATTCTTATAAAAGCCACCAAGAATGGTGTAGCAAGTACAACCTGCACTTAATTGTAGAGATTTTTACTCACTTTTGTACATGTTAAGGATGGCAATGATGCCACGTTGTTCATCTCTTGTTCTTGTTTTGTTGTTTCTTCACACAATCTCTTTCTCAGAAGCCCTTAACAATGGCTTCAGTGTGGAAATAATCCACCGTGACTCACCAAGATCACCATTCTATCGTTCCTCAGAAACTCATTTCCAACGAGTTTCCAATGCCATGCATCGTTCCATGAACCGTGCTGATCATTTCAAGCAATCTTCTGCCTCCCCAGATTCAGTCCAATCCACTGTCATATCAAATTCAGGTGAATACCTGATGAGCTATTCCATTGGAACCCCACCATTCGAAATCCTTGGTATACTTGATACTGGTAGTAACATTATTTGGCTGCAATGTAAGCCTTGTGAACACTGTTACAACGAAACTAGACCTATATTCAATCCTTCAAAATCCACAACATACAAAATCCTACCTTGTTCTTCTAGGACATGTCAATCTGTTCGAAGCCCTTCTTGCTCAAATGATGAAAAAACATGTGCATACAGTATTCAATATGGTGATGGCTCACATTCAGAAGGAGATCTTAGTGTGGATACCCTTACTTTAGGCACCACTGAGGGTTCTCCAGCCAAATTTCCAAGAACTGTGATAGGGTGTGGACATGACAACACTGGGACTTTTCAACCAAATAGTTCTGGCATAGTTGGCCTTTCAGGTGGATCTATCTCCTTTATTTCTCAATTGAATTCTACCATAGATGGAAAGTTTTCTTATTGTTTGGCACGACGATCAAATACATCTAGCACACTCAATTTTGGAGATGCTGCTGTGGTTTCTGGGGAAGGGACTGTCTCAACCCCTATAGTTCCAAAAAAAGGACAAATATTTTACTTCCTAACCCTTGAATCATTCAGTGTTGGAGACACAAAAGTAGATTTTGGAAGCTCTTTCTCTGACTCTAATAGGGAGGGGAACATCATAATTGATTCAGGGACAACACTCACTCTTTTGCCAGATGATGTTTACTCAAAATTGGAATCAGCAGTAGCAGATGCAGTAAACCTAAACCGTGTTGACGACCCAAATAATTTTTTGAACCTATGCTATGAAGTCACATCTGATGAACTTGATTTACCAGAAATCACAGCACATTTTAAAGATGCAGATGTCAGGTTGAAACCAAGCAACACCTTTCTTCTGGTGGATGATGGGATAATATGTTTGGCTTTTCGTTCAAGTGAAACCGCCATCTTTGGAAACGTGGCACAACGAAACTTCTTGGTTGGCTACGACCTCCAAAACCAGACAGTCTCTTTCAAGCCCACAAATTGTACCAATGAGTAATTGTTGTTGTTGTTCTTTGATTTACTTTGGTTAAAGAGAATAAAAGAAAAAATGTTATTATTGTTCATTATATTCTATCAATAAAAAGATTAGTGTTTTCTCCTAAAAGTTTTGTTTGATTTATTCATACTAATGGCACAAAAATTGAATGATATACTAACCTATGAATTGGAACAAATATATACTTTTTTTTCTAGAGATTAGGGTTACAAACTCAATTCGAATTAAAAATTTATGAGTAGTAAGATAATAGTAGTTCGAGAAAATTTATGGATAATATGATAATAATAGTCCGATATTAGATTAATAACTTCTCTATTAATTTAATATCGATTCGAGAATCTTATTAAAATAAATTCTGATTTATAAAATTAATTTAATGAAATGAATTTTACATATTTTATTTATCTTTATTTTTAAAGGATATGAAATTTTTAAAGGATGTGAAATTTTTAACAATATATAAATCATTTAAATACTAAACGAGAATATAATTTATAAAAAAGTCAATAATATAATTTATTTTTAAATTAATAAAATTTTAATTAAGTATAATTTCACAGTCATCATTTATGTATTGAAGTCAGACTTCAATGTACAAAGATGTTTTATTAAGCCCAAAAATATGAATAAAATCAGAAGTTTAATCACAAAAAGTAATAAAATCAAAGTGAATGTAGGATTGACTATGTGATTAATGTACATAAAATATCATTATTATAGAACTTATAGTATACAAACGAATTCAAAGTAAAAGATAGTTTCTGTTTCAATAAAATGAAAACATCAGTAGTAATATAATATTTCTGTTATAAAACTTCGGTTTCATTTCTTATTGGAGATTATCATAATCTCTATTAAAAAATTATTAATTAACAAAAACTTATAACAATGTTTGATTACAAATAAATTAATCGATTTCACAGAAATAAATACACCAGAACCTATATTTTAAGAAAATAAAATAAATAATATTTTATCAGGTGTTCTAATATTTTAAAAAATTAATAGTATTAGAAAGGTATTCATTAATGTTCTATATCTCAAGAAAAATAGAAATATTCAAACTTCAACAGTGTTTATGTTCTAATGAATGTAATTATTGTGGAATTTAACTGGTATATTTGAAGGCTAGTGGCTGCTTTATTAAAGTAATTATTTTTCTTAAGCAATTGAATATCACCTCTTCAATGTGTAAAATGGAAAGAAGAATCAAACAAAAAGAATGAAAAATTAGTACCATTTCTTATTCTAACATAATCAACATTGAGAACTTCATTAAGGGGAAAACATCAAGTATATATATTTCCAATTCAGTACACAAGAGGGGTACGAAGGATTATCCAAATTATGATTGAGGTTGAAACAAACATGGTGCCTGTTATATAAAGGCATTAGAAATGGAAGAGATACCCTTGTATCTTGAGGAGATAGAGTGTTATAATTTCATGGAGATGGAATTGGCTTCTGAATTGGCAACAGTGGTAGAGATGGTTTCTTGAATTGGTGATGAAGTGGTAGTTTAGGAATAGACTTTTTGAAGAAAGGCTTTGGTTTTAAGAACTCTTCTGATTCAACAGCAGGGATAGGCTTTTTCACTACAAATGGTTTTGGTATTGGCTTAACAATGGGAATTGGCTTTAGAACTGGTTTAAGAATAGGAATTGGTTTAACAATGGGAATTGGCTTTAGAACAGGAATTGGTTTAACAATTGGAATTGGCTTTAGAACAGGAATTGGTTTAACAATGGGAATTGGCTTTAGAACAGGAATTGGTTTAACAATGGGAATTGGCTTTAGAACAGGAATTGGTTTAACAATGGGAATTGGCTTTAGAACAGGAATTGGTTTAACAATGGGAATTGGCTTTAGAACGGGTTTAAGAACAGGAATTGGCTTAACAATGGGAACTGGCTTTGGAACAGGTTTAACAATAGGAATTGGTTTAACAATGGGAACTGGCTTTGGAACAGGTTTAACAATAGGAATTGGTTTAACAATGGGAACTGGCTTTGGTACAGGCTTAACAATAGGAATTGGCTTAACAATGGGAACTGGCTTTGGTACAGGCTTAACAATAGGAATTGGCTTAACAATGGGAATTGGCTTAACAATGGGAACTGGCTTTGGTACAGGCTTAACAATAGGAATTGGCTTAACAATGGGAATTGGCTTAACAATTGGAATTGGCTTAAGAATGGGAATTGGCTTAAGAATGGGAATTGGCTTAACAATAGGAATTGGCTTAACAATAGGAACTAGCTTTGGTACAGGTTTCACAATAGGAATTGGTTTAACAATGGGGAATGGTTTTGGTATAGGTTTAGCAAATGGAATTGGTTTAGGAAACAGTCCTTTGAATTTTGATTCTTCATCATGTCCTTGCAGATTTAGTTTTTCTAAGTCTTCATTTACAATCTTCCCCTCCTTGTTCACTTCATTGCCTAAATAAGAAATGCAATAAATATGTAAGTTAATGCATATAGAACACACAAACACTAACACTGATGATCTTATATTATGTCAGTTTCTGAAATTAGCCATGTTACAAGAATTACATACATTAGTGTCTTACAAAAACTATACTGTTTTGTTTTCTAAATGTAGTTATTAAAATGAATAAACTTTTATTGACGAATAACATACCTGAAACTTGAGTTGTTGCCAAAACAGAAGTAGCAAAACTGAAGGTTGCAAGCAGCAACAAGGGAACCCAGAAGCACAAAAGTGCAGAGTACAGAGTGGAACTCTTTCTCATTGTTAAAACAACTGATGGAATCTAAAAGGGGGAATTTCTGAAGGCTTGAGTCACAGTTGTTGCATAAGCACATTATTTATAATACCTAGTTTGAGATTGATTGGTAATTAGTCATTGCATGCTTAGGAATATACTCCGAAATATTAGATTTGGTTTAGGATTATTATGTGGGTGGTTGCAACTTTGACTTGTGTTTAGAGAGGTCAGAAGAGTTTAATACTGTTACTGTTGCTGTGGCAATGATGATGCTCTCTTCAATAAATGAACCTCCTTGGTAAGATGTTTCTTTTCCTTTAGGATGTTCAAAAACTGCATCAAACTTAGGAAGGTTCAAGTACAATGTGTCAAAGAAAATATCATATTTTTATTTATATGCACTTAGTGTAACACTCATAGGGAACTTTTTTACCTCCATATTCAGCAGATTTTACTATAATATGTAGATACTCAACCATTGTTCACTATGTGTCAGCTATAACATACACTTCAACCTTCTAAATGCAATAACAACAATAACTTTATCCAACTTGATGAGGTCAATTACATAGATTGCATGCACATTGGAATTAGTTATGAAAAATAAGGCAAAAGATACTAACTAGTGTTCTGTATATCCATCAGCTTCAATTTATGTGTCTAAAACTAAGCATCCGTCATTGAATAATGGAGCAATTAGCGACTTCATTACTAGATATTCCTCCCGTGGAAGCTTTTTGAGTGGTGAATTTTGTTTATTTTTAACTTGTACCATCTTTCGATACAAGGATTCACTTTAACTTAAGATCCCTTATCTACTTCTCGTAGACCAAACGAACCTGGCTTTGATACCACAGTTAGGTATCCAAGGAAAGGGTTAATCAAGAGATTTTTAACAATAGAGGTAAACCACAACCATATAAGTGAATACGACTCCATTTTTTATCCAAAACTTTAAAGCTACAGGTTTGTGTGTCTTTCTCACTTATATGCTATTCAACCTTTTCATTTCTACCCAATGTGAGATTCTAACTCATCTTGAACTCCAACATGATGAAATATGCATTTCACTCTTCCAAACACCCAAAAAGAAAGAGACACCTAATTTGGGAGACTTATTAAAGGAGGGAGCATCCATGCATTAGAACAGCAAGAATAACGGTGCTAAACCATTTACCTCTCTAAACATTTGTCAAAGTTATAACCACTCCCATTTGACAAGTTTATCTTCAGGTACTTTAAAAAAATTATATATATATATTAACGTACACCCGTGACCTTATCCATGCAACATAGTAAATATGATGGTGGAAGGAATTAATTTCCCGTGATAGTGGGTCAATCAGATTCTGACATATAAAACCCTAATCAACACAGTTATCTTTCTCATGCTGTACTGCATTTTTCAGTATCAATTTCCAATAAATTTCTTTAAATCACTATAACTTTTTTTTAGAATCTTCATGCTACATGAACAAAATGATATGAACTTCTGTCATGTTGTGTTTAAACAGAAATACACATGTCGTGTCTGGTTTAAAGAATAACACATTCTACTTATGTTCTACTTTAGAATACAATTAGTAAATATTTTTAAATTTTTTATTATATTATTCTGTTTACAATTTTTTATTATTTCATATCTTAATATTTCTCTAATGGTTTTTTTAATATTAATAAATTCTATATATGTGTGTGCGTTCAGAAATATAAAACTGTTATTATATAAAGAAATATAGAAAATTTCATAATAGACATGAGTCTGAATCTTAATGTTCTATAGTCTTGTTTTTCAATTACAAACAAAGATTCTTACGTTAGTATTTCTCTTCTCCAAAGACTCAAAAAGAAAAGAAAACCTAATTTGGGAGGCTCATTTAATGGAGGGAACATCCATATGAATTATGCAGCAACAAAAACGGTGTTAAACACTATTGACCTGTCTAAACATTTGTCAAAGTTGGAACCAACCCACATAATAATTCCTATAACCAAATCTAAAACTTCGGAGTATATTTCAAAGCATGTAATGACTAATAATGACGAATATCAGTCCCAAGCCAAGCTAGGTATTATAAATACTGAGAATGTGAGAAAGGAGTTACTCAAGCCTTCAGATATTCCCTTTTCAGCTTTCATTACTTGTTTTCTAAATGAAAAAGGCTTCCACTCTGCAATGCGCACTCTTGCGCTTCTCTCTTCCCTTCTTTCTCCTTGCCACCTTCATTTATGCTCCTGTTTTGGCCACACCTCAGATTACAGGTCTGTGCCTCATTCTATTAGTCACACAACATGATCATATGTTTCTGTGTTAGTTCTTCTAAAATGTGTTAATATGTAATGCATAGACAATGTTAGGAGAATTGGATCCACACTTTGACATGGCTATATTTAGTACTTACCATCTGCATGATCAAGCCTAACATATGATATCAGTGAATGAATAAATGGTACTTTTAGTTACTCAGTGACTGATATCATTGTCTTTCGAATTCAATGCAATCATTTATACTGCATGGTTCAAAATCATATGTTCTGACAAATTTTCATATGAAATAATTATATTTTTCATTTTATTAAAAAATTATCAACATAGCATGATCTAGACCAGTTTGTGATGCTGACCAATCCATCAATTTCTCCAACTATAATGTAGTTGGGAGATTTGTTGGCAAACTATTGGAAGCTTGTAGAAAAATATTATCACTCTTTGACTTATATATGTTTTTGCATTTCTTATGTAGGGAATGAAGTGAACACAGATGAGAAGGTTTTGAATGAAGAATTTGCAAAATCAGGTCTCCAAGGACATGATGAAGAAGCAAAGTTCAAAGGGATTTTTCACAAACCACTCCATATTCTTAAACCTATTCCAAAGCCAATTCCCATAGTGAAACCTGTTCCCAAGCTCATCCCTATTGTTAAACCCATTCCTATTCCAGTTTATAAGCCAATAGCAAAACCAGTTCCCATAGTTAAGCCTATTCCAAAGCCAGTTCCAATTGTTAAGCCAATTCCCAATGAAGAAGCAAAATTCAAAGGTTTTTTCCCAGAACCTGTTCCCAAAATTAGGCCAGTACCAAAACTAATTTCTGATGTTAAGCCAATTCCTATTGTTAAACCAATTCCCATTGTTAAGCCAATTCCTATTGTTAAACCAATTCCCATTGTTAAGCCAATTCCAATTGTTAAGCCAATTCCCATTGTTAAGCCAATTCCTATTGTTAAGCCTGTACCAAAGATAGTTCCCATTGTTAAACCAATTCCTATTCTTAAACCTGTTCCAAAGCCAGTTCCCATTGTTAAGCCAATTCCTGTTCTTAAACCAGTTGTAAAGCCAATTCCCATTGTTAAACCAATTCCTGTTCTAAAGCCAATTCCCATTGTTAAACCAGTTCCTATTCTTAAACCAGTTGTAAAGCCAATTCCCATTGTTAAGCCAATACCAAAACCATTGATAGTGAAAAAGCCCATCCCCACTGTTGAGTCAGAGGAACTTCTAAAACCAAAACCTTTCTTCAAAAAACCTTTTCCTAAACTACCTCTTCATCACAAATTCAAGAAGCCATTTCTACCACCATTGCCAATTCACAAGCCAATTCCTACTCCATAAAATGATAACTACCTTCTCAAATTTGAAGTTATTCCTTACATATTCTACTACCTTTATATCTTGAGATAAACCCTATTTCAACCTCAATCATGATTGCATAATCCTATCGTACTCCTCTTGTGTACTAGATTGGAATATATGTAATTAATGTGTATCCTTAATGAAGTTCTTAATATTACCGTCTATAAGATTGATAATATATTAAAGTAAGAAATGGTATTGAATTTTTGGTGTTTTTCAGTATTGCTTTTAATTTTTATTTTCATTTTACATTCTTGGTAGATGATATTTAATTAAGGGTGTTCATAATTATGAGTATTCATGAATTCAAATCAACCCAGCCCTGCACAGCGTAATCAAACAATAGATTGAGTATATTTTTAATGTTTAAATTAAATTTAATCTAACTTGATCAAAGTTAATATTCTTTAAGTTGGTGTTTTATTGTTGTGTTTAAGAATCTAACTCAATTCATTAATATAATATATTTTAATCTATTTTTTGTATATATTGTATAAGAAAATAAAAATTGAAATAAACGTATACATTATTTACACAATCGAGCATCACCATCAGTCTCAATTTGTCCTTCTCATTTAGGGTTCTTCAAATTTATTCCTTTCTTGCCCCAGTCTCATCCATATATTATTCTCTTTTTTTTCCTTTCTGCTAAAGATGTTGGGTGGTGAAGCAGCTATATATATGCGATGCTTGCTTTATACAATGCTTTCAAAGTGTTGAAGAAATTCAATGACAGGAAGATTTTTATAATGACAATTTTTTTCTTTTCTGATATGATTTTGTTGCAATAACTGATTTTGAGTGAATGAATTTTGTTGATTGGCTACAAAAGATAATTGATGTTGGAAAATCTCACATTAATTAAAAATGAGGTTGAATTATAATATATAAGTAAAAAGTAAATTTCATCTTCTGAACTGGGTTTTGAAAATAAGTTAAGTTTATAATCAGTTTTTAGTATTGACACACTTAATTATTTTATGTTTTAAACTTGTGACATTATTAACACTTTTTATTTTTACTATTGTAAAAATTATTTGTACATCATATAAAAAAGATGTTTTCAATCTCTGGTTAAGTTGTTACAACCCAAGTTATTTTATTTTTTTCATCAGCAAAATCTTATATATTATTATAATCTAATAAGAAACTAAATAAGATTGTTGATTTTTTTTATTATTATTATTTTTCAATCTATAAAACATTAAAATGAAAGCTTAATTAGTTTTTAGTTTCATCATTTATTTAGTTTATTTTATCTGGTTCTACTATTAATATAAGTTTAATGAATGCATTTTTCTATGCTTCCACCCATATTAAATAGCTGTCTAAGCAGAAATTCATTACATATATTATTAATCTTACAAACAGTGATATTGAGAACTTCACTAAGGAGAAACATTAACTACATATATTCCAATCCAGTACACAAGAAAAGGGTACGAAAGTATTATGCAATCATGATTATTGAGCTTTAAATGTGGTGCATCTCTGCATGTATAAAAGCATTCGAAATTGAACTGATATCAGCTCGAGGAGGTAGAGGTTTATTATTGGAGTCTAAGGTGAGTTAGAATTTTACATTGAATAAAAATATGAAGGTTGAATAATATATAAGGAAAAAAGACATACAAACCAAAAGCTTAAGGTTTTGGATAAGAGGTGGAGTTATGTTTACTTTTATAGTTATGGTTTACCTCCGTTGGTGAAAATCTCTGAAGTGTTACCCCCTCCTGAATACCTACTTTAAGATTTTGAGTAAGAAAATGAGTTATATTTCTTTATATAGTTATTGTACCCCGTAGTTAACCCCTCCTAGATACCTAACATTTATCCTTTTATGGAGCTGGAATTGGCTTGTGAATTGGCAATGGTAGAAGTGGGTTCTTGAATTTGTGATGAAGTGGTAGTTTAGGAATAGGCTTTTTGAAGAAAGGCTTTGGTTTTAAAAACTCTTCTGACTCAACAGCAGGGATAGGCTTTTTCACTATAAATGGTTCTGGTATTGGTTTAACAATGGGAATTGGCTTTGGAACAGGTTTAAGAATAGGAATTGGTTTAGCAATGGGAACTAGCTTTGGCACAGGCTTAACAACAGGAATTGGCTTCACAATGGGAACTGGTTTTGGAACAGGCTTAACTATTGGAATTGGTTTTGATATAGGCTTATAGACTGGAATAGGAACTGGTTTTAAAATTGGAACTGGTTTTGGGAAAAATCCTTTGAATTTTGCTTCTTCATCATATCTTTCAAGACTTGGTTTTGCAAATTCTCCATTTACAGCACTCCCATCTGTGTTCAGTTCTTTCCCTACATAAGAAATGCAAAAATTTGTAAAGATAAAGATAGATAATATCTAGCTTCGAACCAGGAACTTGGAGCATGAAAATTATATTCCAAAAACATGAACACCATAACATAATAACTGAGTGTCAATACGAATGATTGTGTTGAATTTGGATGACAGTATTATCAGTCAATGAGTAACAAATAGTACCATTAGTCATTGACTGAACCATGTTGTAAAAACAACGATCATTTTGAGAGTAAACCAATAACTACATAAATGAATACGACTTCACTTCTTACCCAAAACTTTAAGGTAATATGATTTCACTTCTTATTCTAAATCTTGAACTCCAACTTAATGTTGGAGGTTACAACTTGTACATATGTTTAGAGAGGTCAAGAGAGTTTAACACCGTTGTTGTTGTTGCTGCTTGATAATGCACGCATTCTACCTCCATTAAATGAGCCTCCCAAATTAGGTGTTTTTCTATCTTTTTTCTTTTGAGAGTTCGGAGAGGAGATATGCTGAATGACAGAAAAGTTTATAGCAGAAAAACACCAACGTAAGAATCTTGGTTATGTGTTTTTAGTTATACAATTACAATAATGAAAATAGAATTTAAATCTTCGTGCATATGATTAATTTTTTTTTATCACTAAGTAGCAGTTCTAGAGAAGAATACTGCATGAAACATGGGAAGGTTCAAACATTGGACGTGGCTAGCGGAACTTCGTATCATTTTGACAGTATGAAGGTAGTCAAAAATTCAAAAAACACAGGTAAAGTTATTTAAAGAAATTTATTGAAAATAGAGTATCCTACACTCACACGCAATACAATGGAAAAGATAACCCTGTTCATCAGGGTTTTACGTGTCAGAATCTTATTGACCCCACTATCACATTAAAACAATTCCTTTCCTTATAATAATTAACATGACTTTGGTGCAACATAGCTAGGACCCTGTAATCACTTCATTGAAAGTAACATGGACCTCCACAAGACAACCTTTGTAATAAAGATGCTACTTGCTCCATTATTCTAGCTAGACACATAAATTCAAGCTGAGATATATATGCAGAAACTTTATTAGTATTTTTTATTCTGCCTTACTTTCGTCACTAAGTCCAATGTGCAATCTATGTAAGTTGGATAAAGTTTTTTTGTTGCTGGTTTGTTAGAATGGTTGAAGTGCATGTATGATATAGCTGAAACTATGAACAATGGTTGAGTATCTACGTATTTTACTCTTAGATACATGGCAGTAGTAATTTTATACTAAAATATGTTATGTAGTAAATGATTATCTAAGACTGACAGTGGTTGTATTTATTATGATTATCTCAGAGATAATATCGTTTTTTTTAATCGGCAAAAACAAATATATTCATAAAATTGATACAAGAAGTACTTAAAACAATTATAAGTACATAATTGTAAAAAGATGTACTAAAAATTCAGCAATTAACAAGATAATTATCCCTCCCATTATTATTCAATGACTTAACCTACCTAATACAAGATAAAATATTTATACACCATTGAGCAAAAGTCCCAAAATTCTTATTAACTCTATTGATGATCCACGACCAAGTTCTGACTTGAATTAAACCTAAAATTTTTTCAACACTTACCTTTTCATTCCGAAAAAGCACCTCATTTCTATGTAGCCAAATAAACCATACTACTCCAATCCAGAATATATTCCATACACTCTTAAGATATTTATTTCCCGTCATTCAACAATGTTGAAGTAAATGCTTTTTTAAATTATTTGCCCTACATATATTTATTTCAAACTACCTTCAAAGATAATATCGTGTTTATAAGAACATAATAACTTTACTTTAGATCGTAAGATGCACTTTCATATATATATAACCTGGTATTAACTATTCATGTTAGGATTTAATAGTTGGATTTACGTCTCTTATAAAAAGAGCCATAAGACATAATCGTATCTATCAATCTTTATATACAAACACAATTAAATATCATCTACCAAAAATGTAAAATAGAAATCCTTGTTAAAAATAGCGAAATATGAAAATTCAGTTCCATTTCTTACTTTAATATAATCGATCTTACAAACAGTAGCATTGAGAACTTCATTAAGGAGAAACATTAACTATATATTCCAATCTAGTACACAACAGTGGTACGAAAGGATTATGCAATCATGATTGAGGTTGATATGTGGTGTATAAAGATATTAGAAATGGAAGAGATAACTTTAAAATTTGAAAAGGTAGTTATCATTTTATGGAGTAGGAATTGGCTTTTGAATTGGCAATTGTGGTAGAAGTGGCTTCTTGAATTTGGGATCAAGAGGTATATTAGGAAAAGGTTTTTTGAAGAAAGGTTTTGGTTTTAAAAATTCCTCTGACTCAACAGTGGGGATGGGCTTTTTCACTATTAATGGTTTTGGTATTGGCTTAACAATGGGAAATGGCTTTACAACTGGTTTAAGAATAGGAATTGGTTTAACAATGGGAATTGGCTTTAGAACAGGAATTGGTTTAACAATGGGAATTGGCTTTACAACTGGTTTAAGAATAGGAATTGGCTTAACAATGGGAATTGGCTTAACAATAGGAATTGGCTTAACAATGGGAATTGGCTTAACAATGGGAATTGGCTTAACAATAGGAATTGGCTTAACAATAGGAACTGGTTTAACAATGGGAACTGGTTTTACAATGGGAACTGGTTTAACAATAGGAATTGGCTTAACAATGGGAATTGGTTTAACAATAGGAATTGGCTTAACAATGGGAATTGGCTTAAATATGGGAATTGGCTTAACAATAGGAATTGGCTTAACAATGGGAATTGGCTTAAAAATAGGAATTGGCTTAACATCAGAAATTAGTTTTGGTATTGGCTTAATTTTGGGAACAGGTTCTGGGAAAAAACCTTTGAATTTTGCTTCTTCATTGGGAATTGGCTTAACAATTGGGATTGGCTTTGGAATAGGCTTAACTATGGGAACTGGTTTTGCTATTGGCTTATAAACTGGAATAGGAATGGGTTTAACAATAGGGATGAGCTTGGGAACAGGTTTCACTATTGGAATTGGCTTTGGAATAGGTTTAAGAATATGGAGTGGTTTGTGAAAAATCCCTTTGAACTTTGCTTCTTCATCATGTCCTTGGAGACCTGATTTTGCAAATTCTTCATTTAAAACCTTCTCATCTGTGTTCACTTCATTCCCTACATAACAAATGCAAAAATATATATAAGTCAAAGAGTGATAATATTTTTCTGCTAGCTTCCAATAGTTTGCCAACAAATCTCCCAACTACATATACTGTATAGTGAAATTGATGGATTGGTCAGCATCACAAACTGGTCCTCGATCATGCTATGTTGATAATTTTTTAATAAAATGAAAAATATAAGTATTTCATATGAAAATTTGTCAGAACGTATGATTTTGAACCATGCAGTATAAATGATTGCAGACAATGATATCAGTGAATGAGTAACTAAAAGTACCATTTATTCATTCACTGATATCATATGTTAGGCTTGATCATGCAGATGGTAAGTACTAAATATAGCAATGTCAAAGTGTGGATCCAATTCTCCTAACATTGTCTATGCATTGCATATTAACACATATTTTAGAAGAACTAACACAGAAACATATGATCATGTTGTGTGACTAATAGAATGAGGCACAGACCTGTAATCTGAGGTGTGGCCAAAACAGGAGCATAAATGAAGGTGGCAAGGAGAAAGAAGGGAAGAGAGAAGCGCAAGAGTGCGCATTGCAGAGTGGAAGCCTTTTTCATTTAGAAAACAAGTAATGAAAGCTGAAAAGGGAATATCTGAAGGCTTGAGTAACCCTTTCCCACATTCTCATTATTTATAATACCTAGCTTGGCTTGGGACTGATATTAGTCATTATTAGTCATTACATGCTTTGAAATATACTCCGAAATTATAGATTTGGTTTAGGGATTATTATGTGGGTTGGTTCCAACTTTGACAAATGTTTAGACAGGTCAATAGTGTTTAACACCGAGTTGTTGCTGTGATAATTCATTCATATGGATGTTCCCTCCATTAAATGAGCCTCCCAAAAGTAGGTTTCTTTTCTTTTTGAGTGTTTGCAGAAGAGAAAATTCTGAATGACATAAAAGTTCATTGCCCGAAAATTACCAATCTTAAAATCTTTGCCATGCTAGTTAAATCTCCCTCACCACTGACTGATCCTGTGTTATTTTTAAAGCAGCCATTTCATACATTTTAGTTTATGAGCAAAGAATTAGTCTATATTCAATATTAGTACAAGGGGTAGCATCAATTTTCAGTGTATTTATGTTAGGAGTTTAAGATGAGTTGAAATCTCACATTGAGTAGAAATTTTTACTCAATGTGAGATTTCAACTCACCTTGAACTCCTAACCATCTTCCCCTCAAGTGAGTTCCTTCCACATTGGCACACACTCCCTTCCAATGGAAACATCACGTCTTGTAGTGCCGTCATTTGACGGGACACGCTTACTAAAAACTTTCGATACAAAGATTCACCTTAACCTGACTCTGATACCACTGTTAGATATTTAGGAAGGGGATTAACTAGAGGAGAGATCTTTACAAATGGAGATAAATCATAACTATATAAGTGAAATCCAACAATTTACACTAGACTGAAGTTATGTTTCAAACAGTTCACAGACTCTGATCCCTTACTTGCTGCTTCCCTTTCTATGTCTCTCTCTATATCTTATTTGTATTAAAGTTGAAGTGCCAATTCTGCATTAAACTTCACGTCATATTCCTCCTTCAAATGCTTCCATTTCATATGTATTTTCGTCCAATTCATGGAAGATCATTTAGTGGCATATAGCAGTTTTAGAGAATAAAGTTGCATCAAACTTGGGATGGTTCAAACCATAGTTCTAACTAAATTACAGTAGTTTTGTGATCTTTATACGGTTAATAGTTTTGCAGGTTCTGGAATGATGATTACGGTCATTGCAAGATTAAATTATTACATGATTGTACTGAATGCAACATAGATTTATATAGTTGTTCTAATTATTAGTATATCTTTTATTTATAAATTTTGTAGATTTTTATTCATTATATGATTTTGTAAAGTTTGTTGTCATCAAATGCCTCTCATTATTCTAACATCTCATACTACTGTAACTATAACCATCATCAAGATTAAAGATTAATTTATTTTTCCTTTTTTCCAAAAAAAGGTGAAGTTTTGTTCCAGATAAGAAAATGTTCTTTTGACAATTAGATAAAAGAAAATATCCAATTGACAACCTCATTTCATTTTAAAATCAATTCATAAAGTTGTCATATATATATATATATATATATATATATATATATACGAGTTCAATTAAGATTCTCTCGATTGACATATTTAACTTATTCTGAATGTGATTTTAGCCATTAAAATTATTTAATTTATTTTATCATAAAAAATAATATTTACAAATTATGAATGGAGGAGAAGCATTGAATGGATATTTTCATGTTAATTTGCAATGAAAGAATCTCTACCCCACTTCTCTTACTTTTCAACGACAGTGACCATCTCACCATTCAGAATATACATAATTAGCATTTTTAAAGGCCCCAAGCAAGTTAACTCTTCTAATTTTTTGTGCTGTTGACTTCATTCTTGTGATTCTGAACCTCTCTATTATTTATGAACTGAAGCCTGCTAATTAGTAGGAAGACTTCTACTGTCAAATTATTATGAACCCACATATTTGTATAATTTTATTGGACGAAAGTTTAATAGAAATTGTAAAAATTAACAAATTCTCAAGACAAAACATTAATTTTTCATATGAAATATATTTCATGTGCTTACTAGAAAACTAGTTAGATATAGATGATAGTAGAAAATTTTCTGCATAATCGACCAAGAGTTTCATTATCAGTGATGCCATAATATATTGCAAGAGCGAACTTTGCATGATTACTATAAATTAAATCAATCTTGTACATTCAAATATTATAGATTATTACAATTGCTTTTGAATTAATTACATACTCGAGATATAGCTTCATTTTGTTACACTTTATCAACACATGTATCAGAGCAGATTTCATTCTGCATAATTTAACCAATGTTATAACTTTTACTTTCACCTTCAAAAAGGATTTTTGATCTTAGTGTGAAGTTATAAATCCAACCCTTAAAGTTAATATAATTTAGTTTTAAGATAATAATTTATTAAGTCATAGTTTGATTTTAAAATGTTAAAAAACTATGGAGTAGCCTTGCTGCAATTATTTTTCTTAAATGGCATAGATCATATTTTTGTACGATTAATAATAGGGTGTTCAAAATCGAACCGATAAAAAAAAAATCAAAAACCGATCCAAAAAACTGTAAACAGATTAAAATCGTAAGTTTTTGGATCATTTTGGATTTTTTTTTTTAGAACCGCGCAGTTCAGTTCTATTTGCAGTTTGGTATTTCAAAATCAAACCAAACCAAACCAAACCGCAATTATTAAATAATATTATATTTATTTTTAATTTTATTTTGCAAAGAAAATCTACTGTTATCTGTTATAACTTTCATTTTGTTAAACACATCTTAGGGTTCTTTGTTTGAAACTTCCTTATTCTGATTTCATTATTTCATCATTAACTCTTATTCAAATCCATCTTCACCACACAATTTCACCCTCTATCTAATCATTCTTTTTATTCCAAGGGATAAATTTTTTTTATTTCATTCACTCATTAATATGTTTTCCTGCAATGTTATATTTTTATTAGTTTATTATTTAAAAAGATAAAAATAGTCAATTATTAATAAAAAAAATAAATTAAAAATTAAAAAAAAACCGCAAAAATCGATTCAAACAAAACCGCTAAAATTGGTTTGGATTGGTTCGGATTTTTTTTTTATTTCAAACTGAACCGCAAATAATTTTTATATTTGAATTGGATATATTTTAACGAAAAATCGAACCAAACTGTACCACGAATACCCCTAATTAACAATGCAGAAAATATGAAAAGGAAATACAAGCATTATTTAAACCAAAAATAGAGGACTATTAGTTCTATTCTTGGAATAATACATAGAATCGATTTACAACACAATTCTTACAACATTATTGAGACAAATGCATTAACTGCATATATTCTAACACAATGCACAAGATGGGTAAGAAAAGCCATTGATTTTTTAGAACAGGCTTCACTATAATGGAAATGAAATGGATAACATTTTCTAACCATGATAATTTTATAGAATAAAGATTCTATAATCATCTTATGGTGATGGAATTGGCAAATTTCGTAGGTGTGGCTTCTCAAATTTTGGTGAAGTGGAAGCTTAGGGATTAGGGTTTTTGAAGGAAGACTCTGGCTTAAAAAAATTATCACTATGGTTTATCAAGGAAAAGGTTTTGGAATAGGTTTATGTATGGGTTTAAAAGTTGGAATAGGAATAGGTTTAACAAAGGGAACTGGTTTTGGAATAGGCTTGATAAAAGGAACAGGTGTTGGAATTGGCTTAAAAACGGGAATTGGCTTATAAAAGGGAACTGGTTTTGGTATAGGCTTAAACACTGGAATTGGAATAGGCTTGTAAACCGGAACCGGTTTTGGAATAGGCTTATAAATCGGAATCGGCTTTGGAATAGGCTTGTAAATTGGAATTGGCTTGTAAACCGGAACCGGTTTTGGAATTGGCTTATAAACTGGAACCGGCTTTGGAATTGGTTTATAAATGGGAACTGGCTTATAAACCGGCTTTGGAATTGGCTTATAAACCGGAACCGGTTTTGGAATTGGCTTATAAACCGGAACCGGTTTTGGAATTGGCTTATAAATTGGAACCGGTTTTGGAATTGGCTTATAAACTGGAACCGGCTTTGGAATTGGCTTATAAACTGGAACCGGCTTTGGAATTGGCTTATAAACTGGAACCGGCTTTGGAATTGGTTTATAAATTGGAACCGGTTTAGGAACTGGAACCGGCTTTGGAATTGGCTTATAAATTGGAACTGGCTTATAAACCGGCTTTGGAATTGGCTTATAAACCGGAACCGGCTTTGGATAAGGTTTATAAATTGGAATTGGCTTATACACTGGAACAGGTTTTACAAAGATTGGTTTATGATGATGATGAAAAAAACTTTTCTCTTCTTCATATTCTCCATTTGTGCTCACTTCATTCCCTGGATAAGAAATGCAAAGAACATGAGATAACAAAGGCATAATATTTTTAAAATAATCAATTTAAATTTCATTTTATGTGTATTTTTAAAACTAAGTAAAATTTATAGAAAAGAAAAGTATATAGAATATTATACATTTAATTGTTAATTATGAAAATTGAATTTCATTGGAAATTGGATAAAAAAGAAATAGAGAAAAGGTGAATCTGTAAATTGTTATAAAAGAAAACTGTATGTAGGAACAGTGTTTTTCCATGATCACATGCATGCTGGTGCAAAATTAAATGATTAAATTGAATGGTTCATGGCAATAATTAATATATCTGTCAAATACAAACTATAGAGTAATTTTAATTTTCATTGATTGAATGTAGATATATAAAAACTTTCTATCTTGAATTCTTCAACCACTAAGTACGGATTAACATTTGTCAGATAAACAAAGTAGAAAGATTATCAGAAAAATTTGAAAACATTCTATATCGGTTAGAATACGATAGGTTCTTGTTCTTCAGCGGACCGATAAGATAACAGCTTTGCAAGACTGATAAGATAACAGCTTTGGTCTTGTCTCAAAACCCTTGTAACAGAATTTTGGGAATTTCAGTTTCGGTTACGATTCACCATTATTAATATCGTAACCGACATCAAGATTCTCAGAATTCTGTTACAAGAGTTTTGGGATCAGGTTCAAGCCGTTATCTTATCGGTCCAGTTGAAGAACCTGTCGGTTAGGATACGACATGTTCTTGGATAAAGGTTCCTTATCCAGTACCCATTCAATTGAGAAAATCAAGAAATAATGTTTAGTACAATGTTTATTACATTGCTTTTGTTATGATCATTGATGAACTATGGATGAGTAATATATACTCAGAAAAGCAGAAACCACAAACCTGAAACTTGAGTTGTTTCTGCAGCAGTAGCAGCATAGCAGAAGGTGATAAGAAGCAACAAGGGAACACCAAAGCGCATGATTGCGCTTTGCAGAGAGAATTGTTTTCTCATTGAGCCACACCAGGTTTTGCCAATGAATGCTGAAAGAGGAAAATGTGTGAGGCTTGAGTTACACTTGTCCCATACTTCCATTATTTATAGTACCAAGCATGTTTTCACTCTGCATTAAATGATTCTTATTTACTACTTTTTCATATACATATAATCATAACATGGTACAATCAACAAGTCCAACCAACAAATAGTTAATCATGGTTCAGATTAGGTGCCTGTTGTACAATTTTCTGTGTGTGAATATGCTGTACTGCTATGAGATTTTGGATTTAGTTAGAGAGCATTATTGGTGGTTGGGAGTGTGTTCAAGATTAGAGTTTAACACCGTTTTTGTAGCTGAGAATGTATGAGTGCTCACTCTAATAAATGAGCCTCATAAGTTAGGTTGGTTTTTCATATGGGGTTTTAGAAGAACATTGCATATTGCATAGAACTAGGGAAGGTTCATACTCAGTGGCATGCCAAATTTCTATCAATAATATAAGTTGTTAGCATGAAAAGAAAAGTTAACAGCTAATATTGATGCATACGTCTTTTCTTGGTAATGAAATGGAGGACAATTATTTGCAATGAATTAATGGAAATGATCATAGAACTACCTGAAGTAATAATGTTAACATGACTAAGTGTTTGAAAACTTAACTATTTCACTTCATCATTTATTTTCTTTACAAATTATTTACATATTTCCTGTGTTCTGTCATGCTTTTTTCTAACTTCGGATATATAACCCTATTGGAAATTCACGTATAAAGATAAAACTAAATTAGACTAGTGAATATAAACTTTATATCATGAATTAATTTTATAAAAATGAGTTAAATTTAGAATCCATTTTTAATATGTCTAACTCACCCAATTTAAAAGGAGAGATTTACACTTCACTTATATACGTGACAATCTAGATCTAATAATTTGTTAACAATTAAGGTTCTACGTAGCGGCCCTTTAACAACTTTATTAACAATTAGGGCTCCTCAAATCATGTAGAAAGGGATCATAATCTATTAACAGGTGACCCAATTCAACAACCTGTCAACTAAGATTCAGTATATTAACAAGTGGCCGATTTTAGACCCAACAATTTTGTTAATTAGGTTCTGATACCATGTAGAAGTAGAAGTGATTATAATATCTAACTTATTCCCAAAACCGGTTCAGGAGGTGAGATTTACACCTCACTTATATACTATAATTCAGTCTCATTTTTAATCATTGTGCGATTTCCCCAATAGTATCAAATCTAACAAGATTATTAAATTTATTGGATCACCCGTTATTGAATTGATATTAAACCATCCATAAATATATAAAACTCACATTCGAATTGGAAAATCTAAAAAAAAAAAACTTTACTCCTTCCATATTTTTGACCTTCAGGTGATAACTCCAGCTATAAATACAACATGGTGTGGTTGGAAGAAACCTATGATTCATTTTGAAAATATTCATTGTAAGATGAGAGAAGACTGAGGAGAAATTGATGACCATAAATGAAGTCAAAAAGGAGAAATGGAGAAGGTGTGGATTTGAGAATGGTGATGGCATTAAAAGTAAAAAATAGGAACAAGTTGAAGCATGTGGCATGGTGAGAATTCCAGGCTGGGAAGAAAGTGACATGTTATCTGTCTCACTCCAATAACTTGTGATTCTAACAAAAAACTGTATGGGAGGTGCACTTCAATCAAATATTAATAACAACTCACTTTTTAATCAACACATCCAATCAATTTTTTTCAATTAAACCGACAATTTTTTTCACATTTTATGAACCATATCTTCAACTTTCTTTTATGTATAATTTTTCAGGATTAAATAAGTTTTTTATATTTTTATTTCCATTTTTTTAATATTTCAATATTCGATAAATATAATAATTTATAATAGTAATAGTTTTATTGTTCTTAAATTAATAATATTAACATATAATCATCACTTAATTATGTTTTTATTCTTTCAAATTTAAGATGGTTTTAGTTTTGATCTCTATATTTAAGAATGCTTATTTTAGTCCTTCAAAATTTTAATTTCAAAACATCGAATTTGAAAGGTTCAAATGAATCTTTTAAAATTATTTGTAGTCTTTCAAATCTATTATTTAAAGACTAAAATCATATTTTATAAGCATATAGTTCATAAAAAAGAAAAATAGGTACATAATATTTCATAAATAGATATGTAGTGTCATTATACATTTTATTACGTACCCAATATTTTCTAGACCAAATTTTAAATGTGAAAAAAAATTAATTTTTAAAAGAAATTAGTTTTCTGATTATGAATTTGAAAAATTTCTTAATATTATAAATTAAAAAAATATGACATTTTTATTTTTTTGATAAAATAAAATAAAAATTATAATTAGTGGTGACCATGTGAGATGGGTCACACAGGTTAGTATATAGATCCGTCATAAAAGAAATACAGATTAAATATTTTAGTTTATAATTGCTTACTTCGCATAATTCATGACCAAATAATAGGATTAGGTACACTGTTTATAAAGAAATTAAATAAAATTTAGTTTATTTCGTCTAATTATTATTATTGAATATATCATTGTGATAAAAAAATTGTTAAAAGAGAAAAATAATCTAAAATCATTAAAAGTAATAAAAATAATAAAATTAATAATTTTTTATTAAAGAAATTTTATTAAAATTAGAGTGCTTAAAGATAGGAAATAAAAAATAAAATATAATTATAATATAATATATATATATATATAGATAGATAGATATAATTGGAACAATAAAATATATTTTTTATTTAAATCATCCTATAATAAAATATGTTAAAAATAAAATTAAAGATGTAAATCATATAATTTTAAAAAAATTTAAAAAATATAGAGATATTTATACAAAGAAAAATCATTTTTTTAATAAAATTTATTTAGCTTCTTATTTATAGTTAGATATAGATCATAATAATGATTTTTATTATTATTATCATGTATGAATAATATTATTATGATTATTGTTGAAAAAAAATTAAGATTATTATTTAAAAAAAATTAATTATTAAGCACTGTAAATCCATAATTATGTGGGTAGACAAAAATTCAATTTGTTAGTTTTGTGTAGATTAACTGGTCCCATTTTTTTAAATTAAAGTGTTATGAATTAACTCGTATTACCATCCCTAATTATGAAAATTAAAAAGAAACTAATTTTTTTAATTACTCAACTAATCTATGCTATCAATTATAATTAAAATTATTAATCACTCCATAAAATTTAAAAATAGATTAAATTGGATAAAAAAATTATAATTTAAATTAAATTTTATCTTATCTAATATATGATTTAAATGGGAAACTAATACGTACATTTATAATTAATCTATTTTATAAATAATAATTATATTTAAAAAGTAAAATTAATATTATTGTATTAATATATATATATATATATTATAATTCAAATATTAGATTATTATGTCTAAAATTAAAATTAATTTTATTAATATAATTTAAATTTCAAAAGTATTTTTTTTTATTCAAAATTATATTTATTAAAAAAATTAAATAATTCAAAATATTCATTAACACATTACTCCAATGTATAAACAGCCCAAACTTTAAAATATCATATATTTAACAACACAAATCAGATTCAAGCTACACAATTTTTTCAAAAAAGTCCATTGGATCAGAATGAAACAACTCTGGTAAAAGAAAAAGTGTCTAAAATTATCTTTAGTCCAACTCGAATACACTTAATCCAAAAAATAATCATCAACAAATATATAATAAAGAAATAAATTATCTATTAAATAACTTAATTACAGTTGTAATTAATTTTATATATCAAAATTAAATTATCTAAAAAATCATACATCATTTGTTTTAATTTTATAATATTTATTATTAAGGTAATAAGATATTTATAGAAAAAAAAATATTAGAAAAAACTCTAGAATCTGATTTTTATATTTATATATATATATATATAACAATTTCGTTTAATACTAATTAATTTTAAAATAAAATTTAATATAATATTTAAATTTGTATCTCATTTTATTATTTATTCTAATAAATTCGTCCGAAAAACATAAAAAAAAAATAATATAAAAATTTATATTATTTACCTCAATTCGAAAAATATGATAATCAATCGCATAGAAAAAAATACTTTATTAACATTATTAACTTCCTTAGTAATTAATATTAAATTAAGTCTTTGTTTTTCATCCTCTTCTTTTTTTTTCCTTTTTCAAGTGCTCAAAACAAACTTCTTTGAATCATAACATGAGTTACATGCATAAAATAACATTATAAATATAACTGCAACCAAGGTAACAACTGCTACGTTATTCACAATACACCACACCATGTTCTTTCAGTTTTCTTGGTGTCTACTCTGGAGAAGACACCAAGCTACAATTAATCTACACATTCAATGCAGAATAACAAATAAACAGTTTTGATTTTGAAATACAGAGTCTAGACCATCAAATGCAGATTACAAGCAACAATCCTAGAATACCATGAGAGGTGCCATGTATCATTCTCCCTCTGGACCTCTCCCTAACAGAGTCATCAAAAACTCTTTGTAGTACCATGATGTATCCCCTATAACATCATCATCAAGACTGGCCTTGTACATGTTAGAATATTCGAATCTGACTTTCAACAGGTCAACTTCAGCACGAGTTACGATAGCTCTGTTGAGTGAATCTTCATCGGTTCCCAAACCATAAATAGAATCTTTGATAACCTTTTAGGTGCATAAAAGCCAAAATAAATGAGATTAGAATCAATTGCTGCATTTGAGTATTCTCAAAATCAATGGTACAGTTATACTACAACTGAAAAGAAATTAAAGTGAATGATACTAGGAAAGATTTAAGGTTGGGTTGAAGGTAAAAGTTGAAGTGAAGGAGAGATAGATTGTAGATTTGAATCCCCATAAAAAAAAACTAACTTGTTGACCGTTAACATTTCATATAAAAAAGAAAATCAACTAGTGATATGAGTAACTAAAATATAAATGTAAGAAATTGTTGGAATTCAAGGTGAGTTAAAATTTCACATTGGATAAAAATGAGAAGGTTAAATAACATATAAGGGAGAAAGACACAAAAACTCTTAGCCTTAAGGTTTTGGATAAGAAGTGAAGTCGTATTCACTTATATAATTATAATTTACTTCATTGGTAAAAATCTTCCAGTGTTAACCCCCCTCTTTAGATATCTAAGAGTGGTATCAGATTCAGGTTCGACAAAATTCTACATTAATTAATGGTATGACCAAACTAAAGTATATGGATAGAAACATCTATCACCTTACAAATAAGTTTTACACGACTGAGTTAGACTTAAATCTAAATTTTAAGAATTGACTATTTTATTTTCCAAAGATTAAGTGCTAAAATCAAATTGATCCACCAAAACAACTGATTTGATATATTTATTATTGAAGGACCAAGGCAGTGACGAAATGTATATATCTAAAGGAACAAAAGTAGATGTTTTCTTAATGATAAGGAAATACTAGATACTAGCCCAGAAAGAAAAGCACACTGTCAGCACTACAATTATACCTAGATCAACATGTGCTATGGATAACCAATACAATTACAGATTTACAGTGCATGGAAAGGAAACTCAAGCTGATATCATTCCATTTTGCCAGCAGTACAGATTTTAAATAAAATGCCTAAGAATTTCAGAAGTCACTGAAATTCTCTGCAGCAAGCATTGTTCAGATTACAGATAAACTTGAACTCGGTTTTGAATATTAAACACTGATAATGGAAAGGGACTGAGCAGAAAACGATAGGTAGTATCCGTTAGTTATCATTGTTATGATTTTAAATAAATCATGATGAGAAGTGCTTGATCAGATTCTAATGAATTGACACCTTTTTATGATAGTGATTTAGCATTTAAATTTGCTAGGTAATAATGTATTAATTTAATAAGTCACTGCTTCAGTAGAAGAAATTAGTATTTACCTTTGCAAAATGTTTCTCAGGGGAGTCTATACACAATATTACCAGATATAAGAGAGTTTCCAAATCACCATCACCACAGTTTTTTATGGCCTGTCAAGAAAATAATCCAAACTCCTTATGGATGCATAAAATAATCAGGCGTGTGGAAATCTGATCCAGTATCAATAAAATTTTCTAAACCATTAATTAAAAAGATACTGTCACATCATTGTAGTAACTAGAGTTTTTCACTTTAGGTGAAAAAAATTACTTGTTTCTAAACAAGGGACATAAATCAGTTGCAATGTTAGAGGATAAAAATTAAAAATCTTATAGAAGAACCTAAAATTTTAAAGCAAAACCTGTTCCAGTGTACTCCCATAGAGGTTGTTGTAGCATGTAAAAGTTTCCCGGAGCTGGAAAAGATTCCTGGTGCTAAGTATCCACACAATATGATCATCATCTAATTTTTTGCTGCTGATAGCATCATGCAGTTTCGATGCCTCTGCCTTGGCAACCTCCAAATTTACTTCAACTTTATCATATCTATATGAGCTTACCAGGCCCAGTAAAAGCTGCACAACATTATTATGCATATCACTTTTCCAGAGGAAACCAAAGAACAAATTGGAAAGTAAATGTGATAGTGAGTCATTAATGCAACATTACACCCTGAGTCTAGTAGCTTTTCGAAAGAGTTCATGAAGTCCATGGCCATTATTCTTAAGAAACTGGAATTCTGATTATGACACTGAAAATTCAACCTTAATTTTCAGATTTGAACCATGTTTAGACAGGCATGGATCCCACGAAGAAAACTAACCTTTTTTACCTGTCCTTGAGTTTACTGAATGAATAGTGTCAACTGTATAAAAATTACAGTTTGAAACTTCATTCATATTTTTGCTTCTTACTCACCTCCATCATCAATTTTATTTTTTCTTTGTATCTTCATCCTCACATCATAACTTAATATTTTTAGAAAATTAGATTGGTGAATAAAAATGCATGATATAAGAAACATCCCTTAATAATGAATTGACCAAGTTCTTCTGTAATATCTTCTTAACTCTTGTTTTATTTCCTGTTTCTAGTAAACATATCCCTTTTTCATTATCATCTACTTAAATGAGGTTAAACACAGGAAACCTTGACCTTAAAATCATTTGTCTAAGAATTACAAAACATTTCCTGCACATTCACCTAACAAATAGCTACTTATTACTAGATGCACACTTGAGCCTGACTAGACAAACTCCGGTAAATGTTTCCGTTCTGTGTGTCTACGAAACTTCCATGTCTTACCTTTCTGAGGGGTGGAGCAACATTGGCAATAATGTCCTCCTCAAGTGAACAATGAAAGAGAGAGAAATAAACCTTCCTCACATCCACCAAATGGTTAGGAGTTGATGCACATGTTATTTCAACCAGAACCTGAAGGTGTTTAATCCCCTTCATCTTAGCCTTCAAAGCATCGTTTGCTAGTCTTGCATGCCTTACTGGAGGATCATAAGTCCAGAGAATTATAGCACTCTGTCATGCATAGATCACATGATTACTTCAAAAATGACATGATTTGGGACTTCAAAAATGAACTTTAACCATGGACAAAGGGAATAATATGTGCCAAAAGCCTATACAATTGCTAGTACAAATATCAATATCTTGTCTAAATAGTTGTAAGATTGAATCATATATTTCTTTGATCTATGTAATTTTCATTTTAACAATGGATAAAGTAACATCTAAACCCCAGTTTTGTCACATTAATCTGCACCCGCTGCTGATAAATTAGGATCCCTACAAAATGACGCAAATAGCCAAAGCCTTGATAGGTAGCAGAATTAGAAAGAAAATATAAAAACATAGGATAGATGAACTTGGAATATATAACCCATTTATTTTTCTTTCCTCTCTTCAGAACATCTATTCTTTTTGAAAAATAAAGTATCAATTCATGACAGAAGACAAAAAGCTTATGTGCAATCCAATATTTTCAGCTATCCGAACAGACTCAATATTTCAGTTGAACTATCACATGTGCCGATAAAAATCAATGATCAAATGAAGAACTATTTTCTTAAAAACAAAAGAAAGCAACCATGACATACTCTAAAATCACCAGACAATTCTGAATGGAGACGATCAATGAGTGATTCATTGTAAAGCTGCTCATAAGTTTCTGCAATTTCCTTCCTTTGTTGAGCATTCCTGTGTCCCAATACCAATATCACTTCTCTCTCATTTGTCCCAAGTCCTACATCAAATTTCCCATAATCATCATAATCCGTCTAATGCCAAAAAATAACACAAATTTACCATAAACCAAGAAAAGAAAAAGGACTAAATAACAAGCAAAACCATTGACAATACCTCCAATGTCCCATCAACCAAATTCCCACAAATACAAAGAAAGCATAAAACTTTGTCAAAAATCAAACATTCCATTCCATTCAGACGATCAAACAAAAAGAACTTATACAATTGCAGACAAAATCATGTTTGTGGAAAACCCATTAAAAAATACGATGTCAATTCAGTTTTTTTAACACAATTCTGCTTCCTAAATTCATGCATCACCTAAATCATGACAGAATTCAGTTTCTAATTTTCTTCAGCATTAACATGTCTTTTATGTTTTGAGACAAAGATAGAGAGAAACCTTGGAAAGCCTTTCTGAGTCTTTCACTGTCTTTGGTAGGAGAAGGAGGAAACTCTGGCAGTTTCAAAGAAGCCATTTCCCTGAGACAGTGAAGGTGAGAGTTTTTGAGTGCTAACAACAAATCAAGTTAAAAGCAACAGTTTATACACGTTTTTGAATGTTTCAGTTGTTGTTCCCTCCTCAGAACTCGCTAAAATTAAGATTTGGACAACCCTTCGGTGATTTACGATTTTGCCCCTCCTATTGCTCTGTTTTTCAACTTGGAAAATTCCAATTGAAGTCCTTTGTGTTTATGAAATTGTATTGTTCACCTTCATTCTCTTTATTTTCTGCATAGCACACCAAAATTTTGACTTATTTACTTTTTGGAACCCAGGAAGTTTTCCAATGTTTATTTCTAGAAACTTATCAATTTGCTTTAATTACGACATATGTTACTTTTTAAGTGACGTTTTATAAGTGACGTTTATGATGTTTCATTTGTAAGAATTCGTTTAAAAAATATTATTATTAAATATATCTTAAAAAAAATATGTTTGACTAATTTTAATGCTTTTTAATTTTAAAATTATATAAATTAAAAATAGTGAATAAGAGATAATATGATAATTTCATTATTATTAAAATAAATTTTGATATTATAATAGAAATAATTTTAAATTTATCTCAATTTTATAAAATTAATTTATAACAAATAAAATTTGTATTTTTTTTATTTATATATATATATTAATTTTATTATATAAGATTTTAAATTTGATAATTTTTAATTATAAATTTGAATAATTAAAATTTTTTATATTTAAAAATACTAAATAGACATATTTTTAGTTTAACATGGTTTTTATTTAGTGTTGTGAAATTTTTTTAAAATATTAAAACAATTAATTTCCTTTATTCTCAATTATTTTCATTACTTTGACTATTATTGATGAGTTTTAACTTCTAGCTATGATGTGAATTGATGTGATTCTTTATCTATGAATAAAATAAAATAAAATGAGTTTCATTCATTAATGTCACATTTATAATCGTAGGTACCTACCATCAAATCAAATGTGGATAACATTGTTCACCCTTCACAAAAATCTAACCAAATAGATGTTAAATATAATAAAATAAATTTAAAATTTTATAAATATATAATTGAAATATTTTATTTTTATATAAATTTTATTTTTAATATATCTTTTTATAAATTATTTCAAAATTTATGAGACTTATTAAAATAATTAATTAATGAATTTTAATTATATACATCATATTGTTAGATCAAGTTCAACCATTAGAATTGTATCTAAAATTAATTATATTTAATATATAATTTATTATTATTATATACTATTCGAGAAAAATGTAAATATCTATAGATATGATATTATATTAGAATAGATTTATAAAATTTCAAAATTTACTAATTGAGTTATATATATTATGTATATTATGAGATAATGTTACAAGAAATCACTGGAAAAAAAATAATAATAACAAGTCTAAGACATTATTAAAAAGAATATTAAGATAAATAAAATTATTAATAATTTTATTATATATTAAACAATAAAGATAGATAATATTCCATATTACTAAATTATAAAATATCATATGATAAAAGAATGCAAATAAATATTAATTTTTAAATTTAAATATAATAATCAAATTTTTAAAAGACTTTTAATTTATATTTTATAAAATAATTAATATAAAAAGTTATATAATTCGTATAATTATTAATTTTTAACATTTAATTCACTTTTCCTTATCTATTATTATATCAACAATTATCATGATACAAAAAATAATAATATTTTAGAATAGAAAATTTTAAACTAAAGTAATAATTTAAGTAACAAGAACAATTTTTTTTATATATATGGATATATTATTTTTTATATAAATTTACTATAATTCTCTATTTCGTTTTAGTAATAATTTCTATTATCATTACAACACATATAAAAGGTAATTGTAATATAATAACAATAAAATAAGAATCAATCATTAAATAAAATCCTAATAATCTTTGTTAGCAATAAAATAGTATTTTCTTCACAAAAATACCTTGTATTCCACTTACTAATAATAATTTTTAAATTATATGAACATTTATTTCATAAAAATATACAGAAAATGAAAATATAACTTAATTTATTAATGATTATTTATATATAACTTATCACTCATTGGATAATTTCAACGGGTTTCACCTAACACAGTTTTGTTTTACTGGCTGACTTACTCATTGACTAATAAAGTCTTTATTTAATAATTTTGATAACAAATTTAATAAATCAACTTTAAAATATTTTATATATAAAAGACCAAAATTAAGTTTGAAAAAAATAAAAAAATATATTTTATTGAACACGTTTAATATTTTCCTATCTACAAGTTGAGCATTATTCCATGTGTATTGAAAATCCTATTTATTATTTTTTTTTAACTTTTTATAGTCATAAATATATACACTAAAAAAATTATTTATTTATAAAATATTTTTTACAGATTTATTTTGATAAAAAAATAATTATTTCTTAAATATTTTTTAAATATTTATTTTTATGAAATTTTTAATAAATTTATTTAAAAAAATTATTAATTTATTTATGAAAATTTTCTCATAAGTTTATTTGTAAAAAATATTTATAAATTTTTTTAAAAAATAATAAAAAAAAATTTATTAATATTTTATTTACAAATGTTTGAAAGTAAAAATTTTTTAAGAAAATTTAAAAATATATATATTTTTTAATCTTGATTTTAAATATTATTTATAAACTTATTTATCTATAAATATGATTTTATTTAGTAGGATAATTTCTTTGTGTATTATAAATACATGTTGCAAACACCACAATATTTTATATATATATATATATATATAAATGCTGAATATTTATATATTTGAAGGGGTGAAAAAATTGTATTTTAAAGAATAAAATATATTAATATTCATTAATTAATAGATTAAAAATTGATTATAATTAATTTAGATTTTATTGAATATATAACTAATTTATCACAATGTTCTTCTAATCAACAATTCCAAGTGAGTTTTATCATATGTAATGCATCATTTCAGTGTGTAAAATAATATAAAATTTGGAAGAAAAAAAAGATCGTATGAACACCCTAGAATTAAATATTAATCGTGACAAACGTGCATGAATAATTTATAAAGTTTACCTCCAAATATTATATGAAGTTGAACACTGAAAAAAATAACATGCCATAAAAAAATTAGAAAAATCAAAACGTGTTACATCACTATATTTTTAAAAGCACTTAAATAAATATTTGAAATAAAATGTAATTGGATGAGGTTGATGAGATTTAGAAGTTTCCAAATTCACATTAAATAAACAATATTGAGTTGGCTTGATTTTGTCAAAGTCTTTGTTTTTTAGATCAAATCTTAATAAAATCCAACTCATATATTTTTAATTGATTTAGGGTTTATATATATATATATATAATATGATAAATTTAAATTTTATTTTAGAGATATCCACAAAATTAAATAGTCTAAGTGGAGATTATATTAAATGATATTATTTATAATTCAATTAATCATTTTTCAACTAATTATTTAAATAAATAATACTTATTTTTGAAGAGTTTGTGTGTTTAGGTTAATTGCAAGAAATATATGAATATTTTTTTAATATAATCTTTTAAAATAATCACATTTTATAATAAACTTAAAATATAAAATTAAGGTCTAATTAATAATTTAGTTTACATTTAAGATAGTTATTAAAATTAGTTGAGAGAAAAAAAAAAGCCAAAAATAAGCTATTAACTAGGTTGACAATTTTATTTTCATAGAAAGTTCGAATTTTTAGTTAAAAAAATATAATCTAAAAATTTAAAATAAAATATTTAAACTAGAAATTAAAATTTTCAATCTATATTAATCGAATTTACTTATATTAAATTGTTTTCTTAAAGAAATGTTTCATATTTCAAAGCTTTCAAATCAATTCTGACATGGATTTTTTTTATATGTAAATTTCCTACCTACCATGCATGTCTTCTTTTGCAAATAATTTATATAAAATCCACTTTGATTATTTTATTACCATTAATAATGATTGCATTATATTTAAATACCACCATTTTCAGGGGTCATATTAGAAATTGAAACATCCCAAGGGCTTAGTTGTATTCACAGCAAAATGAAGGACATATCTGCAAATTCAATCACATTAATTAATAACTGATGTCTAAATTTATAGTATTAATTTTGAGTTATGAATTTTACCATAATATTTACAGTTATCACAATTCACAATAACATTTCAACTTTATTAAAATTATTGCAGTTTTAGAATATATTAGCATGTTTTTTTATGGTATTAGAAAAACTCCTATTTTCTATTCTCTGATAAAAAATCATATAGATAAAAAAATAATTAATTTATCTTCTGTTATAATTTTTTATTTATTTTATTGTTAATTTTTTTTAATTTTATTAATTATTATTTATTCAATTAATAGTATACATAATTATTAATAAAAATATATATAAGTAAAGTTATTAAAATTATAAATATTTATACTTAACTTTTTTAAAATTTACCTTATGATAAAAATAAGAAAGAGTAATTCTAGTACCATAGAATTAATAAGTTCATAAATAAAATAATATAATTAATAAGTTGAAAAATAATATATATATATATATAATTAAATAAATATAACTTATATATAATTTGTAACGAATTATTATTGCTCCTTAACTTAATCTAAATATAAATTGAATATATAAATTTATAACTAGTTTATATTATAAACTAATTATTCTTCAAAATACATAAAATGATTAAAATAAATATAAAAATAAGTAAAAAAGAGAAATTTAGAAAAATAAATTTGAATAAAATTCAATTTTTTATAAATAATTTTAAAAATAAATAAGTTGAGATACATATAAAAAAAAATATTTCCAAAAGTTAGTATTACATAATTTTGGACAAAACAACTTAGTAAAGTGTCTAATTACCCCTTAAATAATTTTAAGCATGATTTAACTATATAAGAACTTTACAACAAATAAATTATAATCATGAGAAAATAGTAAGATTTTTATCTTTATTTTTAATATCAAAATTTAGATATATTGAATAAAATATATTAATTAATTTATCACAATGTTTAATTTTCCTTTTTCTAATCAAATAATATTGTAATTGAATTTTATTATTTAAAATGCAAAATTTCAGGGTGTAAAATAATATAAAATTTGAAAAAAAAATCCCAATTCATTACATTTATTTTTTTAATATCTTACTAATTTATTGAGAGAAAAAAATCTTATTAATTTAACACTTTCTTTTATAATAAATGAATTATGTATGATTGTTATTTAAAACAAAAGAAGTAAAAGAAAAATGGAAAGACCTTGTCAATTGTTGACCAAATTTATGTCTGCACATAAATATCTGACTATAGATTTGTTTTATCTTACACGAATTCACACTTGTTCTGTTTACTAAATTAAAATATTCAATGAAATTGATATGAAACCCTAATTAAATATTGATCGTGGCAAATGTGCATCAATATTAATTTTTAACATAGAATTTCTGACAAAGTTTATCTGTTGAACACTCTAAAAACTATAAAAATATGTTACATGTCACCAAAACATTAGAAAAAGTTAACATGTTATACCAATGGCCTTAGGGTCAACTTTTGAGAACATGAATAAAATGAATCAAATCATGGATTCTAATTGTTTAGATAATTTAGAAGACAAGAAATGATGAATTCTCATTGTTTAGATTATTTAGAAGACAAGAAATGATGGATTCTCATTGTTTATAAATATTTATATAATGATTTTTTTAATATAATATATTTTATTTGAATGTACAAAACAATCACATTTACAATAAACTTACAAAAAAAAATAATATGGTGGTCTTATTAATAATGATTTTATATTTAAAAAAATTATTAAAATTAACACAAATGTTATCTTTTAATTGTAAAGTTCACAATTTTATTTTCATAAAAAGGTTGAGTTCTGCATTAAAAAAATATAATCCAAAATTTTAAATAATGAGTTTGGATTAATTTTTTTTTGGTATTCAAAATGAAGTAATGACTAATTTATAATTAATTAAATGTAATGTCTTTAAAATATAATATTTAAATTAGAGAGTAAAATTTTCAATCTATATCAATAAAATTTATTTGTATTAAATATTTGTATTTATTATATTAAATATTATTTTTAAAGAGATGTTTCATATTTTAATTTTTGTTTAAATCTCGTATCAAACCAAATTAGAGTATATAATGTTAGAGATATTATATCATTTAGAGATAAGACTAAATTAGAGAATATTAGTGGACACAGATCTCATCTTATTAAGTTAGATTTATGATATGAGTTATTAAAATTCGTTTTTAATATAATATCACAATTTATCCTAGTAATATTATTAAGCCGGTCATCCATTATTAAATTACCTATAAATTTTTACTTTTGTATTTGAGTATTTCTAGTCCATGTTCGAGTTTGAGATATCTCGATTTGACGAGAATATATTGAAGATTTCACATTGTCTAAAGATAAGGTTAAATCAAAATATTTCCATAAATATAAACTTTATTTTATTGAATCGATTTTACTAGAATAAATTAAATTTAAAATTCATTTTTAATATATAATATAAATATAAATTTTATTTTATGAATTGATTTTATAAAAATAAATTAAATTTAACGTTATTTTTATTAGAAGATATAAGAAAGAGTAACAATGAAAGAGTAACTACATGTACGTAGACCCTCTTCCCTAAAAACAACAAACAATTTTATCCATTCAAACAAACATGTTGGAAGTCTTGTTTCTCACACGGATTCTTTTATTTGTAAACTTCGTACCTACCATGTGTCCTTTTGCAAATAATTTAATGAGAAAATGCCAGCAAACAAAGATTGTCCTTATCCTCCATCATTCATAATCATAGAGACAGATAACAAAGGATTGTGACTCAAGTAATCAAAATTTTTCTTTATGTTTGAATCGATCCTTTATATAATAAAATCCACTTTAACTATTTTATTAACATCAATAATCACTGCATTATATTCAAATACTACCATTTTCAGTGGTCATATAAGAAATTGAAACACCCCAAGTTCTACACAGCAAAATGAAGGGCATTTCTGCAACTCCAATCACATTAATTAATAACTTATAAAAAATAATCAATGTTCTTTTTCTCTCTAACTTTTGTACAATTTCTTGAACTGGCTTTTGTATATAACTGATATCTAAATTTATAGTCTTAATTTTGAGTTATGGATTTTACCATAATATTAACATTCCAACTTCATTAAAATCATTGCAGTTTTAGAATATATCAGCATAATTTTTACTGCATAAAAAAAACTGTTATTCATCTAATTTTATAAATCTTTTCTTTTATACATAGTTATATCTTTAATAAAAACATATAAAAGTTAGATTTATTGAAATTATAAAATTTCTGATATTGAAATAAGAAAGAGTAGTTCTAGTACAATAGAATTAATAAGTTCAGAAACATATCAAGTTCAGACAACTATGATGTCAAGGACAGATGAGTCTTTTCACATTCAATGTTAGGTACACACATGTAACATTCTATTTAACATTTCATGTGTTCATACTCCATTGGTCAAAGGTGGTAAGAAGAATGCAAGAAGTTTCACTTGATTTTTGTTAATTGCACTTTAAATGACGAAAATAGCCTTGCATGGTCCTATAAAGAGATCATACCCTTTATTGTCCCTCACCTGTCTCAGCTCTATTATCCATCTTCAAACTTCACACACAGAACAATAACAATGGCTTTCAATCAAGAGTTAGAAGCTATAACCCATGCTTTCTCAGGTTCTCTCATTCTCTTCAACCACCCCTAACCTTGTACAATATTACTTCATTTTTATCTGTTTTTCTTTCTTAACATTGTTAAATATGCATGTCTTTGTCAACCATGCTGAATTAATCAAAAGGGTTTTAGCCTTGGGAGTTAAAGTTTAGTTTTTTATTTTTGAAAAAAAAATGTTTAGATTTACTTTTTTTTTTTCTGTCATGTGTTCATTTTCAGTCTTGCAGCAGTAATGTGTCTGTCATTGACTTGATAAATGTTTTTTTTTTTTTAATCTTGGTATGGGTTAATCTTGTTCATAGAAAATAATCATTTTTTGTAAGCAAGATTGTTTCTGAAAGACATTTAAGAAGCATGAGGTTGATGATTATGGTGGATGGTGATTTCAGGGCATGGAGTGGATGAGAAATCACTGGTAACAATACTGGGAAAATGGGATCATCGGGAGAGAGAAACTTTCAGGAAGGAGACACCACATTTGTTCGTTGAGGAGCATGAACGCCATTTTCAGAGGAGGAACAATCACGCTTTTCATCTTCTCAGGCATGAATTCGTGCTTTTTAAGGTACATTTTTCCTTTTAGGTTACTCTGTTCTGTGTGTATAATATTATGGTTACTCTGTTCTGTCAAAAGTGAATTTCCTTTGAGAGTTCAATATCCTTGGAAACTGTGAAATGTGGCTTCATGGTGAGATGTTGATTTTCTTACAATTTATTTGATGATAAAGTCAAAGTTAAACTGTTCTTATCTATAGAATTTGGGATCTTTAATTGTTTAAATAATTGTCAAAGTGTGAAAGGATATATATATATATATATATATATATACACACACAGAGAGGTTTTATGAAAAGCAAATGTTTTTTTTCTGATACTGATAAAAAGAACTTTATATTTTAAAACCCAGTTATAAATATTATTACCTGTTTGCAATAGTAAATATAACTTCATCAGAAATATCAGAATCTATTTTCTTTTTTAAAAGTTCAGACAAAAACAAAGACAATAGTTATTTTTATATTTTCAATAAAAAAACCATAAACAAATTGAATTTAGACAATTTTTGTAGCAAGTATGTTAAGGTAACAAAAATACTTACATTTTTCATACATTGTGTATGGGATTTTTCTTTCATTAATGTATATTTGTTATTGTTACATTAAGGAAATCATGGAAGAACTACTCTTTCTATTATTATCATCATTTTTAATACTTTGAAAAGGAAGATTCAAATATTAAAATACAAAGAAGAAAGGTTGGAACAATTTTCAATCTGATATGTGGTCCCTTATGACTGGTTTAATCAGAATGCTGTGTTGCTGTGGACCCTGCACCCTTGGGAAAGAGATGCTCGTTTGGTGAAAAAGGCCTTGAAGCATGGCCAAAATGGATATGGACTTCTGATTGAGGTTGCATGCACTAGATCCTCAGAAGAGCTTTTGGGAGCTAGGAAGGCCTATCACTCTCTCTTTGACCACTCCATTGAAGAAGATGTTGCCTCTCACTTCCATGGCGATGAAAGAAAGGTGAGCTACACTTGCACCATCTTGTCCAAGCTTAGAAATGAGATGGAAGATTGTTAGGTATCCAGGAGGGGGTAAACGGAAGATTTTCACTAAAATCTTAAGGCTAAGGATTTGTTTGTCTTTCTCATTTATATGCTATTCAACCTTCCTATTTTTATCTAATGTGGGATTCCAACTTATCTTAAACTCTATCAAAAATTGTGTTTGATGAAGTATATAGATGTTAGATTGCAATAATGTCTAGGTGAATTTGTTGTATCTGATGTGCAATGTTCTTTGAGATATATAGCACCATATCACCATATCTAAGTCAAATTAACAGCTATTACTTTGGTGAAACAGCTATTGGTTCCACTTCTAAGTGCATACAGATATGAAGGATCAGAGGTTAAAGAGCACACTGCAAAATTAGAGGCAGAACTCCTCTTCAATGCCATCAAGAATGCTCATGAGAAGCCTATTATTGAGCATGATGAAGTAATATGGATTTTGGCAACAAGAAGCAAGCTACATCTCCAAGCAGTTTACAAGCACTACAAAGAGATATCTGGCAACAACCTTGATGAGGTATTAAACACTAGAATAAATTCTACACTAGATTCTTAATTCCTTGATAAATGTTACACTGAAACTGTTTATACATTAGATTGACCATTCTTAACTATTTGAAAAACATTATACAATGTCTATCTGCAAGAGAGATTATTGTAAATGTGAAAGGAATTGAGTAATAAAAAAGGCCTGAAGAGTGTAATTTTGCATGAACACTAGTTAATGCACCATTCTGCCATTTGATTTCTATTATAATATGCTACCTTAAGTTCTGAGGTTCTGTTGTAAACTTCAAATATGATGAGATTCTACTCCTGATCAAACCTTCATTGCTTGTGGTTAGGATCTTGATGATAAAAGATTTAAAGAGACTGTGCAATCCCTTTGCACCCCACACATATATTTCAGCAATGTAAGATGAAGTTATAGTAAACCAATCCCTGAAGTTCTTACTTTTCTTATCCCATTTTATGATAATCATGAAGTTTCTTATAATTTGCATTTTTCTTTGTCCCCAGATTTTGAATGCAGCATTGAGAACTGATGTGGATAAGAAAACAAAGAAATCTCTTGCTCGTGTGATTGTTACTCGAGCTGACGTTGATTTGAAGGAAATAAAAGAAGAGTACCATAACTTATATGGAGTTTCTTTGGCCCAGAAAGTTGAAGAGGTTGCTAGAGGAAACTACAAGGATTTCTTGCTAAACTTGATTATTAGAGGAGACTGATTGAACAAACTACTATAGAATAAAACCTTGGAAGATGAAATAACATGTATTGTTTTTCCTACCAATTTTCCTTGGATTGTTGCTGCACATTTTCATTTCATGATGCTTCTTCATCTTGTATTGTTATTGTCACAAAATAAAAGTGGAAAGTGTAATCGAATAAAAACTGTTCTGATATTTCTTTGGAGACAAATTTCCTTACATTTTTTATTGTTATGTTATTGTCTAGAGTGAAATGATTATAATAGATGAAGCAAGAGAGTTGAATAACCCTTAAAAATATAAAATGATAGTTTAAAGATCCTAAACTATGTAATTCATATATTTCTCATCATGTTTATCTACAAATAAATCTATTTAATTTATCAATAGAAAACAAAACAAAAAATCATATCAAATCTACCTATCTAGTTTTATGAATAATTAATGATGTATTCATTATTTTTTAAAATTTAATAATTTTCCTATTAAAATGATAATATTAATCTAATCAGTTTTTTCGTAAATGATGTATGTATGGATATGTTATCTGGTAATTTTCTATATTATCTTTAAATACAGATTACTTAGGTATAAATTAAATGATTAGGTCTTTCAGGAATAGACTGATTATCTTACTGACCTAAGTTCAGGTATCTGAACCATTCTACGAGATTATAAATAAGTAAAAAATTTAATAAAATAAATAGAAATAGTTTAACTTTTGAAAACATACCATTTGTGGGATATTTAGTGACTTAAGTATCAAAATGTCATCAACAAGCACATTCTTATTCGATGAACGAGAAACTCTCAGCATAAAAAAGGAGCATAAAAAAAATGAGACGAGAAGCTTTCAGTATTAAAGAAAAAAAGAAAATTTTTTTTTAAAGTACTCAATATTATCGTTAACTTTTCAATAAGAATAATATATTTATTGTTTTCTCTTATTTATAAATTTGAAGAGACAAGAAAAAAGAAAAAAAAAATTGACTTAAGATCATAAAATGATGTTGTAAATGCTAGCTAGGAAAGAAATCTGAATGAAATTATGAGTAGAGAAAATAGTAATAGGAAACTAAGAAACATTGGAATTAAGAAGAGATGGTGGGGAAAAGCTTAGTGAAAATGTGATTGCTGGTTTCTGCGTATGAATGAAATCAAACATTGTTGTTTGCAGTAAGTGGTGTCATAACATGTCGGTTGGTGTTAATCCAAGACACCCTTTTATGAACACCTTTGTGACATTAACAAACATAATCAAACATTAAGAATGCAAATACATGCAAAAGAAGTCGTAAAAGACGAAAAGTGATTGCAGAAAAAGATAATGGAGAGAGAAAAGGATATTTATTTATGAAAAATATTTCACCTACACTTACACGAACACTCATCATATTTATAATTCGTTTAAAACATTATATTTTTTAAATTTAATTCTATATAAGATTGGTAAATTGGATCTTTTGACTAATTTCATATAAATATGAGTTTACATGTTAATAATTAAAAATAATTAAAAATAAATTATCTTAAAATTTTTCCTTCAATTAAATATATTTTGTTAAAATTATTATATATTTTTTTCTTTTTTATCTTTATCTATCTTAAATTTAATAAAATATCTACAATAATATGTATTAGTCTTTTTTTTTCTCAATAATTTTAAATTATTTTTTTATTTATATTTTTTTTCTTAATTTTATTTATCATAAAGAAAAATATTCAATAATGTATTGTCATCCTAAATTTTAACTTTTAATTTAGCATCTTGATTACAAAAGTCAATTTAAAAACTAATCTATTATATTTAGAAATCTCCAAATATAAAATATAAAATAATATATAAAATATTTTTAAATAAGAAAAAAAAATAATAGAACAAACTAGTTATGTAAAAAAGAAAAAAAATCATATAAAAAAATGAAGAAATAAAAAAATAAACAAAAATTAAAGAAAATATGAATTAGTTGACTAATTTATATATTTATTAAAATTAAGTGGATCTATAATAATTAAATTAAATATAATTTATTTTTTATACAAATATATGAATTATAAGCTACAATATTAAACCCTAGGATAAATTTACACATCAAAACCAAATCATAGTACCATTCCTATTATTAACATGCAAACCTAAAATTATCAATATCAATACCTTACATTTGAGAGATGTTAAAAATTAAAGTATATATAGTAATAATTAGAAATTAAATAATAATTACATGATAATTTAAAAAGCTGTGTATTTTATCTCTTAGTGTTAATAATTTAAATATCATTTAATAGTCTATATTTATAATTAACTGATCTTTGTCATCCAACGGAAATTGTAAACTTGTTTATAAAACATGTGGATGAAAAAAAATATGGTTTTAGTTTTCTATTATTTATCTATATTTTTAAATTTATGAATTTACTCTTTTAATTCTTTAAAATATATTATTTAATATTTTTTTATACGTAAATATAATATTTAATAATATTTTTTTACATTTAAATATAATATTAATAACATTTATTTAGTGTCATAAAATTGATAAAATAACTAAATTTATATATTTTTTAAAATTTAAAATTTAACTTTTAAAGTATAAAGAAACTAAAAATAAATTTGACAGAAAAACATATTTAACTTGAATATATATATATATATATATATATATATATTGTGTATATATTTCTTGTTTTCTCAACAAAATTGCATCCCTGGTTTATAAAACTAAATTATTGTACTTATAAAACTTCTTTTAGAATATGAAATTAATTAATGAAACTGCTAATTGAAATATTTTAAAAGTTTTATTAATTTTATAAAATTTAATGTAAATTAAAAACTAATTGAAACATCTTTTAGTATTTTATTGTTGTGATGATAATATATTTTAAATACAAATAAATATTTATTACTAGATAACATAGAAAGAATGTTCAAATTGTGTGAAAATTTATCTCAAATTCACGTTCTTGAAAGTTATTAACCATTGTAATTCGATTAATTTCATATTGTAGAGATAGTTAAATTAGCAATCTATGCTCTTATCTTAAATAAAATTTTAAATTCTAATGTAAAAAAAAAAAAAACATAATTAAAAAAAGAGACTTGAGTAAAAAAGATTCAATGTTTTTGTACCAATAATTTCATCTTCTGCATTCTAAATTTTTCTTGTTTATTTCATTTGTAGTTTTATATCGAGACCTTCCTTGTTTGGCTTCTTATAGTACTTTTCTGTGCTTCCATAATAATGGAGTAATTATTGTTTGAAACACACAAGTTAATATGTTACTGTGGTTTTATTCTATATATAAACAATAAATTACTTTAAAAATAACTACAAATTTTTCTCAATTTAATAATTCTAATGAATAACTTCATTTTTTATTTAGTAAAAAACTAAGTAGATGATAAAGAAATAACTAATTACATAAATACACTACTTTTTTCTTAGAAATATAAGAAATTATTTTAAAATTTTTAATATATTTCTAATGATGTATCCAAATTTCACAGAATAAAGATTAAAATATATGATACTTTATATATATATATATATATATATATATATATATATATATATATATATAAGTCTTTTACATGGATTGAATATCTGATTCAGTTTATTTTATACCAGGAATCAGTTTCCTACACAGTATACAAGTTTCAATGTGAAGTTAATAGTTCAAATTAATAGACACATTTCATCAGTTTGGTAGTTCAAAATCAACTTTATGAAAAATCAAATGAACACTGTGATGGTAACTTTTATTTTTAAGCCTGTTCATAATTTATAGCCACCAAACAGCTATCACATTACCACAATATAACACAGAAGAAATTCATGTTCTCATGCAGAAATATATTTAAGGGAAGGGCAAGGAAAACAGAAAACAGACTCAAGAAACATCAACACCGGAAACACCAGAAGACATAGGTAGAAGTTGGTGTTCTAAACTCAGGATCACAAAAAACTTAGTCTTCTTTCCCCAACAGAGTGAGGAGGAACTTCTTGTAATCCCCTGAGGTTTCCTTGGCAATGGCATGCTCAAGAAGAACACTGTTTCTCTTATAGTAAACCTCTGAGATTAACTTTAGATCCTTCTCAGCCCTGCTCACAACCACACGGGTGAGTGCATCCTCATCAGTTCCAACCTTCTTGATTGCATTTCTCACCACCTAAACATTGGGAAAAAAGAATTCAAGTTGGTTGATTTTCATCAAGTAGACACCAACAAATTCAAATGTTATAGGAGCTTCTAAAGGGTCAAATTTGTGAAATTGATAGGACTATTATCTTGATAGAATCCAAATTTCAATGATGAAAATACAATGAGATTGGATAGTGCTATGAGAAAAAGTGTGAGTTCAAACATCAAACCTTTTCATAGTACTTAAAATGATCATTGATGGAACGAATGGTGGTATACAATGCCTTCTGAAAATCATCAGATCCTTCATCCACCAGTTTCTACAATCATAAGAGAGATCAAATATAAGATGGTAAAGTAAAAATCTAAACTTTTATTTATTTCTCTTTTGAATGGATTATATAGGAAACTATGATGATAATTTTGGTGATCTGTGAAAAGGATGTAAAAGGGTGTGGTATCTCCTTTCTGTGTACCTTGGAGATGGAAGTGCCATGGATCTCTCTGTAGCGGTTGAAAGTTGCAACCAGTTGAGTCTTGCTCCTTGTAGTCAAGATCCTGATGGCCTCTTCATAGCTACCCTTCTTCTCTTTCACAGCATCATGAAGAATTTCAGCCTCATTTTGTGCCAATTTTGGATTGATCTCCTCACCAACATATCTGAATGAGGTCACCAACCCCACCAGAAGCTGCTCAATATCAACCAAGAAACTCAGATCATAAGCGCCATAACATTCTCTTTACTTAAAAAGTCATAAACTTATTACATTGGATCAAAATCAAACTTGTTGTGTTGCCACATATCTAATTGAAAACCCCAAAACACTACAAAGCAAAATTGACATCCAAAATCTTATATTTGATTAGAATAGAAATATTGAAAAGAAGCGATCACTCAAGAAATTGGTCAAAAAAGGCTATTCTTTTTTATCTTTTCATAAAATGGACTTTCTGCAGACCCAAAATTACCAATCCTCACATGAATTGCCAGAGATCTAATAAATGGGATCTCTCAAGAAATTGGTCAAAAAAGACTCTTGCTTTTTCAAGAGAGAGTGGATCAAACATGTGTTCAATGCACAAGAACTTGCCTGGCGTAGATGGCCGGTGGTATGTGCTGCAAGATCTTCTTCCAAGGAGTGTTTGTAGCGGTGGAGATAAGCACGCCTCGCAGCAAAAAGCTCTTCTGGAGAGAGGATAGTGGCAATTTCCACAATGACATTGTAGTTTTTGCCACTCTTGATGGCAACATTGGCCAAAACAGCGTCACGTTCTGCAGGTTCCAGAATCCATCGGTACACAGCTTTCTGTTCAGTATAATTAACAAACAGTTTAGAGTTCAATTACCACACATGAATTTCAAAAGACACATGCAACACTAACAAGAACATTTCACACTGAAAATACCTCAAAGTCTCCTTTAATCTCAGACTCTAGGCGCTTCACAAGATCTTCCTGGTAAATTTCCTCATAAGCCCTTCTGATCTGTTGCCTCTGATGAACAGTTCTATGACCCAAAATTGTTATGATAGTGTTCTCATCAGTACCCCATCCTACAAAATCAAAAACCAGTTGATCACGATCCTTCTAATTTCTAAACACCCATTTCAAAGATACACAAGTTCATCAGGTTCATCACTCTTAACAGATTACCCTCGGATAAAAAAAAAAGTACTTTTGAGTCAACACTGACAACAGATGATAAATCAAGATCGCAAATTTCTCATAGATTTTCATCAGATGACCCAATATTACTATCACAGTTTGATCATCCTACAAAACTGAAAATCACTTGAACACGATCATTGCCAAGAACCTTTTCAAAGATTCATAAAAGTATATCAGATTCAATACTCTAGCAGATTACCCTGAGAATGAATCAAATACATGCACTTTAGAGTTTAAACTGAAATGACATGGTTAATCAAGACTGAAAATTTGTCATAGATTTTAATTGAATGAAATATTCAAAATCAAAAAGATCATCATGAATGAGTATGATCCAAACAACAAAGGGGATCATGAGGATGACGATGATAAGCCACCTTCAAAAGCTTTTCTGAGAGCTTCAGCATCTTCTTGGGGAGAGTGGTTGCTAGGAGCAATAAGGGTAGCCATGGATGAATGTGCTTTCTCTAAAGTGCTTACTATGTGGTGTGATGAAGAAAGCTATGCTCACATATTTTCTATTTATAGTACTATGTAGACAACAACAATAGCGTATACATGTATAGTTTGTGCTGTAATTTTTCTATTGGAAAAGTGATGCAGGATAAGTAAAATCTATGTAGTACCAATCCAAGCCATGGAATCCGATAAGGTTTGTGACTTTTTTCAGACAATAATTTATTACATTCATTTCTTTTCCTTTTCACATTCACACTATTTTCAAATTCCAAGCCAATTTTGGCATTATTTTCTGAGGGACCAACCTGTAATCAACTGCAGAAATAGTTTGTTTATTCATGAAAATTTTACTGTCACCGCCTGTGATCAAATCAATGCCATGTGTCAGTTGATTAGATATTCTAATCATGGTCATGATGTGGCACTCTAGAATTTTCTGGGTTGTAATAAAAGTTCTTAATTTTTTATTAATATTAGGGAAATAAAATAAATACCATGTATAATTTAATGGCCACACTTGACTATATACATAGTAAAGAGATGTTTTTTAATGAAAAGAAAACACCCAAAGGCTAGTGCATGGTGGGGCTTTCAATTGATGATGATGATGATGACCTTTAAAAAGATTAACTTTTTTGTGTTACACTAATTTTTTATTTCTATAAAAATATGGAAAAAAATGTATAATTTCACAAAATGTGATTCATAATTTAAAAATTATTGTAGGAAAATTATTTTTTACTATCATTAATTTGTACCCATATCAGAAAAATGGAAAAAGATTAATGAAAGATTGCAATTTTATTACTGAAAAAAAAATGTAAAAATGGAATTTTTACAATGCAATGTATCTGGTCAAGATGATGTTTTTGATACATTGACAATTTTCATTCTCACATGCAAAACAAGCTTTTGAAGATTGCTTTTATTATTTAAAAATGCATAAATAATATAATATTTTGTGAGTTCCACATGTGGCATGCACAAAGTCCCATTATATAAACTACTTAATATTTAAAATTAAATATAAAACAATTTCTTTTTTAAATACACTTTTCTTAAGCATCAAAATAGGAAACAATACTTTAAAAATTATAAAAAAAACTTATATTTCTTATAAAATAAGTTTATTGATGATAAAAATTAGAAAAAAATACAAATTTTTTTATAAACTTTTTATTATAAATTTGTAGGTGAAAATTAATAAAAAATTATTTTTATTATTTTTTTAAAAAAATATAAAAAATTTTCTTACAAATAAATTAATAAAAAAAAGTTTACAAATAAATTTATAAAAAAAAATTTACAAACAAAATTATGAATTTTTTTTTTTACTTTTTAGGAATCATTGAACCTCTAAAGTTTGTCTTAATTGCTTTTCAAATAAAACAACTATTAAAATCACGTCATGTGACAAAATTTATTACCAAACAATATTTTTTAATTTTTTTTCCACATTACATATTTAACAGGTTAACAAAATGAAAAAACTAAGTAATAAACAACTAAAATTATGATAATTAAACACTAAAATATACAATGAAACTCAAATTTTAACTGCTATCATCAAGTCAAAACCTAATCCTGCATGACGTATCTATAAAACAAGGTAAAGTAATTAAAATAATTAAAAAAATTACGTTCTTGATTGAAACAAGAACACTTAATTTTATGGTTTCAACATAAATAATAAAAAAAATATTAGTTACAATCATGGTGCCACATGGTAGGTACATTTAAGAATGTTTTGGTTTTGTTCAACTAATCTTGTTCGAATTTTCAATGCACATCACCTTTTCATTTTTTATTTGACTCATCTTTTACCTTTTTTTTTCTGTTTATTTGATAATTTTTTGATTAATTATTTTTCTTACATATAAAACCTACTTAACTTGAAACTTTTTATATATTTAAAAAGAGAAAAGAAACATCAACTTTGATCATAGTTCATGACATGGATGGAACCTTGAGCTGTTTTCTTTGAATTTTTTTTTTTCAAATATTTCAAAATATTTTTGTGTTGTGACCTCTTTGATATTCAAGAGACACTGTGTAGAAAAATTTAAAAACTTAATTAATTGATGGGGATTTGATCCCAAATTATGAAACTTTATAAAGAGGTTTGAAATATATGACTGAAATTTGTAAAAATTTCTTATGAAAAAATACATTATTCTTATGGATCTGAAAATTTATATATATAATTTTTTTTCTTTCAATTTATATATATTCTTCTTTCTATAAATTTATCTTTTATTATTCAAGAGACTTATTTTGTTTGTAATAAATTGTAATAATAATCCAAAAATATTTTGAAATTTGAATTGAATCATGGATGAGAAAATTAGTTGTTTAATATGGAGATGAAATAATGCAAGTCACAATACAACAACCATTCAAAGTTATATAAAAAGTAATAAAGCAAAGCTACATTGAGAAAGTTGAAAAAAATATATTAATAATTTAAAGTAAAAATAAATAGATTGTGTTGATTGATTATTAACTATGGTTAGTAATATTATGAATATTTTCTCAATTTCTTTACCATTATATTTTTTTTATAAATTTTCTTTTCATTCATTTAGTTTCACTACAAAAGAAATTTTTATTATCTATGAAATATTTTTTACGGAATTTTTTTTGTGAAAAAAAAATTAATTATTTATTGAATATTTTCCACATATTTATTTTTATAAAATTTTTTCATAAATTTATTTGTGGAAAATTTTTTATAAATATATTTATGAAAAAGTTTTTCATAAATTTATTTGTGAGAAATTTTCCATGAATTTATTTGTAGGAAATTTTCCATGAATTTGTTTGTGGGAAATTTTCCATAGATTTTTTGTAGAAAATTTCCTACTAGCTTTTTACCCACAAATTTCCCACCATCACAAATTTGTAATAAAAGGCTAGTAGGAAATTTCTCACCAAAAATTCATAGGAAATTTTCCATAAACAAATTCATAGGAAATTTCCCACAAACAAATCTATGAGAAATTTTTTCATAAACAAATTTATAAAAAATTTCCCACAGATAAATTTATAAAAAATTTTCCACAGATAAATTTATAAAAAATTTCCATAAAAATAAATATGTGGGAAATATTTAATGAGTATTTAATTTTTTTTTTCAAAAAAAATTCTGTAAAAAATATTTCATGGTAATAATTTTTTTTTCTAATATTTATAAATTTTAAATTATATTAATTATTTTTTGAGAGAATGTCAAAAGATAAAAATATTAATTAATGTTTTTATTGTTTTATATAATCAAACCTTAAACTCCAATAAATTATTAATTAATATTAATTAGCAACTTTTGGTTTCAAAAGTTAGAACTCATTAAAAAAAAGTGTCATTTGAAGATAGATATTTATTGAGAAATTAGAAAAAGGGATGAGTTTATTGAAAAAAAGAAAAAATTAGCATAATTTCCCCAAAGTTTATTATATAGCTCTCAAATATCACAAATTGTAATGTTAAACAGAAGTTCAAATTCTCACACACCACAAATATGATACAAACATGACTGATAAAAGCATACTCAAAATAAGGAAATTAAGCAAATCAAAGCACTAGAAACCAACATAAACTGATACAAGATATGTTCTTGGCTAGAGCAATCACTTCAAACATCCTTCCCAAACAAAGTGAGGATGAATTTCTTGTAGTCCCCTGAGATTTCCTTGGCCACTGCATCCTCAAGATGAACACTGTTTCTCTTGTAATACAGTTCTGCAATGACCCTCAGGTCCTTCTCTGCCCTTGACACCACCACACGAGTGAGTGCATCCTCATCAGTTCCAACCCTTTTGAGTGCATTGCGAAGAACCTATACATCATGAAGAAACATCATAACTGTTGGACATAAAATCTAATTTTGAGTTGTTTATCTTAAAAACTTTAGATAAAGTACTGTAGATGATAGTCTTTGTGCTATTTTTCTGAGATTTGGAGTTTCATTTTGATAATATACATCATAATGTTACTGAGATGAAACTATAGTACAAAGTGAAACTTTGTTTCAGATTGAAGAACAACACCTATAACATCTAAGTTTTGTCATTTAAATTCAAATCCCTACATAAATAATACCCTACTGAAGTTTAGAATTGTTAAGATTCAAGATTTCAACTGAAAGAATGTGAAATTGCAAGGAAGCAATAAAATGATTCTTTTGAAAATTATGACTCATATACTTGCATATATAAAGTGAGAATCTGACCTTTTCATAGTACTTTTTGTGGTCATTGATACATCGAATAGTGGTGTGCAATGCCTTGCTGAAATCATCGGATGCATCATCCAACAATTTCTGTAACAAATAAATATATATATATATATATATATACACGTATCAATTATTTATCTAGTGATTGCTTTTTATCAGAAATGCATTGAACAATCGAAAGAGCAAACTTTTTGTCTTGTACCTTAGTTATGGAAGTGCCATGATCATCTCTGTAGCGGTTGAAAGTTGCCAGAAGTTGAGTCTTGCTTCTTGTGGTAAGGATCCTGATGGCTTCTTCATGGTTGCCCTTTTTCTCCTTGATGGATGAATGCAGAATATCGGATTCAGTTTTTGCCAATTTTGGATTGATCTCATCACCACCATACCTAAAAGAGGTTACCAACCCAACCAACAGCTGCACAGAGCCAAAACCAAGCACAGACTCAAAAGTCAAAAGCACTAGTATGCACCTAACATTTTATTAAGCATGTACTTTTGATCAAAGCTTTAAAAATGGTCATAAATAGCTACTGTTTACAACCAATGCTTTCATAGATTTGGTCATGGTTTACAACAACCATGACTATGATTTAAAATCTCAATGGTGATGAAACTAATCAACCTTAATTTAAAACCATGCTTCTGACTCACCCTAACTTAGTTAGAGAACACTGTTTTAACCATCATTTCAATCATGCAATTTAACATGGTCTAAAGAAAATTACTTACCTGGCGAATATCACCATTGGTATTGGTAGCTATATATTCTTCCAAAGATCGTTTGTAACGGTTGTGATAGGCACGCTTCACTGACAAAAGTTCTTCAGATGAAAGCACACAGGCAATTTCCACAAGCACATGGTAGCCCTTGCTGCCACTCTTGATTGCCACATTGGCCAAAACAGCATCACGATCTGCAGGTTCCAGCATCCACCGGTACACTGCTCTCTGTTTTGTTTAGACCCATGATTCAAAATCATTAGTATTCTTGAGGCTGTATCTCTAAAAATCATGTGATGTTTAACAAAATGTTCTCTAGATCTCTCAATTTTCAGTTAAAATCAGTCTTGGTTTTGATCTCAACATGTTTAAAACCATGATTCAAACTAGAGATTAGTTATTAAACTTAAACAACTCCTCACTGATTGATCTACAAACTAGTAAACCATGTTTTGATGTATAAAGACTAAGATCAATTGTAAGAGAACACTAATGGACTTAAAACACATGTTATCTTATCTCTTTTAGCAAAACCATGTTTACCTCAAAGTCACCAGTGAGTTCAGACTCTAGGCGTTTGATGAGATTCTCTTGGTAAATTTCTTCATAAACCTTTCTGATTTGTTGCCTCTGATAAACATTTCTGTGACCCAATATTGCAATAACGGTTTTCTCATCAGTCCCCCATCCTGCACAGTTCAAAACATTAGACAAAAAGTGTTTTACTTTGCCAAAAGTTACATCATATTCATCAACTATTTCTTCTTAAACAGACACTTAAATTTATATTGAATTTTGTCAGAAATGGTGGAAGGATTGAGGCACAAATGTTTCCATCACAGAATCAATATTCTTGATGGATTTTCACCATGGCAAGAAAACAAGAACAATCAACCAAAAAAAAATTCTTTTTTTTCTAATCTAAGGCATATGGGAAGAGAAATGATGCATATATAAACCTTGGAAAGCTTTTTGAAGAGCTTCTGCATCAGCACCAGGTGAAAAAGTGATGGGAGAAATGAGGGTAGCCATTGTTGATTATGGTTTCCTCAGAAAGGTGTTGGGTATGTTAGAGTTTGGTTTCCAAACTCTTGTATTTATAGTATAATTAACACACTATACAACTGTTAACTATGTTTTTTACAGTGTCCAATTTTATTTTATTTTATTTTATTTTATTTTATTTTATTTTATTTTCTGTGAAAATATCATTAATGTGAATTATCGACTTTAATGAATTTTTAATCTTTTATTTTCTTGTATTTATAGTATAATTAATACACTATACCTCATTTTTTTTTCTTTAAAAGTAAGACATTTTTTCAAAAGTAAAATTATGATATAATTAATAATCTATAGCTATAAAGCTATGTTCTATGCTTTTAGTTCAAATTTGTTAAGAGCAATGCCAAAATCTTCAATTGTTGCTGTCTTTTTTGACCTTATACCACTGAAAAATTGAAGAACATGTTGCAACATTATTCCAATTTATTGGTATTAAGTGAGCAATGAATAACTTTCTCCTAGCCAGCACTGAAAAATTTCTTTATAAAAGAAAAAAAAAGTAATTTTCTTTAAAAGTTAAAACTATTAATTTATAGAAAATTTTAATATAATTCTCGATTGATTAAATTGTTATAAATTTCCTGTATTTACACAAAAGAGCAATTCTTAAATGATTTTTATTTATTTTTTATTTCATAAATAATCATGAAATTTTTTGCCATATTTTTATTTTATTCTCATTTTTAAAAATTTATAAATGAAACATTGAAGACAGCACAATTCCTTTTGATATTCCTACACAAATATTTTCCAAATAACAACATCAAGATTTGAACATTAAATAAGAGGTTTTGAAATTATCCAAACTCTCTTTCTCATGCCAGTTATTGACTTTAACTAGGTTTGAATTTCATGACACACCCACTTCAGTTATTTCATAAATTATCAGGAAACTTCAATGTTTCATTTAATAAAACACGATTAAGATTTCATTCAAATAAAAAAATAAATTTCAAATTTAATTCAATTCCATAAAATTACTTTAAGTGAGCTTATTTAAATCTAAATATTTTCTTATAAAAATGTGAAATTAAATAATTACGAATGATATGATTGTGATACGATAAGATATTCTTTATAATCTTGATAGAATAGAGTTTGATATTATATTAAAAATAAATTTTAAATTTAATTCAATCTCGTAAAATTAATTTATAAGATGAGTTTAATATATTTTAAATTAATTTTATTTCTAAATAATATCTTATATCTGTATTTATAATTAAAAATAATAAAAATAAAAATCGAAGTAAACACATTAATATTAAATATTTAATAAATAAAAAAATGGTATAGATTTCTTTTGTTGAATATGAAAAATGATACCTTTGAAAGCCTTATATAGAGCTTCAGCGTCTTCAACTGGTGATGTCTGGTTCAGAGCAGAAAGGGTAGCCATGGAAGCACTGAAACTGAGCTCTTAATTTCTGTCTCAGACACTGAAAGTGACGAAGAAATATTGAAGCTTGGTTTCATCACAGACTCAAATGAATTAACATTTATATTGCCAATTGCTTCCTTGGTGTTATCGACTCAACGTTATCATCAAATCTGAACGTTACTTTTCATGGGATCATTATTAATTAATTAATTAATTAATTATGTGCTTTAAATATTAATTACATAACATTTTTGGCATTAAAAAAACATTTAAAATTTCATTAAAAGTTACAACGCTTTGTAAAGAAACTTACTTATTATTATAAAAATAAATTTTAAATTTAACTTACTTTTATAAAATTAATTTATAAAAAGAAGTTTGAATCCATTATATATATAATTAATATAATTATCGATTTGATTAAAATATTAAATAATTAGATTAATAGTCAAACCAATAACTTTTAAAACGTATAACGCTTTAAAATTAAAAAAAAAATATTGTTCTTAAATTTTACAATTATCGTTACTTCATTTTCACGATAATTTTCAATAATTGAAGGACTTTTTCATCTGCATATCCATGTTTGAACATTTTCCTTTTTTTTTTTTAAATGTGAATTCAAAAAACTTTATATAATAATTCTGCTATTTTTTTTATTTTTTTTATGAATTATCCAATTAAAAAACTCTGAAAATGCTCCTCTTCAACAAGCTAAAAAATTAATTTAAAATGAGAATAAAAAATAAATAATTTTTTAAAGTTGTTTGGGTTCATTTTAATTAAATATTAACTTAGATTTTGTACTTGTCATATGAACACGAGGCACACACATAAAGCGAGGGAACACTTACGTTTTCTACATTCCTAACTTATATTATATTAACTTTTTTTTGGTAAGAAATCAAATCTATTTATTTATTTATTTTTAATTTTTATAATCAATGCAATTATATAATTATACTTTTCATAAATTTTATTTTTGTATACATGCCATTTTAAATTTCAAGATTACATTAATTATTTTTTATCAATTAATTATTTAATAGTTAACCTATAATAATAATTAAATGAGAAAATTTAACTTAATTCTTAATTTTTTTATTTTAAATTTTTATTAATTATTATTTTATATATATATATTGTTTGAATTAAAATAATAACGTAATATGCATGATTTATTAAAAAATATATGTAGAAATTATTTTTTTGAATGGTGATTTTCTCTTATATTTCCTCAAACCCATCAAAATTTGATAAAAATAGGATTATGTTTACATTTTTTTAAAACCATTTTTCCTAAACCCATATCCTTAACTTTATAAAACATTTTGGTCCTTCTGTAATATTTAATAACTTGTAGTTATTTTTTATTTTATTTTAATTCGATGTAAATTGAAAACAAAGAATGGGATAATTTGAATTTAGTAAAATCTGAGTTTTATATCAATCTATCTATATCTATATATATTGATTCGTGTTTTTCTCAATTACATATATAGTAGTAGAGTTTTCAATCTATATTAAATAATTATTTCATGTTATTGTTAAGAATTATTGATATTTATTATTGTAACTATAAAGGATTTTAATCATAAAATTTTATTTAGTTAGTTTCAAAAGGATTAAATTATTTTACTTTTATAAAATTTTTATTTCTCCAATTTATAATTTTTTTTATAAAAAAATACTGAAACTTTGTTAAATTTCAAATTTAAAAATAATATAAAGTAATTGAGGGGATAAGGAAGAAAGTTAATTTATCAAAAGTGGAAATAAATAAGTTATGAAACTTTTAGGATTTTAAGTTACGAAAAATATTATAATAATTATTATACTGATATGTTAAAATGATTATTCAGAAGAAATTATAAATTAGAAAATCTATTTAGTTAATACTATAATTGGTAAAAGAAAGTTAATTAAACCACTAACACCATAGGCATAACATTTATTTAGTTAATAGAATGAAAATAAAGTTATATTTAAAATGTTTCAGTTTTCTTTAACAAAAATTGACTCCATGGCCCAATGGATAAGGCGCTGGTCTACGGAACCAGAGATTCTGGGTTCGATCCCCAGTGGAGTCGTTTTTTTCATTTTCTTAATTGAAAACATTAAAAACTAGTTATTTTTTATTAAATGAATTATTAAAAACTGGGGAAATATTTTGGATTATTAAGTTTAATACCAAAATAATTTCTATAATATAAATTAATTATCATTGAAACTAAAAATCAATACAGTTAGAACCTTAAATCTAATTAGTTAGATTTTTTCCAATATCTTTTTTCTTATACTTAAAATCATATTATCAATATTTTAATCTTGAATCACTTGATTAAAAAAAGTATATTCTAAAATATAAAATTTAAATCAATTTTTTTGAAAAAGATAATTTATTGTTTTTACATTGCTTTTGATTTAAAGCGTTAATTTATGCATAAAGAAAAGAAAATATAAATAATTTTACGGAAAAACCTCATCTTATGTATATATCTTACGAAAAAAAATATTTTTAAGATATAGCTATATCATTCTTCAAATAATTAAAAAAAATTACTATAAAAAGAATCATAGATTTGTAGAAAAATTTAATAAGAGAATAATTTTATTGTTATTTAGACACTAATTAGAGATTAATTATAGATGTATTAGCGAGAAAAAAATCGTATTTACAATTTGATCACAAATTAGCAACGAATTTATATCAGGAATATTATGGTTGATATTTTGTCACTAAATATATTGTTTCATTATTTTTTTTTATTATTACTATTCTGAGGTGAACAACGATTTTAAACTTTCAAGCAATATATAAAAAATTAGTTAAATGATAAGTCATTCGATTAAAAATTGACACAACGAAAAAATCATTAAAAAAAAAAAAAAAAATTAACATAATAAAACAACTTATGATCATATGATGATCAAGTGACTTATAAGACACTTAATTTTATATACATAAAATATAAATTATTTCCAAAATCATTTTATTCAAATATTAAAAGAAATAATCAAATGATATATTATTTAAGTAAAAAATAAATACAACTAAATAAGTTATTTTTACTAGGGCATAAATAAATGTTCAAATAATATATTTTTTTTTACAAAAATAAAAAATAAATTTAAATATATATATAATTATATATATAAATAATTTTTATATATGATAATTTAATATATGTGTACTCATGAAATAATTTGTTTGTAAAATAATTTATGTAAAATCATTTATTTTTATTATATATAATTTATTTGAGAGATATTATCAAAAAAATTTTATATAAAAAAAATAAATCAAATTATAATATATAAATGAAATATTATTTTTTGAATTAATTTTAAAAATAAATTAGATTATAATTATTTTTTACATTGTATTACCGATATTAACATATTAACATGTAAATGATATTATTATTAAAATATAATTTAGGGATACAATTATATTGCACATATTAATCTTATTTTCATTTATTTTTTTTTCTTTTGTTACATTTACTTCTTATTTCTTACACTTTCTTCAGTTTAGTATATATCAACAATATTTTATTTAATTTTTATTTTATATCTTCAATACATAATAAGATAAATTAATATATTTTACCTAATTTTCTATAATATTTTTTTTTCTATTTCCATAATCCTTCAACATGAAATAAAAAAAACCCTTATTTGAAACGTGCTAAGTAAAAAACCGATGTCATATTTAATTTCGTAATATTTGTTTTGACGATTGGATAACACAACGAGCCACTTGATAAACTCGAACCTATGGGGCCCACGAAAACAACCTTTGATGCTACCTGAGCCACTACGTTCACCTTCCAGTGGGGCCCACTGGGCCCCACACCCGAACAACAAGCCCAAAAGTAAACAACCAATCAGGATTCGGTATTTGATAGACTCGCTCAGAGCCACTACTTTAGATACGCACGCTCACACGTGTCAATCGCGCGTCACCTCACGCGATCTCTCTCACTCACTCGCTCCGTCGCCGTTTTACCCAACACATACACACTTTCTCAACTCTTCAAACTGTTATCTTCTAATCTTTCTCTCTTTCTCCCCTTTCTTTGCGCCGCGCGTCGTGTGAAGCACAAGCGAGCCCCCCTTAACGACATCGTTTCGCCTGCGCCTTCTTCGTTTCATGCTCCCGTTCTTCTTCTTCTTCTGCTGACTCTCTCTCTTTGTGTGAAAATCTTGGGAGGTTTTCTCGGCGATGTGTGGAGTAATTCATTCTCTGGCATTCGTTTCCGTGTCTCGTTTATACAATTTCTGTGTCTCGCATGTAAGAGATGTTTGATTGGAACGACGAAGAGGTTGGTCAAAATTTCAATTTCTTTTTCCCAATTTTTTTTGTTATTGTTACTATTATTAGATCGTAATTTGTCAGATGTTTTTATTCTATCTTTTTTTAGTAAACGGGCTTAGGTTATTGTTGTTGTATATATATTCTTTTTTTTTTTGTTTAATATAAATTGAGGTGTATTTTGGTGGTTTGAGAAGAAATTGAGATTGAGATGAAGGTGTTTTCTTGTGGTGTTGCCATTTGTTTACTCTTATGGTATGAAATGCTTGTAATAAAATACAATATTTCGTGGAAATTGAGTATTATTGGGAACTTTGACCAACTGTTGGTGTAAATAGTTGTGTTTGTGTTTTGGAGGTTCGAATCTGAGCTAAAAGGAAGGAGGAAAGACTTTGTTGCCTTCTTAATTTGTTTAGATGTTTAGAGAATTCGTTGTGTTGTGAATAAGAACGGTAAAGTATAATCCCATTTTAAAAGTATAGGCTTCTTAAATATGGATTTGGTTACTAGGTTTTGAAAGGGTGTGTCAAATGTTGAGAAACTTGTTAATGCTTTGTTTGTCCTTGCTTCAGTTTGAGGCTTGGTATCAAAGTATTTCAATATGGAATTTAGGAGAAGTCGATCATGATAATTTGGATAATGCAGGGGAAATTGGTTGATGGTCTGAAATTAGATGAAGCGATGAGGATTGGACTGTGGACTCGACCCAGTAAGCAGTGTTTTGGAAAAAAATTGAGTGGACTGCAGAGGGAACTTGGTGGTTGCAATCTGAGAGGTCTTATCATAATTGTTCTGGACCTTAATATATTGTTTGGTTCAAAGGAGGGAGATAAGGAGAAGGGAGGGGAGGGATTTTGATTAGACATTTTTATTTCGTTAAAAGGAGAGTAGGAGTGGAAATAACCTTGCTCTTGTTTGGTTCACAAGTGAGGGGAGGGATGTTAAAAAAATAATTTTCTTTCTTTAACACTTATAATTTTAAATTTCAAAATATAAGTAGAGATATTTTAATCAGTACAGAAATGCTTTAAATCTTCCCCCTCCTCTCTAAAACCCCTAACAGTGGAAGGGAGCAAAGATTAGATAGCAGGGATTCTGCTCCCTCCATTCCCCTCTCCTCCCCTCCTAAAATTGAACCAAACTACAAATCATTATCGAAATCCCTCCCCGCCCATCCATTTCCCCCCAACTAAACAATAGGTAAGAGTACAGTCACTTCTAGATAGCTTAAAATGAAGTTTGGCATTAACAAGGAGTAGTGGAGGTGGAAAGTTGTTATGATTTGTATTTTGTAGTGCCCGTCTCCTAGAAAGGTAAGAAAAATCAACACAGTTGATACATTTTGGTAAAGCTGGTGGCTGCACTTGAATTCATGGTTTTTGCGGTTTGACATAATAAGGAGTCTTGGGAAAGAGTGGAATCGATGATATAATATAATATAAAATAAAAATATACCAAAAAGTCTGCTAAATATACATAATAAAAACTATTAACACATAAAAAAAAAAAATTAGAAATATTTTCTATCAAATAACATTTACCAGTCTCATGAAATAAGCATAAAATCTCAAAACAACACTAACAAGAAAAGATAACAAACAGAAAACTAAAAATATCGTAGAAGTGAGAAGGAGATGATGAAGGGGAAAATAGACAGATCAAGAAAATGAGAAAAACCGAAAAAGGAGAAAAAAGGATGTTGAGAAAAATTGAATAAAAATAAAACAGAAAAAAAGGAGAATAAAAGATAGAAAAGGAAAAGAAAGGAAAATAGAAATATAACGAGGTGACAACAAAAGCTGAAATAAAAAAAATTAAGAAAATTAAAAAACAAGAAATATAGATAAAAGATAATGAATGCGAAGAAAAAAGAGAAATTGAAGTAGATTTGAGAAAAAAATAGAAGAGATAAATAAAAGAAAGAAGAGGTTTTTCCAGAGTTAGAAGCACTGATGGATGGTGAAGGTGAGAATATGATTGGCAATTGTCCCAACAGATAGTGGGAGAACAAAACACAGAAGAGTGAAAAAAGGTTTTGAAAAACCTATGAAAAATTCTTTAAAATGCAATTTAAAGGATAAAAAGAGACCACGGCTGCCATAAACTGCCATGGTGCAATGGCCATGGCATCCGCAAAATGTGAAATGACAGAACTCACTCTTATATTGTTGCCATATTATTTACTTTCCTTTCTCTATGAATTTCTCTACTGCTAGCATCTGAAGTATTTTAGTTTTTTCTTGTTGGGTTTTACCTTGGTGATATTTATTATATGTTTCACAATGGATTGTTTTCAGCTTGCTAACATAGTATGGGATGAGGACGGTGAGAATGATGATCATATTGTGCCTTATCCAGAGGCAAGAGAAGATCTTCATGACAAGAAAAAATGGAATCAGGAAGCTTCTGCCACTAAACTGATTGGGCAGAAGAGGACAGAGACTGAATCTGACATTCATCAAGGAACGCTAGAAAACAATTCCAAATTTGATATTATTGAGGGGCAATCCGCCTTAGAATCTGGCACAAACTCCTGGCCTGACTTGTCTTTATCCAGTGCATCTAAAACTGATCAGGGTTCCCTGGGTGCTGAAGTATCTAAAAATTTAGGTGAAATTAGCAAATTTATTTCAGCAAAGAGGTGGTAAAATTACTTATTATTGGAATTATGAGTAGACTTGATAGCATGTCTATCAGTGTATTGTTTGTGTGCAGATGTATCTCTTTATGTCCTACCATCACTATATGAAAAATAGTAAAGTATGTAGTTATAGTTTATCATTTCTAATTATATGTATCTATGTGTAGCAGAAGAGACTACACAGCTAGAAAAGGACGTAGAAAAGCAGGGTGATTTTGCCAACTATACCTGGGATAACATAGGAAGCTTTGATGACCTTGATCGAATTTTCAGGTAAAGTTTATCATCTGTATTATTCTTATGTGGTACGTATATTTTCTGAGGTAATTGTTAACTTGATTCTAATTAGATGTTTCCTGAACTTGATCAGTAATTATAATGGATAAAACTTCTCTATTTCTTCATACTCTCTTTCTGAAAACTTGTGTTGCAAATTAAATTGCACAACTGCTTTCCCATGAATCAGTCTGAATATAAGTGCCCTTAAACTTGTTTCTGTAAAACTTAGATGGAGCCACGTGTGCATCTATGCATATTTGTAACGGCAATAAATGTATATAGGTAATATTCAAAATGAAAGGAGGAATTCTAGCGTTAGTAAATTGGGAGTATGATCCAGTTAATAGACACTGGGACCCACATATTTAGTAAGTCCCGTATGAATTTTACCCACCAATAAAGTTTATTAGAATGTATTAGAGAGCGTGTGTTGCTAATATTTCTGAAATGCAAAAGAGGTATGTTAAATTTAAAATCTCCCGTTCTTCACTCATTAAACTCGCAACTTGGACTTTATGCTGCCAACTTTTAATGTTGTCCATAGGTGTTTTACTTAATTATATTGTGCTCATGATAAACATTAACGTAAGTGCCAAGATTCCTGATTAGAACTTAATATTATTGTCTCTCGTAATACTCAGTTTTTTGAGCTTTTGTTGTTTACAATAGTTTACGTCTGACTGAATATTCTCGCAAGTGATGATTTTGCAGCAATGATGACCCTATATTTGGCCATGTAAGTCTTGAGAATTCTGATGAGTTGTGGTCTTCCAAAGACACGAGTAACAGTTCAGTACCCATACACTTGGAAGCACCAAATCAAGCAAGTGCTTTAAGGAGCAGACCTGAGCTTTTGGAAATTAAAGCCGAATATGTGCAACAGAATGATCAATCATTTTCCCCCACATTTAAGAGGATTGACGATTCTTCATTTCATGACATTCGGAATGCTACCGGAAACACATTCAATGTAGGATATTCTAGAGACAGAATTACCCCTGCTGAAAAGGAGCATCAGGTATGTCAAGTCATATTGGAGAATGACTAGTGACGTAAAATGGAAACAGAGAACTAAGAAACAGTCTCATTAATTGAAAAATTCTATATTTTGATATCAATAGTAAGCTGATGTCCGTGAGATAAATAACATGTCTTTTATGGGATAGATGAAGACCCTAAATCTGTAAAGTTCAGCAAGTGATGCTACCCAAACTTAAACCTCAAGGAATCCTTGTCCTAATCCAATCTAAGAGAAACATATAATTACTTGGGATAAGATATCCCAAGACCCAAACATTAAGCCCAAAATTCTGAAATTTTTAATAATCCCTGAGTCCCCAATTACACACCCTAGACACTAGCTTAGCTAGACATATTAGCCATTTTAAACTTTTCCTTCACCAACATCGCAGCTTCTTATACACTGCAACATCCTTTTGCTAAATTTAATTATCCAAACCAGTAATTTTACAAATAAATTTTTTTTAGTGATAACATGGACTTTACTATCTCCCGTTTTTAGTTTCAAGCTCACTGTCAAAACATTTTAGAGGCGTATAGGCAGCATAAGGCTTTATTATCCAATCTATTTTGTTCTCTCTGAGGTCAGAGATTTATGTTTATGATGTTACATTTTCCTTCATTGCTAAGTTACTTGCAAATTTGGAATAAATTCGTTGGGCATTTTTTGGAAACACATCCTGGTTTGAATTGTTTATTTTCCGATCTCTTTTTATAGAACTACCCTTCTTTTTTGTCTTTCTATCCTATGCGAATGTATATCAAAATTTTGTAAAGGTTTCTTAAACATTCTTAGCATAACTATGTACTGCCTTTGGAAGTCATCTTTTTCCTTCTCAAAATTCGACAAACTGATTGATATTTTCATTGTTCTTATTCAGGATTTTGTGCAAGGGAACCAGTTGAAAGCTCAGAAAAAATTACATGGTAAGAACGATGGAAAAGCGTTGCAGAAGTTTTATGGTAGCTGGTCTCCTTCATCGACCACATCTGGACAATTTCAGAATCAGCTGGTGTCTTCTGTCATACAGTCTTCCCCCTCTTCAATTCTTGGGCAACAGAACCAGCTTCAAGGACTTGAGACACTATACCAGGGCATCACAAATACATATATGACACCACCTCCATATGGGAACCTTACAAATACATATTCTTCTATTTCAGTGCAACCTCCGGCTCAGTCAGGAGTTATGCAACAGCCTCTGCTTTCTCGGTATGAAACATCTCTTGGTGCAATGAATCCTGTGAACAAGTCTATGGGCTTAGTGAAGCCTCTCACTATGACTCCCCAGGAAAAAATTGAAAAATTAAGGAGGCGGCAGCAAATGCAGGCATTGCTTGCTATTCAGAAACAACAGCAAGAATTTGGCCATCAAGTTCCTGGCACTAATAAATCAATCACTAGAAAACGTGCCATAGAAATGCATAATCAACATTGTGATGGGGCTAATCCTGAAATTGAAGATTTAAGAACTCTTCCAACTCTAGATCCACCAACCGAGCAAGATGATTCTACTACAATCTCCTCGGCAATTGATAATCATTTTGTTGAAGACACCATTCTGTACATGCTTCAGGATGTGATATCAAAGGTGATGTTGAGTTTTATATTGGTTTAAGCTGTGTTGTATAATTTTTTCCTTCTATACAAATTCAGACATAGCCACAGTCCTGAGGCAAACTTTTTCTACAGTTAGATGTCAATATAAGACTCTGCATTAGAGATAGCTTGTTCCGGTTGGCACAAAGTGCAATGCAAAGGAATTATGCTAGTGATAGAAGCAGTACAAACAACAGTAGCGGAGAAGAAACTTTAGTTGTTTCCAGAGAAGAAAGCACTAGTCAAAACAGGTTTGGAAAATACTGAGATGCATGGCTACCTTAATTTATGACTGCTAGTTTATTTACATTCATTGGTCAAACACTTATTGCTATAAGTAAGGTTATAAAATTGAGTTTTGAATTGTGAATCAAATCTCCATTAGAGTGTGATAAACTTGGGTGGAATTTGCGGCCAAGCCAGAAGATGGCACAGGCAATATGCCTTAATAACAGCTTTCACCTGTTACTGCAATGACAGAATTTTTATCTTTAATTTTAAAGTGATTTGATGCAAGATATCCCAGTATCCGGAAGAGAAATAGTTATATATCTTTATGACTTTAATAGATCATAAACTAGCTTAAATAAATTGCTGCTTTTAATTGAACAGATTAGAGATGCACCACGTGTTAAAATTAATTATATATTTATGACCTTAATTGGGGTGTGTGTCCCTCCTGGTTAACGGTATTAAAGATGACCATAATGTCTTCATTAATCAATTGGCTTTTCGTATTTAATATCATGAGTCTCTTAACGTCTTTTCCCTGTATTAATCGTCTCACAGATATGCTAGGATTGCTGATATGGAAACCAAGACAAATCCCATTGATCGAACTGTGGCGCATTTGCTCTTTCACAGGCCTTTGGAGTTAACTGGGAATTATTCTGATAAACTGGAGTCACCTATTTCTGCCAAGATACAATTTGAAACAAAAAAAGCTAACCTGGAAAACTTTCCACTAGAATGCTTGCCAGATGAGGACTTGAAAGGTAATCAACAATTTTCTCACCAAGGGCTTGAGCCTCTGCCGGAGGACCCATTTGAAAACAGTCATCGCAAAGACACTTCAGAGAATACTTCTGAGAATGAGCTAGTTGATGCTGGAGATCAGGTGTTTGAATCCTCTCAATGAAGAAAAGTGTTCCCCAGGAATCAGACGGTAATTCCTTCCTTTATTATTTCCTAGTTATTGCGATGCTTTCCTCAATAGATTATATATGCATTTACTGGTAATGCAAAACGTTGTCTCTTTATTGTCAGCTGTATTGATCATTATCAAGGAAACCGAGGAAGTCTATCATCACAGAATCCTGGACACCTGTTTTGCACGTCCATGTTTTGAATAATATTTGTGTTTCATCTGTCAAAACCGTGACAGGATTTATCTCAGCATATGAACTTACTCAGCTTGGTGAGTGAGTGCTGACTTATGTTAATAATGATTATGTCAGATTATGTAGCACTAAGGCCACTCATGACAAAGACTACGTCAGATTTCTTTACCTAATAGTAATGCCACTCATGCCAAAAGCCAAGTCTTGGCCAGACTGGTTTGGACCAAGCTAAGTTGGTGCTGTATTTCTCTTTAGGTAACTCGTTATAGTTGCCCCACGTCATATTAAGAGAGTCTTAATATCAGCTTGTGGTTGTTTATTAGGATTGTGCATATTTATGGTTTAGCTAAAAGCATGTCCAACCAATAGTGAGAAAAAGATAATATTAGATAACTAGAAGAAAGACACCGCAAATACCTTTTGACCCACATGTCTAGATGTTAAAATTGTAGTGAGAGACAAATTGTGTAGCCTTTATGCATCTGCTGTTTTTCTTTGATACTTTCAGAACTTGTTTTGTATCTCTTCCAATCGTGATCGTTCATATATTACTGAATTGTTTCGAGTGTTAAACTATATCTTTCCGAGCTTAAATTCTATCCAAAGTATAATTATTAAGGAATATAAAAGTCAAAACATAGACAAACGATCAACTTTATTGTAACTAACATTCGCTCCAATATTTTAGAGGATAACTTAATTGTAAAATCACCATTTTTCTTTCAATCCCTCGTTTCCCTTCTCACCCTGTTACATTTTTCACCAACTAATTTCCTAGAGATAATTAACTAAAATACAAAAAAAGAAAAAAAAAATTAAAATACTGAAACCCTTTTCATTTTTTAACAATTATTTTTAAATACCTATATATATATATATTACAAATTGTATTTATTATCATAAAGATCAAATAATTTTTATAAGGGTGAGTTGTTTTCCTTTAATTGATATGACATTCTTCTTTAAGTTTGAATGTTTTCTTTCTTTGAGTTGAAATGTTTGATTTGAGATGTACTTTTCTTTTGAATTGAGATGTACTCTTTGATGAAAGTTTGATCCATAGAGATAAATTCTTAAGTACAATAAATTTACGATTTTAATAATTTTACTTAACATAATTAATTGAATTAATCTCATACTTAGCGTATAAACTAGTAACTTAATATAAGCAAAAATTATCATATTAAATTAACTTATAAGTACCACCTTAAATTATTTTTAAATTAATTTGTGTTCCATTTAAAATTATTTTAAGTTAATTTGTGTTTTTATGTATTTAGGTTTTTATAATAGTAAAGATCTAGATATATTTATTAAGATATTCTCAATATGTTATTCAAGTCAAAACAATCTTAAGAATGAAGCAACTTAAGATTGATTGATATTTTTTATCATTTAAGATATTAGAAAGAAAAAATATGTATCAAACTTATTAGAATTTATCAAGTATATAGGGAAATATAACACATGATTGTATTTATTAGACATGACTAGATTTATTAGATGTGAAGGGATGTTTAACATAATAATAAAGAATTTATATTTCTTTCGGTTGAGATGAATTCAACATACTACTAATGCACTAGTCCTCAAACTCAATGAGCTTTTAATGGTGAAGGGAGTTGATTTTTTTCTTTGTAAAAAATGTTCTTAAAATATAAAAAATTTCTATTTCTTTTGTTGAGATGACATTGACATACTAGAGAGAGATTGGTTAAGATAATTTTAGATTGAGTGAAACATCTTTTGTATTGCTTGAGAGAGATCACTCTAAATCAAGTGAAATATCATAGGCTGAGAAGACAATTACTTTATCAGAGGGATGATTCTAAATTTTGTGAAATAACTTAGGCTAATATGATATTACTAACTCGGAAGGGATCACCTTAAATCAAGTGAAGCATCTTAAGTTGAGATGATGTTAATATATTTGGTAGGGATCACTCTTGATCAAATGAAATATCTTTGACCGAAGTGGTCTTGACATACTCAAGAACCTCTATTTGTGAAACATCCTAGGATAAAATGATGTTAAAATGCTTGAAAGAATCACTTTGTATCGAGTGAAACATTTTTTACTGAGATGATATTTACATGCTCAAGAGGAACTAATAATTGTTAAGTGAAAAATTTTAAAAATTTATATTTATATAAATAAAAAATTCTAAAATCTATATTTATATTTTATAAAAATATAATTAACACAAAAAATCTTTACATGAATTATTTTAATAAATAAGAAATTTAATAAGTTAAGTTTTCATATTTTATTTCATATTTATTTAAATTTTGAAATTTGATTAAAAAATTGAAAAAATAACACATAATATAATTAATATATATATATATAATATGGTATAAATAAAATAAATTTATTTTAATTTTTATAATTATTTTTTTAATCTAATAATTAAAATTAATTATTATTTTAAATCATTAAATTATGAAAAAATAAATAATAAGATAAAGAATAAACCAATTTATATATATATATATATATATTTCATATATAAATAGATAAATGAGGGATTTATTTATTCGAAAAATAAATATAAATATAATAATTATTTATTTTAATAATTTATTCACTTAAAATGAATTATAGTATTAGACAATTAAATTAATATAAACTTAAAAATAATTTTCTAATATTTATGAATTCTCTGACACATATATATATATATATATAATATTACATTATATTTAATGATTCATTTATAACTTATGGTGTAATTTATTATTATATAACATGTCTTTTGTCCATTAAATAATCAATCAGAATATTTTACCATCAAAATTTAATCTTTTTAATTAAAAATGTATATAATTAATGTTAAACTTAAATTAAAAATTTAGATATTCATATAAAATTAAAATTTTGCAAATCATTAGAGCATATAATATTCTCATAAAAATATCTCCAATAAAAGTAATTTACATAAATTATTTTACATATTAAAAAATATAACATAACTAATATTCATTAAATTTTGTTTCAATGGGTAAAATTGTAATTAATTTATATTAGAAAATTTAATTTGTAACTTTTATTATTCTTAAATAAATAAATTTTATTTTTAAGAAATAATTTTTTTATATAAGAAATATATCTTAACATGAAGAATTTTTATTTCAATTTTTTAGAACTTAAATTTAATTTAATTATTATAATTAAATATGAGTTTAATATGATTTAAGAAAATTTTTGAATGACCATTTCCTTCTCATTTTTTACTCTCATTTCTTTCCCTTAAAAAGAAATTTCTTATATAAAAGATAATTTTATTATTTCAAAACATGTAAATTTTTTTTTATTAAAATAAAAGATGTATTAATTTCTTATAAACAATGTGATATTATACAAAAATTATTAGACACAAATTTTAATCCAACAAAATAATTTAAATAAGTTTTTTCTATTAGAAATATCCTAAAATTAATTTATAATAAAATATTATATTTTATTCTTAAGATACTGAATTTTATACCAAATTCATTGAATTTATTTTTTATAGCCTTACAAAAGTCTTAATTATACATAAAGAAAGTTAAAAAAATAATTTTTCAGTGAAAATATAAATTAAAACTAACTCAATGATATAATAAAAAATGTAATAAATGCATCGAATTAAAATATCAATTATATTCTAGAAAATTTATTACTTTAACAATTCTTCCTTAATATAAAAAGACAGATCAATTCTGACAGACATTTTAAAAAGGAAAAAACTTCCCAATGTTTTCATTTTAACTGCCAAAAGATAAAACATTAAATATTTGAGTTAGTAACTCATCTTAAACATTTTATTGATAAAGGACAAATATTCAAACATCCATCATTCTACACTTTCTTACACAATTCCACAAACTCTCTCTCTCTCTCTCTCTCTATATATATATATATATCTCAGTCATGCACTCCAAAATCCTATAAAAAGCCACTAGGAAGTGCTTTTAGCTACGTTATTCTTTGACATGACAAAAATGTCACACTCTTCTTCTCTGGTTTTCTTTTTACTGTGTCTTTGCAACTTCTCCTTCTTGGAAGCTATCAATGGTGGATTCAGTGTGGAGATCATCCACCGTGATTCACCAAAATCACCATTCTATAGTTCTACTGAAAATCAATTCCAAAGGGTTTCCAATGCTATTCATCGTTCCATCAACCGTATCAGTCATTTCAACCAATCCTTTGTGTCTGCAAAACCAAACACACCAAAGGCCTATGTAATACCAGATTTTGGTGAATATGTGATGAGGTACGCAGTTGGAACCCCACCAGTGAAGGTCTATGGACTTCTTGATACTGGCAGTGACATTATCTGGATGCAATGCCAACCATGCAAAAAATGTTACAGGCAAGCCACTCCTTTCTTTGATTCTTCAAAATCCACAACATTCAAAACCATCCCTTGCAATTCTAACACATGTCGTTCTGTGCTAGGTACTTATTGTTCCTCTACCATTAGAAAACATTGTGAATATTATATTAACTACGTGGATGGCACACTTTCACGAGGAGATCTTAGTGAGGAGACTCTCACTTTTGCCTCCACCAATGGCCCTCCTATCAAACTTCCTGGAACTGCAATAGGGTGTGGACGTTACAATGCCATGGTCTTTAAAGGGGCAAATTCTGGCATAGTTGGCTTAGGACGTGGATCTGTGTCCCTTATAACTCAATTGGGTCCTTCAGTAGGTTGGAAGTTTTCTTATTGTTTGGTCCCTCTAATTTCAGAATCCAAGTCATTCAGCAAACTCAGTTTTGGAAATGCTGCTATGGTTTATGCCCCTGGGACTGTCACAACCCCATTATTTGCAAAACGTAACGACATATCTTACTACCTAATCTTAGAAGCATTGAGTGTGGGAAGCAATAGAGTAATGTTTGGAAGCTCTTTATCTAGATCTGGAGGAAATGGAAATGGAAATATAGTGATTGACTCAGGTACAACACTCACTTTTTTGCCTCATGATGTTTACTCACAGATGGAATCAGCAGTGGCACAGGAAGTTAAATTGAAGCGTACTCATGATCCAAATCGAGTGTTGAGACTTTGCTACAAAGGTAGATTGGATAAAGTAGATTTACCAGTGATCACAGCACATTTTAGAGGGGCAAATGTGTTCTTATATGCTATGAACACCTTTGTTGAAGTGGCTGATGGGGTACTGTGCTTGGCTTTCCAGCCAACAAGTGAAAATGGTGCAGTCTTTGGGAATTTGGCTCAGCAAAACCTTTTGGTTGGCTATGATCTCCAGAAAAATATAGTGTCCTTTAGGCATGCAGATTGCTCTAAGATGTGATTATTGTTGTTTATTTTACTTAGTCTAAGTCATTGAATTTAATAAAATTGTAGCTGTTGTTTTGTTTTGTGTTGCATTGTGATCATTGTTCAGAGTTCATATGACTGACAGAAAGTTCTGTTATCATCATCAAGTTGTTGTTGGCAAATTGTTGAGCATGGTTTAGACTTCAAGTTCTTAATTTATGAGTTTTCTAAATTTGCAGATTAATTGTTTACGGATTTTGTGAGGACAATATTAGGGGTAATGTTGTGATTTCATCTTTAGGTGGAAAGTTACCAAAATTAAAATTTGAAATAAGCATAAATTGTTCATGTTTAATACCATTTATTAATTACTCATTAATACTATAATAAATGAGATAATGAATAATCATTAATTATATAAGAGCATAAAAAAAATTGATTCTTGATGATATTTTTGTGGGTCCTATGTTATCATTTAGAATAGTAAGAATTTTGTTATTTTTTTAACTAATGTTAAGAATTATTCATTTGAAGTTCTTCATTTTTTTTTTTGAGTTCCACAATCTATTTTTCCTCATATGTTAAGAATTAATGCTAAAGATAGCTTAAAAAATATTAATCAACATTAATTATAATCTCTCCTTTTCACATTGACTTAAGTTTAATGTTATATACTCATACTAAAAATAAAAATAAAAATATTAATTTTTAAAATAATTTTATTTAAATAATTTCACTTTTTTATAAATGTATTACTTAGAATAAATAATAAAGTAATTAATTTTAAAAAATAAAAAATATTAAAAAATACTTCATTTCATTGAAATGAATCAATCTGAAATTCTTTTATGTGGCTAAAATCTCCTTTTATCCTTTTGAAACGGAGAAAATATTTATCAAAATAATTATACATAAATTTGAAAATTAATTTAGAGGTTCTTGGTTTGGATGACATGCGATTAATTCAAGACATCAATTTGGAGGTGAAAATTAACCTTCATTATACAAAATCATTATTCATAAATTTAAGACTAAATTTAGAAATTCAGAGTACATGTTAAAATAGGGAAGCACAAATTACATAGAAATTCAAGAATAAATTAAAAAAAATAAATTATTCAAGTATCTTGAATATTGTTAATAATGAGAAGATGGATGACACAATTATGAATTTTTTATGATATTTGAGATATTATTGTAATTATACAAATGAATTTATTTGAAATATTATTATAATTATACTAATGAGTTTAAATAAGTTATTTCTACTGAAAATTAAAAACATTTATTATTTAATAACTAAAATTTTTATTGGTTGTGGCATTATTATGACCATTTAAATTTAAGTAAATTCAAGACCTTCGAATTAAAAGACATAATTTCATTTTTTTTTAAACAGTTAGATTACCTGTTATTTATTCTCGTCTATGTTATTAATTTTAATTCAAATTACCTTTTTTACATATTAATTATAAAATTTTATATAATTTAATTATATACTTCTATATTTTCTTGTTATTAAACTAAATTATAACTAAAAAAAATCTAATTATTTTTCCAAAACTAAAATCCCGTGTATCATACGAGTTCACCGATACGTATCCACAAAGCAACATATTAATTAATTAATAATAGTAGAATATTAACATTAATTATTTTACAGTCTCGTCTTAAAAAATATTTAATTTTTTACCTAATTTAGATTTAATTACTTAAAAAAATAACAAAAAGTAATTCATGTATTTTTTTCATTCCAATTAAATTTGGGTGTATTTTATTTTAGTGTTTATAATAGGTTTTTTGTTCATCACTATAATAATTTATAACTTATTAAAGTTTTACTTATTCATTCTTTTTTATCATGATTATATATTTTTATTTTTATGTAATTCATTATTAGGAGTTTCAACATTTATTAAACTACCTGTTATTTTTTCCCTCTATTCTATTTTATTTCATTTGTAAATATTATTATTTTAACATATCAATTATATAATATATTATATTTAAACAAATTAAATTATCATTACCATTAAAGGTGAAAAAATCATTATGATTTTAATTTTTATCTGTTCTTGTATTAAGTTATATTAGTAAAAATAAATTTAATATCGAATATACTAGTTATAATACATATATATTTTAATAAAATAATTTTACTTATATATTTTTAAAAAAATATAATCATTATTTTGTAAAATGAGTCTGCTCATAAATTTATTATTAACTAAATATAAATTCATTTAAATCAACTACTACATAAATTTAATGAAAAATGAAGCAATAAAATTTAAGTCAAATATTTTTATTTAACCTAAACGGTGTTTTTGAATTTTAACGGCTTTTGAATTATTTCGACAGTTATTTTTCCAAATCAAACGTACTCATAAACTGTATCTACAAAATCAGAAAAAAATAATTAATTTTAGAATAATTAATGTTTATAGATTCTTTTATGTACGAAGATTTACATTTTTACTAATTTAGTTTCAATTACTTAATAAAACAATAAAAAAATAATTAATATATTTTTTCGTATTTTCTTGATTCCGGTGTATTTTCTTTTAGCATTATAATATATTTTAATTCATTGCTATAAAAGTTAATTACATCTTATTATTAAAATTTATTTATTCATTTTTTTATCATCGTTATATATTTTGTGTTCATGTAATTTATTACAAACAATTTCCGAATTTCCATACAAAAGATTATCTTTTTTTTTTTCCTTTAATCTATTTTTCGTTTTATTTTTTTATATTTTTTACATATTAGTTATAAAATATATTATATTCTTGAATTATATACTTCAATAGTTTTGTTATTAAACAAACTATCCTTAAAATGAAATTTAATTATTTTTCCAATCTAAAATCTCCTTCATAACACGGATTTAAGAAAGCAATATTTTAATTAATTGTAGAAGATTGACATTAATTTTTATTTATGATCTCTTCTTACCTTACTAATAATTCATAGAAGAATTGTTACGTAACGAAATTTAAATTTTACCTAATTTAGATCTAATTACTTAAAAAAATATAAAAAAAGTAACTCATATATTTTTCAATTACTGTGAATGGAATTTAGAGTGTATTTTTTTTGTAATAGTTTTAATTCATTGCTATAAAATTTTATTACTTGCTATTATATTAAAATTTGATTTCTTCATTCATTTTGGTAATTGTTATATAAACATTTATTTTTATTTAGTATCTACAAAACCAAAATATTTGCAATTAATTAGTAATCAAGAAGAACTTATTCATAAACACTCTAAATCTGCAACTCTAGAATCTTATAAAAAGCCACTAATAATATGTTATTAGTTATAACTTTAAACCCTTAAAACATATATTTGTTCATTTTATTCATCTTGGTGATGACTATAATGTCATGTTATTCATCTCTTGTTTTTGTTTTACTTTGTCTTTTCAACCTCTCTTTCTCAGAAGCTGTCAATGGTGGATTTAGTGTGGATATCATCCACCGTGATTCACCAAAATCACCATTCTATAGTTCCACAGAATCTCATTTCCAAAGGGTTTCCAATGCTGTACATCGTTCCATTAACCGTGTCAACCATTTCAAGCAATCTTTGGTGTCTCCAAACACACTCCAGGCTCCTGTCATACCAGATTTTGGTGAATATCTCATGAGCTTTTCAATTGGAACCCCACCACTCCAGGTCTTTGGAATTGTTGATACTGGTAGTGACATCATTTGGCTGCAATGCCAACCATGTAGACCATGTTACAACCAAACCAGTCCTATCTTTGATCCTTCAAAGTCCAAAACATACAAAAACATCATATGCTTTTCCAAGAAATGTAGTTCTGTAGTAGGCACCTCTTGCTCCCCAGATTTTACAAATCGTTGTAAGTATACTATTAACTTTGTTGATGGCTCACACTCACGAGGAGATCTGAGTGAGGAAACCCTCACTTTTGCCTCCACCAATGGCTCACCTATCAAACTTCCTCGAACTGTGATAGGATGTGGACATGACAATGATATTAACGCTAAAGGGAAGAATTCTGGTGTAGTTGGCCTAGGACATGGAAATGCCTCCCTTATAAATCAATTGGGTTCTTCAGTAGGTTGGAAGTTTTCTTATTGTCTAGTACCAACACTTTCACAATCTGTTTCATCTAGCAAACTAAATTTTGGAGATGCTGCTGTGGTTTCTGGAAATGGGGTTGTCTCAACCCCGTTATTCTCACGCAATGATGCATTTTACTACCTAAACCTAGAAGCATTCAGTGTGGGAAGCAGTAGAATAGAGTTTGGAAAACCTGGTGGAAAGGGAAATACCGTGATTGATTCAGGTACAACACTCACTATTTTACCAGGTGATGTTTACTCAAGGTTGGAATCAGCAGTTGCAAAGGAAGTTAAATATCAGCGTACTAAGGATCCAGCTCAAGTGTTAAGCCTTTGCTACAAAGCTAAATCTGATAAACTAAATGTGCCAGTGATGACAGCACATTTTACTGGTGGTGATGTCCTTTTATATCCCATCACCACCTTTATTCCAGTGGCTGATGGGGTTGTGTGCTTTGCTTTCATGCCAACTCAAACTGATGCTGTCTTCGGGAACTTGGCTCAGCAAAACCTTTTGGTCGGCTATGACCTGCAGAAAAATACAGTGTCCTTCAAGAACACAGATTGCACTAAGCAGTGATGGATTTGTGATTGTTTTTACTTGGTCTGAGTCAGTGGATTAAATAAAATGATACCTTATATTTTTTTTTGTATTCCACTATTATCATTGTAAAGAATTCATACGATTAGAGAAATCAAATCAAATGTTATCATTGTTCACTGTAGTATTTTAACAAAGGGTTTGATTCTTTCTTGTGAAAGTATATCACACCGCTACATTACAAACCTAATGTTTATGATCTAAATCTCCTTGAAAATTTTCAGCGAATAGTGATTGATATGCTTGAAAATTGATCGCGGTTGTGAACCGACGTTCAAGTCAGTAAATGATCAACCCGGGTTAAAATAAGTAGAGAGAATAATGAATGAGAGTTACCTGGTTACCTGATCCTCAATTTATAAGGGAAAAAAAGGTAACAGAATATCTGCGTGGGTATTAACTAACTACCCACTACGCGAGAATTATGCTTACTGAGCTTCAGTTAGGATAAGTCGAGATGCTACCGGTTTAAGACGACATCCTATCAGTCAACTGTCTAAGATATGGCCGATTAAGGATAGACCGATACCTATCCGATACATGTACACTAAACATTGATTGTTTGAGCAATAAGTTGATCCTAAATTTTCTGTAAACCAGATGGAAATGGTCTACAAACTCAATCAAGGATTAACCAATATTTGGATTTTGTTTGGAAAACATTTTTTCAGGCAAGTAGAGAACATAACTATTGAGTTAATTGACGTTGCTAACTTATAACAATACTAATTGTGATTATAATGATTACATTAATAATTCTTGAATAGCTATATTTAATTTGTTTTTTCTTTTCATATGAAATTGTGTTTTTTAAGTATTTTTGACAATATTTCACTATGAGTTTGAAGACTAAAAATCTAAACATTATTATAATTTTATGTAATACCTTATAACTTTGTAACCATAATTTTTATATTAATTTGTAAGTATAATTGTTATAACCTTTTTTTTTTTTTTTTAATTTCGTATTATTTACAGAAGTATGTAAAAACAAGTATGTAATTTTATCTTTAAGTGAAAAGTTGTAAAGATTAAAATTTGAAATAAGTAGAAATTAATAACATTAATAGCATATAATAATTATTAATTCAAAATATAATAAATGAAATATTGAATCAACGTTACCAATAGAGGATGGAAAAGGTAAATTTTATTTGAATTATAACTGATGAAATAAAAAAAAAACTATTAATTTATTTTGACTACAAAAAATTTAATTAAAAATTTGATTTCAGTTTGTCGAAGTAGAATCAATGATATTTTCGTCGAGACAAAATTGATATAAATTATTTTTTAATCGAAATTGAACCAATGATACTTCTTCAAGTAATAATATTCTTATTGAGATTGAGTCAATATTTCAATCTAAATTATTGTAAAGAATAATGTTGAAATTGAGTCAATAATATTTCAAGTGATGTCACATTTAAGACCGAATCAATAATATTCTTATTAATATTGAGTTGATACCTTCATCTAATTAAAGGATTTATTGGATTTTGAAAAAAAAAAAATATCAATCATAAGCCATAAAAAATAAAATTGATAGATTTAAACAAATTTATTATTATATTTACTTTTGTAATGGATGAATTGAATGAATTTATTTATCAAGAAATTGATTGAAAAACTGTGGAGTAGTAAGATGGAAAAAAAATTGGAAAAGAAAAAGTAGGTTTTATACAAAGTAATAGAGTTTAAAGTGAGTTAAAATTTCATTTTAAATAAAAATAGAAAGACTTAATATCATAAAAGTAAAAAATATAAGTGAGAAAGATATACAAACTTTTAATTTTTAAGTTTTGGATAAGAGTATTTTTTTTATATAATTATTAGTTTATCTTTATTAGTAAAAATCTTCTAATAATATTTTTTTTTTATCTTATAACTAACACAAATATCTAATACAAGGTTTCTCTTTCTCAACAGGAATAGAATAGAAAGAAATTGATTCCTCAATAATGTTGAAATTTTTATTTTGGAATGTGAGAATAGAATGATTTTGAACTAGCTTTGTAGCAAATCTGATTTTCTTTTTCTGGTTGACCCTTTTATCAAAATTGAAAAAGTTTATGGTATATTCTGGACTGGTTCATGCTAATGGAACTAAAATAGCTAAAATGCATATTTTTATTTTAAATCCACTGACATATACTAAGTAAAACAAAGAACAATCATAGAATAGATTAAACAAAACAGAAACAATCACTGTTTGGTACAGTCTGTGGGCTTAAAGGAGACAATTTTCTTTTCAAGGTCATACCCAACCAAGAAGTTTAACTGAGCTATGTTCCCAAAGATTGGACCAATTTTACTTGACATGAAAGCCAAGCACACTACCCTTTCATCCAATTCAACAAATGTGTTCACAGCATTTAACTTCACATCTGCACCACTAAAATGTGCCATGATCACTGGTGCATCAAGATCATCAAAACTGCTGTTATAGCAAAGACTCAACTGTTTAGATGGATCCTCTACACGCTCCAATTCAATTGCATTTGCCACTGCTGATTCCAACTTTGAGTATACATCATCTGGCAAAAGAGTGAGAGTTGTACCTGAATCAATTATGATATTCCTCTCTCCACTAGATCTAGATGAGGACCTCCTAAACTCTATTCTCTTGTTTCCCACACTGAATGCTTCTAACTTTAAGAAGTAAAACACTTTTGGGTCAAGTGAGAGTATGGGAGTTGACACAGTCCCTTTCCCAGAAACCACAGCAGCATCTCCAAAACTGAGTTTGCTAGAAATATTAGACATTGGTGCCAAACAATAGGAAAATTTTCCACCAATTGAAGAACCCAGTTGAGATATAAGAGACACAGGTCCTCTTCCAAGGCCAACTACACCAGAACTTTTCCCTTCAAAGGATACAGTATTGTTATGTCCACATCCTATCACAGTTCTAGGAAATTGGATTGAAGAGCCATTGGTGGAGCCTAAAATGAGTGTCTCCACACTAAGATCTCCATGTGATTGTGACCCATCTCCATAGAGAATAGTATATGCACAATTGTTTTCATCTTCAGAGGTATCTTGCACTGATTTACATGTAGTGGAAGAGTAAGGAAGGGTTTTGTATGTGGTGGATTTTGAAGGATCAAATATTGGAGTGGTTTGGTTGTAACAGGTTTCACAAGGTTGACACTGCAACCAAATTATGTCACTTCCTGTATCAGCAATACCATAAACTTGAAATGGTGGGGTTCCAATTGAATAACTCACAAGATATTCACCATCATTTTTGGTTACACTGACCTTAGGAGTGTTTGAATACACCGAACTTTGCTTGAAATGATTGGCACGATTGATGGAACGACTCACGGCATTAGCAACTCGTTGGAATTGAGTTTCTGTGGGACGATAGAATGGTGATTTTGATGAGTCACGGTGGATGATCTCCACACTGAACCCACCATTGAGAGCCTCTGAGAAAGAGATGCTGTAAAGGAAAGAGATGCTGTAAAGAGACAGTAAAACAAGAACCAGAGTTGAGGAATTTGACATTGTTGTCATCACTAAGATGTTTATAACTGATTAAAAAACAATCTTCCAAATGATTCAAATTTGTAATTGAAATGGATGGATATGGATTGAAATGTAATGTTTTGGAGTAATCATAGGTGGTTGATAATAAAATAAATTAAAACAATTTAATTAGAGTATCTTATAGTATAAAGATTTTCTTGAATTATCATTAAGTTGTTGTCATCTATGGTTAAATGGTTGCTTTTGTATATTAAAAGCCATCTAAATTATTTTTATTTAGTTGGCAATATGAAACCTTAATTTTCTTCTAAAAAGAAAATATAAAAAATATAAAAGAAAACCTCATTTTTCCTCTAAAAAGAAATATATAAAGTGAAATATATAATTTAATTTTTTTCTCTTTTTTCCCTTATTTGGATGGGATTCTCAACCAAATCTGACTTTTATCTTCATTTCTGGATATATATTTTTTATTCTGAATAAGGAAGTATTAATTAAGGTTAATATTAATATCTATTTTTATAGATATTTCCAAAAATTGACTAAGTAATATTTGACTAATGTCTTTCCAAATTTCTGAAATAATTAAATTCAAAATATTTTAAGAATATATTTTTTTTGTTTAATATGATATAATTACATTTTAGTACAAATACAATTGCCACATGAAATACTGAAAATAATTTAAGTTAAGAAATACTGAAAATATTTTTAGTACAAATATGATTAATTTAAATTTAAATTTTTATTAATTATCATCATCTCTATTAAACTTCTCCAATTTACAGCTACATTTAATAAAAACTCGTCAATATATTATATTTAATGAAAGTAACATATAATCTGATTGTTTAATTTGACTATATAGGATGTTTAATAAAATAATATTTTAAAATTATAACTGAGAAAACCAATCTCTTTAAATAAATTATATTTGCTAAAATTTAATAAATATATGATGTTTAACAAATACAAAATTAATATTTAATTATGTAGTCAATTTGACTGTAATTTGTTTAATAAATGCAATGATCAGGTGGTCAGTTTAATATATATTATATTAATTATTTCATTTAATTTTTTTATTGGAAATAATAAATATATTAATAAAATTGATATTAGAAATATCAAACAATAATTAAAAAAAATTACTGGAAAAAAAACTTTATTCACTGACATAGACTTAGTAAAACAAACAACAATGAATCACTGCTTAGTGCAATCTGCGAGCTTAAAGGTCACAGTGTTCTTCTGAAGGTCATAGCCAACCAAAATGTTTTGCTGTGCAAAGTTCCCATAGATAGCAAATGAATGTGGCGCGAACGCAAAGCATTGAACATCATCGGTCACCGGAATAATGGTGTTGAGACCATACAAAATGACATCTGCACCAGTAAAATGTGCTGTCACCACTGGCACATCTAGTTTCTTAGCTTTGTAGCAAAGACTCAGAATATTATTTGGATCCTTGGTTCGCTCCGCGTTAATGGCAGTTGCCATTGCTGCTTCCAACTGTATGTAATAACGATATGGCAAATAAGTGACTGGTGAACTTGAATCAAGTATGATATTTCCATTTCCACCAGGTGTAACTACAGTGCTTCTATACTCTATTCTTTTGCTTCCCACACTGAATGCTTCTAAGTGTATGTAGTAAAACATTTCTCGATTTTGTGCATACAATGGGGTTGAGACAGCACCAGGACCAGAAACCACAGCAGCATCTCCAAAATTGAGTTTGCTAGAAACAGTAGATTGTGAAACTGCTGGGACAAAACAATGAGAAAACTTTCCTCCTATTGAAGAACGCAATTGATTTATGAGGGACACAGGTCCACGCCCTAGGGCAACCACGCCAGAATTTCCTCCTGGGAAGGAAAGAAGATTGCTGTGGCCACACCCAATTGCAATTCCAGGAAAATGGACAGGAGAGCCATCGGAGGAGGCAAAAGTAAGTATGTCTTCACTAAGATCTCCTCGTGAGCTTGTTTCATCAGCATCGCGAAGGTAATATTTGCAGTTGCTTGTGGGAGAGGGGCAAGAAGTACCTCTTGTAGATTTGCATACATTAGAAGTGCAAGGGATGGTTTTGTAGGTTGAGGATTTTGAAGGATCAAAGAAAGGGGTGGCTTGCTTGTAACAGTTTGTACATGGTTGGCATTGCAGCCATGAGAGCTCACTAGCAGTATCAAGAAGTCCATAGAGTTGGACTGGAGGGGTTCCAATTGAATAGCTCATTAGGTATTCTCCAAAAGATGTGGTTACAGGGATTTGGGGTGTGTTTTGAGACACAAAAGATTTGTTCAAATGGTTGACACGGATGTTGGAACGATGAAGGGCATTGGCAATTCGTTGGAATTGAGTTTCTGAGGGATTATAGAATGGTGATTTTGGTGAGTCACGGTGGATTAACTCCACACTGAATCCACCATTGATAGCATCTGAAAAAGAGAGGTTGTAGAGACACAGTAAAACAAAAACGAGAGATGAATAACCTGTCATTGTTGCCATGACTGATAAATCACTCAAAGATGTAGCTATTACCACATTCCTAGTGACCTTTTATAGGATTATGGAGATGAATGACTGAGTTTTTCAGTTTTCATATTTTAACTTAAAATTATCAATATAATAATATGAATATACTGTTTCATTGAGGACTATAATTAATGATTTATGACTTTATTTGATTATTTGAATAGGATAATCAATAAATTTTGATTTATATTTATTGCTAGACATTTTCTCTCAATAAAAATTAATTAGTTTTTTTATGTGAATCATTAATTAATATTAATATTCTACAGTTAATTATAAAATTGATAATTATTTAATTTTTATTTATATGAATATTTTTTAAAACATTTTAAAAATATATTACATATAATGATATTTAATAAATTAAAATAATTTATATTTATTTAATAAATTAGTAAATATAACATATTAAAATAATTAATGATATATTAAATATTTTAGTAAGATAACTGATTATATATCCTTAATTAATTTTATGTTATGAAAAAAATTGAAATTAATCACCAAATTTGTTATTAAAATAATAAATTAAACATTTATTTAATAATTAATTTTATTATTCAATCAGTCATTAATTTATTATTGACTTGATTATTAAATAATTTATTTGTTTCTTTATTTATTCAATTATTAAATTGGTTATTAATATATTTTTTTATAAAATTATTAATTAATTAATTAAATTTATTTTTAATAATATTTTGAATTAATTTATTTTACTTTTAATAATTTATTTAATTAATTCATTTTTTTATTTAATAATATGTTTATATTAATATTATACTTAATTTATGTTTTTACTGCATTATATTTAATTAATTTTTTATATAATTATTATTTTATTTGTAAAGATGTAGTTTGAATTAATTTAAGTGAAATAGTAAGTTTAAATAGTAAAAAGGTAAAAGTAATTTAGTAAAATTTTAAAAGAATTATAAAAAGAAAAAAGAAACTAAACTTTTTAATTTTCGTTATTTAAAATTCATTATTTTTCTTAAATTTCATTTTTTTTTTAATTTTTTAACTCTTCTTTTTCCTTCTTTATCTTTTCTAAGATTTAAGGATATTTAATTGAAGTTTGTGAGAAGTAGATTTTTTTTATAGGTAAAGACAAATATATTAATAAGAATTGGTACTAGATGTACCAAAAACCATATATATTTCAGTTGTGTGCAAAAGTGTGCTGAAAAATAAATAATTAATTAAGTAATTATCCCTCTTATTACTGAATCCTTCAACTTTTGAAGTTTGGATTTGGATAAATTTTTCATGCTCAAAACCCCCATTTTCCCCCGCTGTTTCCATGTTTGCATGTGGGTCCCAATCTCTTGCATATGAGTTTTTCTCCATCATTATGACTCTAGGTTATAGTTTAGGTTCTTAGTGGTTTGTTTGGATTGTGGAATAGATACTTAGATAACTAGTTAGAGTACTTTGAACCTTGTCCCGTGGAGTCGAGTGCAAAGGTAGTTTGGACCCAATGTTTTGGTAATGGAAGCTAGTTTAAGTTTTGGTATGAGATGTTGGAAAATTTGAATATGAAATTGAATGGATGACTGCTTTAGAATTTATACCCCTGATTTGAGAGTTGAGAAAATTGGGAATGCTTAATGAATGAGAAATTTACCCAATTTGAATTGAGTTATGTACTTTAAGATTTGCTAAATGAAATTGTTGTGATTGCAATACTGTAACCATAGCTTTTTGTTGTTGTTATTCTGGTAAGATGTGCTTATGTTTCCAAATGAGTTGAGAATTTAAGTTTGATTTATAACAGATTTAGTAATTGAAATTGGAGATTGGGTAGATTTTGAAGAGCTTGTTGTATTGAACTACATGTTGAAATTTGTTTAAGTTAAACTGAATTAAATATTTATTTTAGTTGTGAAATTTTGTAGGAGAACCACTTTGAGTTACGTGACCCATCAATTGGAAAAAAAAAACATGAGATAAACTAATTTGACATATTTAGATATGTCAAATTTATGAATTGTTATACAATAAATTAAAGTAACTTTTCTGCAAAATTTCTAAATAGAATATGAAGCTAGTTTTTTTTTAAGACTTACCTAGAACCCTAGGACCTGAAGTTTTAGATAGTGAGAACAATTAGATTTTATTTCTGCGTTAGGATTTGCCATTGATAAAAATGGATTATCATGGACTATATTTATTGAGTTTTGACTTGTATGATTTGAATGTTTACTGATCATGCAAAGACTATGTTGGATTAATTCTTTGATTTATGAAAATTGAGTTGATATAATTGTTATTCCTTGGATAAACTGGTTTGAAATTTGGTTATCTAATACAGATAATTCTGGTATAATATTGATTTTGATTAGCAAATTGATTGTTGATTGATTGGATGATCCTAGTTTGATGGTTGAATTATGTAGAAAAGTCATTGTAGATAACTTGATCTAGTATATTTGAAGAAGGTTCGACGTAAATTGTTTTAGAACTCATAAACATGAACAATCGGTAAATGGGATCAAGGGATTCTAAGTTGACTTTTCTATAGAATTCACTTCAAATCCACTTGGTGGATTGTTGCTATTGGAAAGGAAAATTCAACTTAAAAATTTTCATTTATAATGGTATGGATGAGTGAGAATTGTATGAGGCTATAAATGATATTTATGTTAGCATGAGGCCTTGATGCTTCTATTGAGGGGAGCTTGATTTTATTATATGAGTATAATGTTGGTAATATAGTGTGTATGGATTTAATGATATGTTATAAGGTATCTAGACCGTAATGACTCTTTAGTCACATAGACTAAGATTCTCATGTGGTGAATGTTAATGGAAGTCTTACGAATTGCCTTTATGATAGTTTGTGAGGCTATCCTGATGTGAGATAGTGATGTATTGTGGATGATCCTGGAGTGAAAAAAACTCAGTGGTCAGTCGGTTAGATCTATGGTCCTAGTACACATCACGTGTTAGACCTAGATATCCAAAATCCATACCGTCTTCCGGAAGACATCAATTTTAATTGTGAATGTGTTTAAAATATGTAAAACCAGTGGCGGACGCACGTAGATTTCAGGGAGTGTAAATGCACCCCCTCACATTTAATAAACCATGTTTTTTTTATTTATTTAACTAACTCTTTCCCAAAGATTTGAAACATGCTGCCCATTGCCCCCACTAAGATATTTAAATTGCCCCCACTAACTTAGGGTCCTAGATCCGCCACTGTGTAAAAACTTTGGTAGACCTTTATGCTTGTATGAAATTTTATGTTAATTATTGAATAATTTTATAAATTTTTTATGATTTATCTTATTTTCACTAACTTATCTTTTTTTTTTTTTTTTGTATGTTTGTGAATTTGTTATAATTGTATTAGTAAGTAAATAATAGGGTAGGTGGTGAGTTTTAGGTGAAAAAGGAGTAGATTATACATAAAAATAAATATATAAAGTTTAATAGTATAATATTAAATATTTATATTATTTTGGTTGAAAAACTAAAAAAATATATAATAAAAATAATATTTATAATTAGCATGAATTAAATAAAAATAATATTTATAGTTAGCATGAATTAAAATTATTAGAATAAGTAATTATTTTAAATATATTATATTATTTATTTTTTAATTTAATTAAAATTTTTAATAAAATATTTATACAATTAATTTTTATTTTTATTATATATACACTTAATTTATTTTACTTTTTAATAATATTTTTAATTAGTTAAATTTTTTAATAATTTATTTATTTAATAATTTATTTCCTTCAATATTATACTTAATTCATTTTTTACTACAGTCTACATATCCCAAATTCATTTACAGGATAGTCACACAAGTTAACCTACCCTCGCATTCCCCTCTTCTTCACCGCAACCCTAAATTCCAACCTTAACACTTTCCGTATTTGAATGCTTACCTCATCACCAATCATCAACACACCCGCATCGAGGGCCTCAACAGGTAACAGGTTTCCTGTGTGTCTCATGGAGACCATGCGCAGCGAAACCTGTTTATGACCAATCGTCGTTGAATTTTTCTCTAATTTCTTCATATTTATATTTTCTAATATCTCATTTCTTATAGTCATAAAATGTTGTTGAGATGTTTTGATCACACAGTGTAAAATTTTCAATTCAAAAAAGACTAAAAATAGGTCACAACCAGTGCATTCTTCTCTTGCCTTTCTCTCTATTTATTAGGGATATTTAAAAACGAACTGATTAAAAAAAAAAATCGAAAATCAATCCAAAAATTACAAATCGATTAAAATCTCTCGAATCAAACTGTAATTATTAAATAATATTATATTTATTTTTAATTTTATTTTTAAAAAAAACCTACTATTGTTTATTAAAACTTTTATTTTGTTAAATGCATTTTAAGGTTTCTTACTTAAAACTATCTTACTTTGATTTCATTATTTCATCATTAACTCTTATTCAAATTCATCTTCACCGCACAATTTCCTACTAAGATAATTTATAAACTAATATTGTAACCATATGAAATCTAGTCAATGTTATATTTTTATTAGTTTATTATTTAAAAAGATAAAAATAGTCAATTATTAATAAAAAAATAAAATTAAAAATTAAAAAAAAACTGCAAAAACTGAACCAAACCAAATAGCTAAAATTAGTTTTGATTGATTCATATTTTTTTTATTTCAAACCAAACCAAACCGAATCACAAATAATTTTTATGTTTCATTCAAATATATTTTAGCAAAAAATTGAACCAAATCGTACCTCAAACACCTTTATTATTTACACCGTTTATAAATATCATTTATGAATATTCATATCCAGTATATATATATATATATATATATATATACCTTGTCATGTTTTCTTTATCATTACTGATTCAATCTTTGATCAAGTAAGACACGGATTATATTCTGCTACGCAAGAGTTTTACTAAAAAGCTTTATTCACTGACATAAACTAAGTAAAACAAACAACAATGAATCACTGTTTAGTGCAATCTGCGAGTTTAAAGGACACTGTTTTCTGCTGAAGGTCATAGCCAACCAAAATGTTTTGCTGAGCCCAGCCCCCAAAGATAGCATTGTCACTTGGCAGAAAAGCTAAGCAGAGAACGCCATCTCTAGCTGGAAAAAAGATGTTGAGACCAGATAAAAACACATCTGCACCACTAAAATGTGCTGTTATCAATGGTACTTCTAGTTCCTCAGCCTTGTAGCAAAGTCTCAACACATGAGTTGGATCCTCAGTACGCTCCCCGGCAATTGCATCTGAAACGGCTGATTCGAACTTTGAGTAAACATCATTTGGCAAAAAAGTGAGTGATATACCTGAGTCAATTCTAATATTTCCCTTTTCACCAGGTGTAGATGAAGAAGAGTTTCCAAACTCTATTCTATTGCCTCTTACACTAATTGCTTCTAACTGTAAGTAGTAAAATGGTTTGCCATCATGTGCATATAACGGGGTTGAGACAGTGCCATGCCCAGAAACCACAGCAGCATCTCCAAAATTGAGTTTGCTAGATACAGTAGATTGTAAAGTTTGAGATATCAAACAATAAGAAAACTTTCCACGTATTGAAGGAACCAATTGATTTAAAAGGGACAGAGGTCCTCGTCCTAGGCCAACTGTGCCAGAATTTCCTTCTCTAAAGGAATTTAAATTTTTGTGACCACATCCAATTGCTAATCCAGGAAAATGGATAGGAGAGCCATTGGTGGAGTTGAAAGTAAGGGTCTCCGAAACAAGATCTCCCTCTGATTGTATCCCAATAGCTAGAATAGTATATACACAATTGTTAGTGGCAGTGGAGCAAGAAGCACGTGGTGCAAATCGACATAGATGAGTAGTGCAAGGGATGGTTTTGTATGTTTTGGATTTTGAAGGATCAAAGATAGGAGTGTCTTGGTTGTAGCAGCTTTCACATGGTTGGCATTGGAGCCAAGTAATCTCACTACCCATATCAAGAATTGCGTAGAGCTGGAGTGGAGGAGTTCCAACTGAATAGGTTATTAGGTATTCTCCAAAAGCTTTGGTTACAGGGCGCTGGGGTGTGTTTTGAGACACAAAAGATTTGTTCAAATGGTTGACATGGATAATGGAACGATGCAGGGCATTGACAAATCGTTGGAATTGAGTTTCTGAGGAATTATAGAATGGTGATTTTGGTGAGTCAGGGTGGATTATCTCCACACTGAATCCACCATTGAGAGCATCTGAAAAAGAGAGGTTGTAAAGACAAAGTAAAACAAGAACGAGAGATGAATAACCTGTCATTACTGTCATCACTGATAAATTATTCAAAGATGGAGCTTTTACCACGTTCCTAATGACTCTATGTGTGAAAATATCAAACAAAAAAGTAAATATATTATGATATGATACAATATTACTAGAATAGCCTTGATGTTATTATTTAAGCAGCTTCCCTTTTTAAATAGGTGGTAAAGCATATATTTTATATTAATATGATAGATTCTTAGGAATATACAATTAAGAGAGTAATTACAGAAGAAAGTAAATATAATATCAGTAGAAAAGCTTGATACTATTCTTTAGCAGCTTCTTTTTTTTAAATAGGTGGTAGAACATATCTTTTATATTAATATGACAGATTATTAGGAATATATAATTAAGAAAGTGATTACAGGAAATTTACTGTTATAATAATAATTATCGAAGATTTTTAGCAGTTAATCTATAACAAATAATAAAATATATTTATATGTATTATGGAGATGAATGATTTTGAGTTTTTGAACATTTGTTCTTAGTCATTAGCTCTACACAAATTTTGTTATAAATTTTACAAATGGACAGTGATAATTCAGCCTTTCAATTTTCATATTTCACCTGAAAATTATCAATAAAAAAATAAAATAAACTACTTAATTTATGACTGTATTTAATGATTTTTCTAGGATAATCAATAAACTTGATTTATATTTATTGCTAGACGTTTTCTCTCAATAAAATTAATTTTTTATGTGAATCATTAATTAGTATTAATGTTCTACCGTTAATTAACATTTTTATTTTATAGATACTAAATTGATGAAATGTTTTGCTAGTATTTTCTAATGTCTCAACAATATAAGAAAATATCGATGAAATTAGCTGGGCTGCTTCTTCTTTTATTTGTACTTCTCTTAAATTAGATAATTTTATTGAAATGCTTAGTCTTTCGATGAAAAAAAATTATTTAAAATGAAAATGACTACTTAATTATCAGCTAGAATATGTATAAGTTCATCTTGTTTCATTTATAAGTCAACATATACAAAAATTATAATTAATAATTAGGAACAAATTCAAGATTTTGAAAATAATTTTTAATTCTGCCAAATCACGGCCTTAAAACCTATTTAAAACCATAATCACTAATCTGATTCTGTGTTTATTTATAAACCATATGAATTTAGTTTAGTTTTATATAAACCCATTTGACTCCCTGAGTTCCTTGTATTGAAGTCTATCTAATATACCCCTCCCAAGTGTAACTTTTTTCAATCAATTTCAATTCTTCTTTCGTATCATTCAATCATTTGTCATCCTTTTAAAATTTTTTAGGTTCTAAAACAATCATATTCTACTTTTGATAAATCTCATATTCAAGTCTTGTAATTCTGAAAAGAATGTTATCAAACTTCATCGTCAAAGAGTTATAATATTTTTAGAAATTACTTACTTATAGGCTCCTTCCCTATCAAATTTAAAGCACAACTTTTACATTTTATTTTTATCTTGAATACATCATTCTCTTTTTCATATTTGATCAAACATTAATTGTCTCCAAATATGATTTTGAAGTCTTTTTTTCATAAGTTGTTCAAATTTTAGTTAATAAAACATGAAAGATATACTTCAAATCTATTAAGCTTTCAATAGTTATGACTTTTTTTTACTGGGATGAAATCACTATTTTCAATTTTTACTTTAAAAATTATGATTTAGTCAAATTATTTAGAAAATTTATTGTAATTAGTCATATAATTTGTGACTGCTATATATTAACCACGAGTTATAGAATTATTGATAATAGGAAAACATGTTGTAATAAAGAATTGTTTATCTTCTTACTCTTATTTGATTGTCTCTTCTGAATTAGGCTTATAGGATTTAATTTGCATGTCCCAAATCACCATATTTTCTATACTTAATATTTGATTTTCAACAACATTTTATCTAAAGGTAGTTTATCTTTTTATAGTGTAAACAATAGAGAAAAATCTCACCTTATTGATTGTTGGAGCTTTTAAGATTTTTCTTCTGTTTATATTTTATTTTATTATCTTTGTTATTTTTTAAATTTTTTATTTTCACATTAAATTTACTTTGTAAAGTTTGTTCTTATATATGATTCTTCTTTATTTTTTGACTTGCAAAATATTTATCAATTCTCTTTGATTCTTCTAATATTAATATATTTTATTCATATTTTTTTCATAATAATCATAAATTTTTACACTATATTTTTTTAGAAAAATATTTCCTAATAAATTATACTTTATTTATTATAATTAATAGTTGATTGACATAACTTTTAATTATTTATATTCTTATACGTGTTTTTCTTAACTTATAATCCTTCGATAATGAAAAATTTAATGCTAATTTATAATATTTTGTTTATGACAATAAAAAAGAAAAATATAGTAAGAATATTTTATTAAAAAGTTTTATATAAAATTTTATATAACACAATAAACTTTAATAAATACATTTTCAACACATTATATACGAGCTTTCAACATAATCAATGTATTTTAATATTGATTCATATATAATCGCTTTAATTGTATATTAATGAATTTTTTTTTTTGAAGAAATCGAGTTAGAAAAAACAGAAGAGATAATGACCAATGAATTTCATTATTGAGATGGTACCATGAAAGAATTTACACAAAGAAAAAAAAAATAGTATGAAATACTTCTCAAATAATCAAATGATCAACCACAGAAAAAAAAATCAAAATTACTATAAAAATAATTGAAACTAAAAAAGAAAATTAACAAAAAAGACTTCTATATTAACTATATTAATAGATATGAATAAAATATTCCTAATATATGAGACCCCTGTCGAAGTATTTTTTGAAATTTTATGGATTATTTCTCAGCTTACATTGGTATTCATTATATCAGTATTCATTCTGCACTATATGCTGAAATTATGACAGATATTCTAACAATGGGACTTATAATACATTTTTTATGGAAAGAAATATACTTAGAATGTAACTCCTGGTCCTTCATACTTTTAAAAACTTGCATATGGTTTCATGGAGATGGAGGAATATGCTGATTTTTGTTCAGCTATACCCTTTAGGGTTTCCACATTTATCGTGAATTGCAATACTTATGAGAATAAATTGGTAAATTATGATTTTGCATATACCCATATGATTTTATATGCCGGAATGATATACTTAATTTTATTAGAAATGATCTTCATAAAAATAAAAGTATCTTTCTAATTTTATATTTGCTTAATTTTATTCTATGAATGTTCAAATCCAGTATATATACCTTATCATGTTTTCTTTATCATTACTGATTCAATCTTTGATCAAGTAACACAACGATTATATTCTGCTAGGCAAGAGTTTTACTGAAAAACTTTATTCACTGACATAAACTTAGTAAAACAAACAACAATGAATCACTGCTTAGTGCAATCTGCGAGCTTAAAGGACACTATGTTCTTCTGAAGATCATAGCCAACCAAAATGTTTTGCTGAGCCAAGTTCCCAAAGATAGCAGTTTGACTTGGCAGGAAAGCGAAGCAGAAAACCTCATCAGCCACATGAACAAAGGTGTTGAGACCATATAAAATAACATCTGCACCACTAAAATGTGCTGTGATCACTGGCACATCTAGTTTATTAGCTTTGTAGCAAAGTTTCAACACTTGATTTGGATCCTTAACAGGCTTCAACTTAATTGCATTTGCAACTGCTGATTCCAACTTTGAGTAAACATCATTTGGCAAAAGAGTGAGTGCTGTACCTGAGTCAATTATGATATTTCCATTTCCACCAGGTCTAGATAAAGATCTTCCAAACATTATTCTATTTCTTCCCACACTGAATGCTTCTAAGTGTACGTAGTAAAATACTTCTCGATTCTGTGCATATAACGGGGTTGAGACAGCCCCAGGACCAGAAACCACAGCAGCATCTCCAAAATTGAGTTTGCTATATACAGTAGATTGTGAAACTGCTGGGACCAAACAATAAGAAAACTTTCCACCTATTGAAGAATGCAATTGATTTATAAGGGACACAGGTCCACGTCCTAGGCCAAATGTGCCAGAATTTCCTCCTTCAAAGGAAATAGCATTGTTGTGACCACACCCAATTGCAATACCAGGAATTTGGATAGGAGAGCCATTGGTGGAGGAGGAGAAAGTAAGGGTGTCTTCACTAAGATCTCCTTGTGAGTATGTCCCATCAGAATACTTAATAGAATATTCACAATTACTTGTTGGGGAGGGGCAAGAAGTGCCTATCACAGAACGACATGTGTTAGAAGTGCAAGGGATGGTTTTGTAGGTTTTGGATTTTGAAGGATCAAAGATAGGTGTGATTTGCTTGTAACAACTGTTACATGGTTGACATTGCAGCCAAGTAATGTCACTACCCGTATCAACAACTGCATAGAGCTGAAGTGGAGGGGTTCCTATTGAATAGCTCATTAGGTATTCACCTAGGGCTGAGGTTACAGGGGACTGGGGTGTGTTTTGAGACACCAAAGATTTGTTGAAATGGTTGACATGGATAATGGAACGATGCAGGGCATTGGCAGTTCGTTGGAATTGAGTTTCTGAGGAATTATAGAATGGTGATTTTGGTGAGTCACGATGGATTATCTCCACACTGAATCCACCATTGAGAGCATCTGAAAAAGAGAGATTGTAAAGACACAGTAAAACAAAAACGAGAGATGAATAATAACCTGTCATTACTGTCATGTCTGATATGATAAAAAGTGAATATATTTCCACATTCTTAATGAGTTTTAGTATGAAGATGAATGACTGAGAGTATTTCTGGAATTTTGTTAGAGGTTTGAACATTTGTTCTCAGTCATTTGGTGCATGAAATTTTTGTAAGGGAGGTGTTGTATCATATTACAAAGTAAAAATTTAAGTTATGCTTCAAAATCTAGTGCTCCTCAAACTTCAGATGAATTTCATTCATTAGTGGCTGATGTTTCCTGACCTGCATGAGGAAATTCTTCACATCAAAATTGTACTCAACATCTTCTTCAGATTGGCTAGAGATATTAAACACAAATATAAGGAACTAATAACTACAGAAGTTAAATTATATTGGATCAGTATCAGTAGGTACCACTAAGCCTATTGAACTGCAACAATAAGTTATTTACATCCAAAAGTTTACGAAAATGTTACCTTTACACCAGCTAATGAAAGTAGCTTGTGAGAGGCGATATATGCAATATCTGAATTTTCTAATTTCTTCTCCACAAAATAAATTACTTCAGAAACTCCAGACTGCAAGAAAGAATTTAATATATAGTGCCCCTCTTTTAAAGATTGGATAGTAAGATAATGATGTGTCCGACAAATGAACTGGTACTTAGTACCAAAGATTCCTCCAAACTTGTATGATAAATCAGAAGAACATTGAATATGATTATCAGCTAATACAGAGATCATAAATTATTGCAATGTTCATCAACTTATCGCCAAAAAGTAGTTATTCAATTACAACCTAAGTTTTCCGCCGTCAGAACATAATGACAGAATGTAGCAGTTGTAAATGATACATGATTAAACACCATAAAGGACCTCTCAGGAGAAAGAACTAACATAAATGAGGCGAATTATCTTAGAATTTGGACTTGTAATTAATTTAATCTCACAAAAACTAACTTGTAATGTTAGAGTTATCTCTTATTTATATACTTTAATTTTGATAAAGTTTTATATTAATTTGAAATCTTTAATACGCCTTGTTGAAGATTAAATATTTATAGGTATCATAATAATATAATAGTAAATGTTCTAATAGTTCCGATAATCATTAGGATAAACTTTATATTATAGTGAAAAAAAACTAACTAGTTGTTAAAAGTTGGTTGTTGGTAGTTGTTAAACTACTTATATCAAATTATAAGTGTTAATAAAATGATACATGGAAACAACTGATAAATATAAAATGAAAAAAAAATAAACATGTTAAGATAATGGTTTATATAATTTTTAATTTCATTGATAAAAACATATTTTGCAGTATTTATAATTTTAGTTTTTAATTAATTTCAAATTTTTGTAATTTTGTTACTAATCAAATTTAAAATAAAATAAAAATATCATACTTGTAAATAGATCTCGTACTTTCATTATGTTAATTAACATAATAGTTAAAATTTTAATAGAATATAAAAAAACTATCATTTATCATACTAATATCTTGAAGTCGAATATCACTGTAATAAAATAAATATTATAAATAGTATAATATAAAAATATTAGAAAATTAATTATTATGAATATCTTTTGTAATAAAAAGAAAAATAATCTTATATAAAAAGATTAACAAGAAGATTTAATAAATAGTTTAATGATAAAAAATAAATAAATATAAAAATTTAGAAGCTAATGTTTGAAAAATACACTAAAAGCTAATAAAAAAATTGAGTTTATCGAACACTGTTAATAAACTTCAACAAAGTTTTCAGCTAGAAAAAAAAATTAAACTAGCTTAAATGACATGTTACATATAATCTATCTTAGAATTTGAATTCGCATAAAATTCAACTCCAACAAAACCATGAAATATATATTTTAATTTAATTATATTTCTAATTAAAATGAGATTTTCAACATATTCCATTATGAATAAGGAAGGCAAAACTCTCCTAAAACCTTAACGCTTTGATAAATAAAAAAAATTGCATACCTCATCTGCAAAATGGTTCATCAAAACATAGTACACGTCAAGCAGGACAAGGTACCAACCTGGATTATGATCTTAGCACATTCATTGCAGGGAAACATGGTCACATATAGCCGCTGCAATGATTAGACAATATAAGAGAAGAAACGAGATAAGTAGAAGCTCTTAGTATCAGGTAGTTAAACAGTTTCTTCATAACTTAAGGGTTCTGCTAACAATTCCTAAGGATATTGGTTAAGAAGTTTCAAATAGAAAGTTATTATTGAAATTACATTCTAAATGCATTGGAGAACATAATAAAAATACATTAATGAAAACTTTCTGTTTTAAATTCCTTAATCAAGGCACTAGTTAGCATTTGACATAACTTACATTACAAGGAATCTTTAAGAAATATCTTTTATATGCTAACTTGTAAGGGTAGTGACATACTATGTAAGCCAATGATATAGTCAAGTTTCAAAAGGAAAATGTTAAATAAACCATAAGTCAATATTTCCAATTAAGACACTTAAATGATATATGTTTACTAGAGAGTGCAGCGAAACTCACTTGTCCAGCAGCAGAGGCATGATTTGTGTTCAGAATAGCATTTACTTCTGCATGACAAACATACCTAAAGTAGACAAAGAAGGCATTGTCAACAAGATCAAGTTTAATAAAAAAAACCCAACAACTTGAGCAAGAACATTATAAGCCACACAAAAGATTCAATGCATGACAGAATCCTTCTCATCAAAACAAAACTACGATTAAGATTTCAGCAAGATTGACTAAACAAAAGCGAAGCACTTACGGGTACTTTGTCTCCAAAGGATTCCCAGTCCTGGATTTCTGAAACATGAAGAGATTTCTTTCTGAATCAGAAAGTTCAAACAATACTCCAAAAAAAAATATCTTAAATCTTTCTCTTAAATACCAACCTTTGCCCAGGGTAGCTTGTCATCAGAACAACCTCTTGGAAACCCATTATAACCAATTCCTGACAGAAGAACAAGCAAAGTAAAAAATCCGCGTTTCACATAAGAAAGTGAAAGGATATAAGAACTTAATGAACTTACCAAGAATTATACCATCTTGACTCACCAAACAAGCCCCAACCTGCCATATTAACAGCACCAAATCCACAAGCTTATAATTTGAACCAACCCAAGCAAACCCAAAATCCAAAGTAAAGGGTATTTACAAGAATTGAAACAAACATGACCTGCCTATTAGGATCTTTGGACCTCTCAGCTGACAAAAACGCAATTGCCATAAAATAGTCATCCCACGACAAGTATCTGTAAAATTATAAAAATTAAATAAAAATAAAAGACAAAAAAAAAGTTCAATCCATCCATTTTCTCAACAGGGGAGCTGAAATTTACCCTTTTCGCTTAGAGGGGTCGAAAGGGTCTCGATTAGAGGAAACGATGCCGTTTTGGGATGATTTAGCGCGCGTTTGGGAGCGGTAGATGAAGCGCAAACCAATTGCAGAGGCCATGGCGCCAATCACAGTTGCCGTGGCAACTAAAGTTGCCTCGCGAGAGTTCATGGAGCTCAAAAATATGAAAACCAACGCGAATTGGATTTGGGAGAAGACGCAGTTTTGGGGTTCAAAATGTCAAAAAGATTGCATCAACTAAAAAATAAATAAATAAATAAATAAACAGAAGAGTTAGAACTTGGAAGCGGGAAAGAGCGCGGGAAATTTTGCAAAGGATTTCGGTTTTACGTTGGTATGTATGTGTTAACGTTAGTTGTCTTACGTTTTATATGTTCGATTAAATTACTTTAGTTTTAATAAAGAATTTATTTGATTGGTTTTAAAAGGTTGAGTTTAGTTTTAATAACTTTAATTGTTTGATTTTGATTTATAATTTATTAATGAAAACTATCTTTTTAAATGTCGTTATTCAGCTGGACCCTAATTAATTTTTTCAAATATATTATATATTTTACTAGTATCATTAAAAAAAAACACTAACTTTTTTTTGTTAAATATTTAGAAAAAAATATTTTTATTATTGCTGTCCATTTTTTCATGAACTTTCCATGATTAGGATAAAAATGGTGGTGTTATTTTTTAAAATAATTGGATTATTTATTTATTTATTATTATTTAGCTGTTTTTCTTCATTCTTCTCCAGGACAGGAAACCGAAGGATCTAAATTCTCTTTTTCAAGCTTTTCATCTATACTATAATCTTTTTTATCATCTATTTTCCTATTCATCAACAAAACTATTCTAAGTTCTTTCACCCTCTTATTCATTCAGTTCATTTCTTTCTATTCATCACATTTCAAAGTTTCAGACAGTTTTAATCATGTTTTATTAACTATACCTCTGTATTTATAATTAAACAATATAAAGACATAATAAAAAATTAGTATATACTTTTCATAAAATCAATAACATTTATTATACTCTTAATATATGTCTATTGTGACAAATCAATAGAAAATAAGAGAGTACAATCTTATCTTTCATGGAATATTTACTATCTCATTATTTTATATCATCCTCAGTTAATAGGTTTTAAGAAATTTCCTAAACTTAACTATAATAAGAAATAAGAGATTGCTATAATATAGTAAAATTTTTAAAATTAAAAATTGAGTCTTTGAATATTAATAATAAAATATAATGTTTAAAGTGTGAGTTCTTTTAAGTTATAAAATTTAAGAGTGTAAAATTCATAAAAGTATATATACTGAAATGTAATTTATAAAAACATGATTTTAAAGATTTTACCTTTCTTATATATAAGACAAATTTAGAGATAAATATAAATCTTATTTTATAAATTAATTTTATAAAATTAAATTAAATTTAAAATTTATTTTAATATGATATTAAAATTTATTATAATAAAATTATTAAATCTATTACATCGCTATTAAACCGTTATCAAATTATCTATAATTATTTAATTTTATATTTGAATTAAAAAAAATATGAAACTAATTTAAAATATATTAAATAAATTCAAACTTCATATATAATTAATTAATTAATTCATTTTATTAAAAAATAATTAAAATAGATTTATTTTTTTCATTTTTATTATTATTATTTTTTAATTTAATATATATATATATATATATATATATATATATATATATATAGTGAGTCACTCTTCTGAAGGATTCATGTATAGTTACAAGAAATAGAATTGATTTGCGATACACATCATCTCATTCAGAAAAACAATGATGGGAGGTATCCCACAACGTGTGCCTGTGTCCTTTTCTTATGAATAAAAAGTCAAGTTTTAAAAAGAAAACACATTAACATCAATGCACCATTATTTAAAAACTAGAACCAGAGCAATGGATATTTTTTGTACCTAGTTATATCCCTTTTAGTCTTTTACAACCTTTATTCAGAGGCTTTTTACACTACTTTTCCAACTATCTAAAAGATTTCACTAGATTTTAGTTTTAACATCATCCGGTTATATTTTCCATCGAAAAGGACACTCAGAAAGTAAAACAATAAAAGAAAGTCTCTCTATTTTGAATATTTTTAAGAGAAAACTGACCTAATCACAATACATTCAAGAGATGCAAATGATGCATGTTCCCAAAAGCAATTGTACATGTGAGGATAGAGTATATAGTATAGACAATGATGGCAAAATATAAATGATTGAACTTTTTAAGAGTGAAAACCAGAAACTATTTAATCTTGAATTATGGGGTGGCATAAAGGCAAAGAAGGAAGGAACAAGTGAAGATATATGAAAAGAGGGAATAGAGGAAGGAAAGATTAGTTTGGGAAAGTTTTACAAGGTTGGGTAGGCATGAGTGAATGATGATGGATGATGCATGTGAAAGTTTGAGAGAGAGAGAGAGAGAGAGAGAGAGAGAGAGAGAGAGAGGTTTCGTGTCTGTGTCTGTGTCTGTTCTTCATCTAACTCCATTATCAGCTTTAAGGGCTAAACCCCATAAGCACCATTTGAGGGAGTGATGGAGGCCACTTTAGCACAATGATTCATTTATCATGGTCTCCAACTAAGCCTTTTCTAACATATTGTTCTTTGGGACCCAATTTCGTGAACCCCAAAGTCCTTTTTTTTCAACCACCCCTTTGCCAGTTGTAGCATAACACTCTCCTCTTATTTATGCTTTCAACTTTCCACAAGAAAAACATCCCATTATCATCACTCTTCTTTTTGTTTCTTTCTCACAAACTTTCCTATTCCCTTTGTCTGCTTCCTATCTTGTAACAATTCTTCATCAGCATCAATATTATTAACACTCCATGTAAAAACACTCCTTCTTATTTCTTAAGAACTACTCTTTTGCTTACTTTCATCCACTTTTTATCTCAATTTTCTGCTACTTACCCAATCTTTCTCACTCCCTCAGCTCTCAAGTTTGTTTCTTTTCACCACATTCTCTGTGCTCCACTTTCTAACATCAAAATCTTTAACCCCTTCATTTTTTTTCCAATCATCTTCCTCCTCTATATCCCCCTTCTCATTATGAAAACCTTTTTCTTGAGGAGGAAAATGTAATAGTAAATATTTACCTTCAGTTGAAATTAATTATACCACTTTAAATATTTGTCTGGTGATACATCCAAAGATTTGTTGCTATACAAAACTGCTTATAAAAAAAATACCCCAAAAACTCTTACCCAACTTAAAAAGTTATAATTTACTTTCTGTTTTTGTTTTTAATTAACGCTTCAGAGGCTTGTACATAAGAGATAGTAGTTATTTATTATAAAACATATCACAAAGTTGAGATGGCCGAGTTGGTCTAAGGCGCCAGATTAAGGTTCTGGTCCGAAAGGGCGTGGGTTCAAATCCCACTCTCAACAAAAAAAAATTTGTTTGATTTTTTTATTTTTCAAAAAAAATGTGGTTTTCAGTGATTGATAAACCCAACTTAATAAATATTTTCAATAACATGATTATCCAAAAATTAATTTAATTTAGAAGTATGTTTTTAAGAAATTAATATGAAATTTTTTTATAATTTAATTTATGAATAAACTAATTTTAATTTAAAAGATATGATTTTATTTTTTTCCTTGTTTTATTATCCTAAAAATGTATATTTTTTAAAATATATATATAGAGAGACAGAATCGATATTTTGATAAAAAAATTATTTTAACTCTCACTTTTTTTTTTGTATTTTAAATTGAGAATTTTATAATTTGGATTTGAGGAAACTATTTTCCACAAAACGGATTGTGCCATAAACATTATATCTAATTTAAGTGAGACCTGCATTTTTTCAATAAAAGATAATCACAATTAGGAACAATAGAAATATGATCCCAACATTTCTGTTAGAATTATTTCATGTCATTAAATACTATTGGGATTACAACAGCAAGATCAGAAATAAAGAATATACCATGTATAATTAAATATTGTCTTAAAAGAAATATCTTATCCAACATTCTTTCAATATTTTAAAATGATTTTTCTCTTCCTATTATATTATCATTTACTTACTAAATATATTTCAAAATAGTAGAGTAAATATAATGCTTTTTATATGAAAAACATGTGAATATTGTACTAAATTATATCTATGTAATAATGGTGAAGTTGTTTTCATCGTCATAATCATTCACTTTGTAAAAAATTATGTGATTTGGTTAGTCATCGTTTTAAATCTCTCTCTTTCCATGTTAAATAAATTGTTGTATCATATTTATCTTAAACTTTTCTTTCTCAAGAACATTTTTTAGGAAGTGTTGCAATCAAGTAATCAAAGTCAGGTTTAATTCATATATCGACAATTTAATATAGTAAGAAAAAGGGTATTCATGAAACCGAGCAATTAGAAGAACAAGTTACTTATATTCTACAAAATCAATTTGAATTCAAAATTATATTCCATTCTTTATTTGTATAATTTATTTTCTATTTAAAATTTTTAAAAAATCGATAATAATAAATTTAATTTTAACTTTTAATTTTAATTTTAATATATAATTTATTAAAAAATTTAATATTATTTATTTTAATTATATTATTTAAAATAAAATTTTCTAATTTGATAAATATAAATAGACGAGTAGGTAATTTATATGTTTATAAATTATTTTATTTAATATTAATTAATTTCAAATTAAAATCTGATATAATAGTTTATATTTTATATTTATTATTTATTTTAATAAATTTTTTTATTTATCATAATATAATACAAAGATGAAAATGTGATTTTACATCATATATTTTATTTTTCAATATTTGTTAGAATAAGATAGTTTGATTCAATAAACATATATTTTATCATTTTGCCTATTGTTTTTACTTATTATAAATTATTTTTTCAATAGTTACATTAATATCATTTTACTTTCTAAACCTTTTGACTCGTATTTATATTATATAATTGGTGGTTTAGACATTCATTTCTGTAGAGGTAGGGGTACTGTACTGGTTTAGTGTACAAATTTGGTGATTAAAACAATCTTATTTTAGCTAAAGTAGTTTAAGAAGAAGGTAAAGTGAGTTATGGATGGATGAAGTGGAAAAAAATATTAGAAATTATAGAGAAGATATTGTGGAGGGGTTGTATGCATGCAGTGGCGGACGCACGTAGATTTTAAGAGGTGTAACCCTTTCACATTTAATAAATTATATTTTTTTTTTTATTTAACTAATATTTTTTAAAGATTTGAAATATACTATTCATTATTTTCACTAAAATATTTAAATTGTCTTATTAATTTAGGGTTTTAGATCCGCCACTTACTGCATGTATAATTGTGGTAGCATTGATCTAGTGTTGTTGTGCATTAGATTGTTGAAGATGTTTGAAGGGTTAGTTTTGTGAATTAAGTTTTGTGAATTGATCCCATGCTAGACCACACAGATTTGACGAGTCTTGATGTACCTTGCTTACATGTTGGCAATGGAAAAAAAGAAGATCTGGTGGATTTCCCACCCACATGATGCTTAGAAGATGAAAAAATAATAAACAAAAAAAGAAGGGCCCCTACCCCATAGATGAAGGGTGGTAAGTGTGAGAGTGAGGAAAGCACAATGATGAATTATGTGTTAGCCCCTCTCTATATTACCTCATTTCCCACTCTCCCACGTGCCAACCTGCCCCAAAGTTAACTAATATATATACATTTCCCTTTTTGCTCCCTCTCCCAGACACCCCAACCCTACCATAAAGCTAAACTTCTACATATCCCCAATATAACAAAAAAATAATAATATATCAACATATATATTTTCAATATACTCACGTAACATCGGATAAACGTATATAATTCATTCACCGTATTATAAATTAAATAGTCTAATCATTTCAAATTTAATGACCATTTCAAATTCTTTAATATTATCTCTTTATATAAGAATGAGGTTATAATATTATGTTAAATTTTATCCTAGACCAATTAATATCAAATAAAATTTTCTAATTAATATATAAATTATATTATTTAAACTGCTGTTAACGATGTGAGTTTTCTTCTAATATTCATCTTCTACGAATACATACTAAATCAAGTAACTCTATTATAATAAACATTGCAAAATTTGCAAATTAAAATAATTAATATAAGATTATTTTAATAAATAAATTATGAGTATCATATTAATGTCTTAAAATATATATATATATATATATATATATATATTTTAAGACAAAACCTTTTTTTTATGTATATATATTAATTTCAATATTCAATTTAGGAATGAGTTACATTCTTCTGTATTGAATAAAGATGAAAAAGTTAACTAAAAAGCCTATCCAATGTTTAAGTTTTTTTATTGAAGTATGACGTTGTTTTATAATACATTTTATTGTTTGTTTTGGTCCGGATTAAATAGATAGGAGAAGTTGGTTGAACATAAAAATCTAAATAAAAAAAAAATTATTGTATGAAAAATATGTTTCTCTAAAAAAAGATGTAATGAAGATGAATGCTATCTGCAATGTCAGGAATTAGAATTTTGGAATCATCACTTTAGAAGGAATTTTACTTAACCACTATGAATGACTCGAGCTAAATTCACAGTTACGTATTTTGTGGAGCCAAGGCTTCTAAATACAGTTCGATGCACCACCCAACACTTCAATAAATTTAAATTATAAGGATATGGGGAAATTTTTATCTTATCTTAACAAATATTAAACACAAAAATGTGATAAATTGACTGAATTAATATAAGTTAGAATGAAAACTAAAGTATAATTCCCTTTTTAATGATTTTAAATTTGTACTGATTATCAAACTTATATGAATATTTACATAATTATCATTCTAATTTTTCATTTTTTTACAATTTATTTATATTTAATATTTTCATCATGTTCAAAATTTATGTTCGAATACAAAAACATTTACAAGTTTTTTTTTTGTTTTTTTTTATCTTTTCATATTTTATCATATTTATTTTCATTTTATTTTCATATTTAGTTTATACTTAAAAAATCAAACTTATAATACAGTTTATACATAGAAATAAAAAATAATAAGTAATTTGTCTTTTAAATTATATTTTAATAAAAATTATGACTAAATTTATATATATATATATATATCATATTTTCCTATTATAAAAATACATGTAAATACTTCAAATCAAATTATTTTACACTTAAAATCAAGTATAAACTTATGTTAATATATAAAATGTTAGTATAAACATCACATCATGATATAAATTTATAATGTTTATGTGAATAATGGTTTTCATATAAACAGAGATAATATTACTAAAGATCAACTTAGCACTTTTTCATCTGTTAATAAGTGATTTTTGTGTTATTATAATGAAGTTAGAACAGCTGTAAAATTATGGTGCGTTAAGCCAAAACCTTCTATTAAAAGATTTGCATATGTCATTGTTGTAACCAAAGTCCATGATGTCCCAAGCTTTGAGGACAAGGTAAAACGTTGTTCAATCTTTTATGTTATACTTTTAATAAAATAATTTAGTTGAAAACGTGATTGTTCATAAAACTCACATTAATATAAACTTCTTCTTCTTTTTCTGATAATAACTGAACACGTTTCAATGTTGGGTTCAGATAATTGATTTAATGTGTATGAAAAAAAAAATCATAAATGTGTTGATCAAATCTTAAATATCTGAATTACTTTATATAAGTTAATGGTTATTGATTATTCCATATTGAATCTTTAATTATTTTAATATTTTCATATATAATATTTATATTAATTGAATTATGACAATAATTTAATTATTCTTAAATTAACGATATTAATATGCAATAGTAAGATATTTATAAATATATTACATATAAGACTGGCAAAATTAACATGATAACACTATTAATTTAAAAAAAATATATACTAATTTTAATATGAATTAATTTTTAAAATATAAAAAAATTATTTAATCCTTTTAAATAAGAGATATGAATCATAAAGATGGATTTTTAAAAATATTAAATGTGAAGGTTTTTAGTTTAGGAGAATAAAATTTTAGTTTAATAAGATTTTTAAATTTATAAAGAAAAAACTAGATATTTTTTTATTAAAAAATAAATATTACTAATTTAAATTTGTAGCAATATATTTAATTTTTAAATTAAGTTTTTTAAGAATTATTTAAAGGAAGAAATAAAAGGTAAGGGAAATTAATTTAGGTTAGAAGATTGTTTTTAGTTTGTGAAATTTAATTTATGGGTTGGTTTGGTTTAGAAAATGTTTTTTAATAACTCTAAATGAAGGTGTTTTAAAAATATACGTGATGATAAAAGTTATGATTTACTTTAAATATATTAGTATAGTAGTTATGATGATAGAACTATTTAGAATTGAATTATTGTTATGCTCTTAGATTTTACAGTAAAAAAAGTGTTACTTTGTAATTGAATTGAATTATTTAGAATTGAAATTTTTGTAATCTCTCTATATATTCTATTCTTAGTTTATGTCTTTATTTTTATTAGTTTATGTGTTTATTTTTATGATTTTTATAGTTATAACGATCCTTTATTGATACGTAATATAGAGTAATCCTCAAGATAATTCTAATAAATAAATAAATATATATATTATTTTATGTTTGATTTTTTTAGTTAAGATAGTGAGATTATTAAATAAATTATACTTAATTACATCATATTTAGATGGCGGAGATTAAATTATTCATTATCTATTTCTTTATTAAATTTTGATAAAATATTATTAATTTTAAATTATATTTTTTTATTAACAAAATTTGATCCCAAATTTTAAAAAATTGGTTACTAATATTTGATTAGGAATATCAAATTGCCTTTATAGTAAAAGTGGAAGGATAAATGGGAAGTTTCAATCTTGGTAACGATAATTAATATAATAAAAATCAATATTTGTCAATAAAAAAATAATTTTGATTTATTTTATTAAACACTAATTGAATGTAAAATAAACAGATAAAAATTTGTTGTTGGTGGGATTAATTTTTTATATGATGTGATTTTTTTTCTTGGAAAGATGTGATTTAATAAAACGCTATCTTTTTAAAATGTTCTTATTTTTATAATTAATCTAAGTATTTTTAAAGGAAAGAAAAATATAGAAAAAAATTTATTATTTTTTTATTTTATTCTGAAGATGAAATTAAAATATTTATTAAATATTAAATATAAAAGAAATTAATACGAATCAATTTTGAAAGTTTTTATTTAATTGTGCTTAACATAGAGGAAAAATTGAAATATGTATATACAATTATAACGGGATTTGGGTTTTTTCAATTAATAAATATTAAATTATTCTTAACAGGTGATGTTATTTATTAGAAAAATATTAATTAAAACAATATTAGAGATATCCGTTAACAATATTTATTATGGTGATATTAGTCTAAATAATTTGGCGACTGAACATTTCCATCGCTAAACTGCGTCATCATATTAATGACTTATTAGCGACTGAAAAGTAAAGGAATGTTCTAAATTAATTAATGTTTTGAGGCCATATATTATCTCTCACAATTCGTTTCAGCTTCTGTGATTCACCAAAAACGTAGCGACCAAATAAATCTGCGGCTATTTAGCGAGTGAAATGATTTTCATTTCTAAAAATTTGCAACAATGGTCACTACTTGCTTTATTGACTATTTTGATAATTTTGTAATTAAACATTTCCGTCACTAAATTATGAGGGTTTTTTTTTAATATATATATATATATATATATATATATATATTTCATTTATCTTATACATGTTTTTTAAGAATGTAAACAATATAACTTATTTATGCACTATTTAAGTTTGAATGTTCATTTTAATTTATTTGTTTAAATAATGGTTAATCATCATTTCACTTATGGAAGTTAAGGAATAAACGTATCCGATTCTAAAGATATGCACTTATTTATTTTACATAGAGAGTCCTTTAATTTGACTTTTAAATGCATGATTTTTTAAATGTATGTACGAAGCCAATTTATATTTAAGATTACTTTCATTCATGATGAATAAAATTTCACTTTTTAATTATCTCTTCATTTTATATAAATATTTTAACTTTACAAATGATTCTGTTTACTAATATTAAAAATGTGTAATTGATAGGCTCCGAATTTAAAGTAAGTTTCATATTTTTAATTATATGATCAAATATTGCTTTCAGTACCTAATGAAATGGAACAAATTATCAAAATTAAAAAGTAAAGTACAGAACTTATGTCAGTACAACCTAATTGGTCACTAAAATCTAAACTTCTACAAGTATTTATGAATAAACATGTCCAAAACATACTTTACAACTATAATGTTGAAAATAGTGTATTTTAAATAGGAAGGAAAAAATAAAATTGGAAAAAGTGTATTAATTTTGTAATTTAAACAATGAGGGGGAGATCACATGCAATAGTCCTTCGTAAATCTGTCTTAGCTATAAAACGTTTAGTTTATTTTATTTTTCTTAATAATAAATATGAAAGAGTAAAAAATAATATTATCTCATAAATTTAAATTAGATATTATGTTCTGTTATGTTATTTTTAAATTTAATTAAATTAATAAGTTAGTAAATAATATAATACATGCATGCGTTATAAAAAGTTATACTCATGAAATGTTTGAAAGGCAAAATGAAAATAGAATATGAGCCAATAGAGAAAAGGAACATTAGAAAATCTCATTACTTTTCTTCAATTAAAATTTATTTATTTATTCTATTTTAATTTTCTGTCCACCTTTAAAATGCAACATTAAATTGATAGTATTATATTAGGGCATGAGTTTTCACATTTTTCACTTGTCCACGGGCGCGCACGTGCGACTGTAATTATTACACACCCACATTCATATACTGCATGCTCGTTCCTGTAAAAGAAAAAAGTCAATATTAATTAAAATTAAAATATTAAAGAAAAATAAAAAAATATTTTCACCATCTCAATTCTCAAACCCACTGGGTCCCTCTCATCCCAATAACGTCATCCGTTATTTTCCCTCCCTTTCCTCAATCTCATAACGGATTTTCCCACCCTTCAAAACCCCGTCCCCACCCTCTGTCTAAATTACTCTTTTCTCCTCCTCGCTTCTTATTCTTCTATTCATGTACAAAAGACACACCAAAACAAAGTCAAATGTTTCCTCATATTAAAAAAATATATAATAATTTAAATTTAATTAAAATCTCCAAAAAAACTAAAAAAAAAAAATTATAATATACCAAAGTGGGAAATAATTAATAAAGGGTTAACTCTTTTAAATTTGTTGGTGATAAGTTCCATTTTTAACGTGTATGTATGAACAAAATTTGTTTAAAAAAAAATAAATGATGTGTTTATAAAATAAATGTTGAATTATGATATGATAATAACGTTGGTTTGTACTAAAATAGAAAGATTGAGAATAACGAAAATTAGGAAGGGTAAAGTGGTAATTTAAAGTGGTGAAGTTGTTTATATATAGCTGCCGCTACGGAGATTGAGTCCTAAGTCCTCAATCTCACAAGACGATCAAAAACAGTTTCCTTGCTCCTGCTTTCAAAACCGTACCTCATTCCTTCTCCAATGGAAGACGAAGTTAACAGAGAACTCGACCTGCTCCCACCGTCGCGCTCCGAATCCTCTCTCCTCCGCCTGCGCTCGGCGGTGTCCTCCTCCTCAACCACAGACTGCGGCGGCGCCCCGTCGCTGGACCTGCAGCTGTCGATCAGCGTGCGTCCGCCGGCGGCGGTGCTGATGTGCGACGGCGTGGAGGCGCTGAAGTGGCAGGCGGCGGAGCAAATCCGGCTGGCGGCGATGGAGAAAGCGTACGCGGAGCGTGTGCGGGAGCTGACGCGGCGGGAGATGGAGATGGCGCAGTCGGAGTTCGCACGTGCGCGGCAAATGTGGGAGCGTGCGAGGGAGGAGGTAGAGCGAGCGGAGAGAATCAAGGAACGCGCGACCAGACAGGTGGATTCCACGTGCATGGAGATCACTTGCCATTCCTGTAGGCAAAGGTTCAGACCCGCTTGATCCCACCAAACACCACTCCATCATCCATCATCGCTTTTCCCTCTGTTTCCGTTTTCTGTTTCTCTAACCAACCAACCACAATAACACTCCCCTTAATTAATTAACCGTTTTTCTCTTCATCACTTAACTACTCATAAAACATATACATGCGTGTCTCTCGTGCCTTAATCTTCAATTTAATTCCATGTTTTTCATTTCGAAGATACATGTGTTTCGCGGTTACCAGACAGGACAATTAATACTTACGTACGCGAGTGAGGTCCTGTGATGTGAGCGGATGGAGATTGAAGAGTAAACACTGAACCCAGTTTCTTTAAATTTTCTCTGCAATCTTTTTCTTTTACCTTTTTTAGTTAAAAGGATAAATCACAGTCCAGAATTGAACGAGTGTGGTCGTAACCACTGCGGACCTGTAGTTTTCATCTTTTCATAAACGTCTTTTATAATTATTGCTCTTATTACATATCTCGAGGATTCCAACCCAGATATTACCGCAACTTCTCAATTTCTCCTCATCATTGAATGCACAAAAATAATATTGTCCAAGAACAAGGACGATCTTCGCTCTAAATCATTAGATTGCTGTCCTCCATTCTATCTTATTCATCTGCTCTACAGTACGGTACGTTAGTATTGTATTGGTATTGGTATTCGTAGAATCGTATTGGTATTGGTATTTCCCTGTTAAGCAAAATTAACAGCACTTAGTATCAATTATGTGTTAGGTTTGTGTTATGATATCCTATATCTTGTATATTATATAAATATATACAGTACTGAAACTGATCGCGAATAACGGAATGGTGATAAACTTGGTGAGACAAGACCCAAGTTGGGAACTTCGATGACGATAGAACAAATGAATCGGAACAAAAAGCATAGTGTAGCACCAATCACAAAGACTACATAGCTGTATCCACTTGTATTCAACTTCTTAACTTTTGCACATCACAGACCGAACACCCACTATCCCTGTCCATTTTGGATCGGATTACTGACTAAAAGCATCAATCAGAACAGTGAACAGTAGTCCTCCTTTTCGAAGATGTTGCAAGACTGGAATTAGCTTGATATGTCGGCAACCCTTTTTTTTCTGTACGAAAAAAAAGGGTTTAGATTAGTGAAAGTAAGGATAGAAACACTACAATTTTTTTTATCTATGAAAAAGTTATGTATATATATCACTATCTACAATCCTGATATCCCATATTCAAGTTCCAACTTTGCAACAAGTAGTAAAGCAAGAGAGTCAATTATCGTAGTTTGCGATTCTCAAGCAACCTCTGATCTGAATAATATAACACTCAGATACGTACAGTGAAAAGGGTCAAGGGTGTGACACAATAATACAGTAACCACTTTGATTCTATTATGAACTGAAAAAGTATCCAGTGGGCGCAAATCATAGACTTTGGGAAAAGTACGTTTGAGAAACGTTAGGAAGGCATGAAGTCGCAATCCTGATAAGTCAAATTTGTATCTAGTCTTCGATTTATTTCCTTTTGATTTTATTTTATTGCTTAATAATCTAGATATTATGGGTTCATGAATTGCCTTACTAACTAACTACTAGTGGTCTTTGTTACCAACTATTGCACGACAAGCTTCAAAAGTAAGTTACTGCCTCGGTGTCCTTTTTATTCCACATCATTTATATTGTATTATTTTATATCATTTTTTAAAATAATAAAAGGATAGACATACATTCTAATTTTTATTAGTTATTTTTCAAATAAGAAAGGGCAAAAAAAATCATGTAAAAGATTTAATATATAAACGGTGATCATGCCACAACGTTATTAATTGTTCTGATTCTTTCTGAATGTTGGTCTAACAAAAATGGCTTCTTTTCTGGTCTAGGGTACTTAAAATCAGCATTGTTTAATGGCACTGTTTTCTATATATAGTAGAATCATTATCATCCGTATGTTATTATCATCAAAATCAGATCTTTGTTTGCGGCTAGTTGCGCAACAGCTTCAATTATGAGTATAACAAAATAATTATAGTCTTCTTGTCCATGAGGAAATAAATCTTGGGTCCTTCTAGGTTCTTTTTGAAATTTGGAAAGGGGAGGGGGCGCAAAAACTTCAAAATCAACCACAGAAAAACAATAATGCTTAATTTTTTAATACAAACTTAGATAAAACATTCATCACCTTGGTCATGAATCATGATCAAACCGTACTCCGACATATGTCCAGCTGAATCACAGTTACATTGTCTTATATATTTTATTTGGTTACAATCATGGAAATGCTAGAACAATCAATCAATTTCGTTCAGAAAGTCGATAGCACGATAAAGATGTAGGACATATTTTCCGATCCATCAAACTAGTCATCATGACAAAACCTTAACATTTGTCTTTTCAGGTTGTCCGCATATAATTGTCAAGCGATACTGTTTTGCTTGGATTGAGGAGAATCATATGTATATATACACGATGTTTACACATGCATGAACCATCACATACACAGAAGATATCGCCTTTTATTATTTCATTGTTAATATCTGGGACAACCAAATCTACATCGGCATTGCAGGGATATGCAGTGCACAGTACACAACACCCGTACTTATGATTAGTAAATTTCCATGGAGTAGTGATATTCATCACCCCATTTTGGGGTGGATTGAGGTGGAAATATATCGGAAAGGGATTGAAAGGAAACAAGGAAAACAGTAACAGATGATGTGATAAAAGATCTGAAGAGAGAAAAAAAAAAAAACGACTACATGATTCATTTCTGTAACACTGTATTTTGCCACGTATCATATATAAGTTCAATCAACAAATAGTCTGGTTTAATTATTTAGCACCATTTGAACTACTAGGAAGTCGAAAAGATCTAGTTAGCTAGGTATTTGTTAGGTTATAGCAATGAATCTGCTAGAATCCAAGCTTGTCAATTACTTTTGGAGAGGAGAGGGAAGTGATAATAATTAAAAAAATAATGAATGTTCATCTTGTCATGTGAAGATTCAGGTTGAGCAAAGATGATATAAAGTCGTTCCTGACATAAAGGAGGAAAATATTTCCCAAAACGAGGGAACCGTTTTCCATCTCTATCTAGGCAGGAAGAAGAAAAGGAAAATATGGAACGGAATGAGGAAGATTGTTCAATCAAATCATTTAACCAATCAGGTAAAAAAGGTAGCTAGTTTTTGGAAAGTATTGGAAAGTTCTGATCCTGCTAAACTAAAACTCTTGTAGAGTCACACCATCTGAGATTATTGTGGAGCATCCTTTAATTCCATTATTGGACTTTCCAACTATTTGCTCTCAGATGCTTAATTACCACATTCATGACGAAAGAGATAGAGTGAAGTTCCTGTTACGGCCACGTACATCTTGTCGCCTAGGGATGTTTACAATTCTATAACTTCTTCATTTATATATATACATACATATATATAATTAATGATCATAGCTAGGTTTATTCATTTCATAATATATACATCGATCATAGAGAGAACGGGATAGGGGCATGTGGCATGGTGCATAAGAAGATCAGAAACAGTTATATGCATCACCTTTGTCCTATTATTAATCATACGAAAATGTTTCATATTAAGATACCCACAATACTCATAATATCATATTTACTTTGAGTTTAATATAATTATGTGGGTGTTTTAAAATAAACGAATGTTAATCATATTTATGATATATCGGGTTGATAGTATGTCTATGATCTGAGTTTGGCAATTCCTTGTTCTGGCGAGTGTCCAAATTCCAATATTGGGTGGCTGAGATTTTAAGGTGAAGTACATAATTTCATTGTATTGATTTATATTAATGAAATATGTGATTAGAAGAAATATATCTTACTAAATACAGTTAATCCTTCTTTTTACAAACATTACTCGTTGATAAAGATTCTTCATATTTTCACCAATATACGATGATTATTAAAAATAAATAATTAGATAGATAATATCCAATGAACCCTAAATATCTTATCTTACATGAGACACCCTAAATATAATTGGGTTGGTCCAACTTATTGATATGAAGTAGTTTTCAAAACAGTGTTTAACATGAATTAATGGATCGTAGGCAAAAGGTATGATTTTCCTCATCTTCTTCTTCATTTGGACGTATTCAGAGTTAGAGTGGTTGCAGATGATCGAACACTTGTCGCTTATTAAACAAATATCTATGAAGTTCCTTCATCTTCAAGTTCTAAAAATACCTTTTTTTTTCTAATATGTAACGTTAAGTAGTTTTTCTTTCTGAATATGAAAAATACATTATTGGAACTAGATTAAAATGTAAAGTAACGTTATATTTATAAGTTTGAATTATAAAAGAAAAATATCATTCATACCATTTATGATATTCTAAGCATTCCATTAACTATTTTAATGTTCCAACTAAAATACTTACAAGTATAATCTGAAAAACTCCAAATTTTGCAAAAATTATAAGTTTGGCAAGGTAAATACATTAAAGCGGACAAAAATTTAGCACATGGTAATACTCTAGTTGGTGGTGAACTCGATTTTAAAAACCCTTTTATAGCTTATTTGTGATATAAATGTTATAATTTTGAAGGTGTAGATTATTGATAAGTTTTTGCAATATTTGGATTTTGACAGGTTTTTAGATTAATTTTTTCTATGCTCTGTTATATATATTTTTTCAAATACACAATCAAACACACAATCAGTGATATATAAGTTTATGAATTATTTAAAGTTTTTTTTGGTATTAGGTATTTAAAAACAAAAGAAATGAGCTGAAATAAGAGAATTGATCTGATTTATTTTAAGAGATTAGAAATAGAAAGAGAGATTAAGTAGTAATATAATTATATTGTGAAGATTTGTAAAGAAAGTAGTTGTCTTGTTTTATCTAATTGATGACGTAGGGGAAAACACATAATTTTGTATGTAATATAATTATATAATCCTTTATATCTTTTTTACATAATTAATTATGTGGGTTGTTTTAGAAAAAAATTATTTTTTTAAACATTTATTTATTTATTTATAATATATATATATATATATATATAATATAGTTATTATGTTTACGAGTAATATTTTTATATAATTAAAATAATAAATAATTAAAAAGTAATATTAAAAAATAATAAACAAATATTAATAATTAATAATCAATAAAATCATTAATAATACTATTTATTTTATTTTATTTTATTTTCTTATTATTATTATAATAATAATTAAAAATATTAAAAAAAATTAAATAACTATTAATAATAATTATAATTATTTAATTATTATTTTTTTTCTTTCTCTAAATTTAAATAATTTAATTTTAATATTTTTTTCTTTTACACTTCTTCAAATTTACATTAGTTCAAATAAAACATATCAGATGGAGAAAAAAAATCACTGGTTATTATAATTTCATCATTTTTTATTTTTGAAAATATCATTATTTGTTTATTTTATAAAATAGACAATGACTATGTTGCCCTTAGTGAAAGCAAATGACTGTGTTGTCCCTGTTAAAAGTAAATGTCTTTGTAGATGTGATTGATGAAGGAACGTACAAATAGAGAGAAGAGAAGAGAAGTGAAGAAGAGACGAGAAGAAGAGAAGAGAAAAAAGCATTGAAGTAAAACAAGTTATTATTTAACTTCTAATTAACACATCCATAACAATTAATGAACATAAGACTACAGATAAAATAAGTTATTTCTAACTTTAATAAATTTTTTAATAATCAAAATTAAAATTCTTTCATTTTCAATATGTATTTAAATCAAATTTTTTTATTAGTTTAACGTAATTCGTAAATTACTATCTCAACCTTCGTTTTAGATAAAAAAATTAGGCCCTAACCAAACATGAAGCTGTTCTCACAATAAAAATGAAGCCATGTTTTCAACTATTTGGTTGGACCCTGCAGTGATGTGTAATCAATTCATTCTCAAACATGGCAATATTGGGAATTCACAAATGTTATTCCCTTTCTGCAAATCTCGTCCTTCATTGGTATCATTGCCTATATGAAGCCTTACACAAAACTATACAACACTTTGGAAGCATGCTTTGATTTGATGTAATAGTAAGCATTTCCTTATATGTACTCTATTGTAAATACCATTTGTTCTTTAAATTTCTTTAACTGGGATTTATCTTCTGTGTGCTTTCAGTTGACAATGGAAGTCATTCTCTCCATGGTACTAAAGGCGATAAAGTAAGGTTACGGAGTGAGTTCCTTTGTCTCTTCTTTTTGTTGTGTTTGTGATAGTGGGTAGGTGTAACTGTTAATTATCAAAATATGAATACACGAGTTTCTGCACTCCTTGGTGGGTAACTCCATATGCTCCTTTTGTTGTGGGTCTTATGAATACACGAGTTACCTGTATGATTGGTTTGGTTGCAAGATCAATGGATCTGAAGTTTTGCCTAATTTTTAGGTTTCGAATTGCATGTCTTGATGATCAAGGAATGTAGTTTTCTTCTTGAAATGTATGTTTGTACTTCTGTATCTCTGTTTTTACTTTCTTCGATGTTTTCTGATTTCTTTTTCTCTTTTGTTGTATTATGTCAATGAAATGTGACATTGGTAGAATGCTCAGCACAGAAGAAAGTTACCTGTTATTCGTATTTATCTTTAATTGTAAATATATTGCAGAACAAGTCATTAATAATATTAGATTTATTACAAGGAGATTAGGTGATTCAATTTGTCTACTTGATGATAACTTTATTTATATATTGATGTAATTATGGACTAGAAGAGTCCATATGTGGAGGATTGATATCAGCGACATGATGAGTGACTAAGAGAAAGAGAAGAGAGTTCAAGAGGTTAAGAAAGTTTTTAAGAATGTCTTAAAGAAAAAGTCAAAAAAATTTCTAGATCTTAACTAAAATCAAGACAAGAGAGTTATATAAGAGACATGATGAGAGGAGACATGATGAGAGGTTAAGAGAAAAAGGAGTCCAAGAAGTTAAGAAAGTTTTTAAGAGTGTCTTAATTAGAAAAAGGACCAAAAAAATATTCTAAGTTTTAAATAAGACAAGAAAATTTAAGAAATAATTGCATCAAGTTAGACAGAATTAATCCTACTTTACATAATATGTTAGTACTAATTAGGTTAAACTCTCTTATTTGAATTAGGTCTGTATTAAACTTTCCTAAATAATAAGGTTTGTATACTAAACTTTCCTAAATAGTTTGTTTGGATTATATGTTTAGTTTGAGATGTAACATTTGATAAGGGTGTTATTTAATAGACACATTCTTAATATTTTACTCCTTTTATAAATGAATTCATGTAATTATTTTGATAACTTTGAATGGAATAGAAACTTAAAAAGAGTATGATTTTTTTATTTTGAAAAAATTTTACTTTTGGAAATATTTCAAATAATGAGTCTCTTTCTTACTTTACTTTATCTCATGTTCACCTATAGCACCTAGACAAGGATCAAAGTTCAACCCTTAGTGCTCCTAATCTTGAAACCTTCTTTAACAATCCATATATAACTTTCTTTCTTTTTAGTCTTTTCCTTCCTTCCATCTATCTCCTCCTCTTCTTCTTTTTGGAGAACCTTACTTAATACTTCCTCACCCATCTATATTAAGAACCAAACTTGTACAAGCCACCACACCAAGCCAAAAGCCAAGAACCAAATCAAAAACCAAACCAAAAACCAAGAACCAAGTTCAACCTCACCAAGAAACCACAGCAATAGCTCATGGCCATCCTTGTTTTCACCCACCAAAAAATTTTCTATAATTCAAACCATACACCATTGCCTTCCCCATCAATTCTGCACCTTAACCCCACAAAGAACCAACGTTTCAACCTTGAACTTACCTAGGGAACCAATCCTAGCTTCCGTCCAATCAAGATTCATCCTCAACCTTCAAGGTTCAACCAAGAAACCTCCATGAACCTCACATATTTCCTTGGAACGAACCAAACTGCATTCTTCATCCTTCCTTACCTTGACTGAATTATAGTCCCTCCATTTTCACACAAAGAAGCCACTAGATGCAAAGTTCTTCTTCCTTCATCTTCTATGTGTTTGAGCTTGTAGTGAAAAAATCCCAACATGCAAGTCCTTGGAAGATTTCCATTATGTATCTGTGGCTATTAGTGTAGATTAGCTTGTGATTAGAGGAGTTGTTACAGATGGAGGTATATATTATTATGTCTCCTTCATTGCTAAACACGCGAGTTAAACCTAATTCCTTAAGAAAATCAAGATCAACAAAGTCTAGGAAACCTTTATCAATGAGTTAAAACAACAGATCGAATTGTGGGTTTGACACCACGTTTTGACCCAAAACATTAAAACTAAGACTCTGAATCATATACTTGTGGTCCTCGCATAAACCATTTTGGACCAGTGTGAGACTTCATTACTCACTCAGTTTTCCAACATCAATTACCCGTCTTCCCTTGTCTCTTTTTGCTTCCATTCTTATAACAATATAAAGCTTTGAGAAAGGTACTAACTGAATGTTCAAAACTTTTTTTTCTGAATCATTCATGGATAGGTAGTTCAGAGAAGGTTCGGAGTGATGGTGAACATGTTGTATGCATTATGCATTTTCTATCTTATGATCCTTGTGTTTCACATTAGTTGCAGAATCCTACATGAAACTCTTATATTCTTGCTGAAAATATGAGTGGAAAATGCTATAACTTAAAGCAACAAATTTTGGCTGTTGCAACTTTTATATGGTTGATTTTTCGTGTTTATGTCAACCAGCATGATTTTCAATGTGGATTCTATTCACAATCTTAGATAGAATTGCTTTTGCAACACGTTTCTATTTTCCTCGGGGCAACATGATCCATAGTAGCATACAAAATATTGAAACATTCTGACCAGTTACTTAAAAAGTCTATTAAGATAACCCGTATTTACTCACACTTATTATCATTTGAACCACTAATTGAATATGTTCGCTTATGCTAGATCGTCAGGGTATTGAAATTGAAATATAGTTTGTCCATTGGCACGTTTAGGGTGAACAATGCTAATTGATTAGTGAGTTTTGTATATCTTTTGTAACAAAAAAAATTAATACTACTTCCCTATGGTACTACCCACCTCAAGAGGGCAGAATCTTGTGGAATTTGATAGACCTCTGATTCTGAAATGCCATAACTTCCCTTTAGAGTTCAACAAATTCTCATCACACAAGAACTCCCATGAAAACCATTTCTCTATGATACGATCTACATCATGTACTATTACATCTGAAGTATTCCCAGCTCTAGCTAGTACACTGGCAGTGTAAATGGACCCCATCCTGCCTGGTGACTCTGGGGAATTCCCACTGGGTCCATCTACCACCATGACATCCCAGTTCTTCACATACACTTCTAATGGCAAGTTTTTCAGTGCAAGCTTGCATTTTGATTTTTGAAGGAATCTAGGATTTGGTACACATGCAGCCGGGTTCTGCCTTGCGTGCTTGAGCAGTTTGTAACCTGCTTTAGTTGGCATCTTATACTCAAGTTTGTATATCTGAGTGTTGGAGTTTATCCTTACCTTGTTTATTTTATCAGGGTCATCATCAAGAAAGATGGTGCTACCAGCAGCATTCATGTTTGAGAGGACGAGGTACTGGGGTTGAAACCCAAATATAAGGAGGTTGCACGGGGATTTGAGAGCAATGAGATCTGAAAGAACTTTGAATTCTTTCTCAGTCAGGGTGGTTGTGATGTTGGGAGATTTTCTAGGCTGATCTGAGGATCCAGGTGTGCGTGACTCAATTTTGTTGCAGGTGGACAAACGTGAAGAACAATTGTGTTGAGGAACTGGAAACAAAGCAGATATCCCAGTGGAAAAGGATGAAGTCTTGACATTGAGGCTCAGAAGTCTGAGGATTGATATGATTGAAAGGATCAAAACAAGGATGGGGATGAGTTTCTTTTTGGTGAGATTCATCCCTTTCATTCCTTGCCAATATTTGTGAATACAAGTTTGATTTTCTTGTGCTCGAGATGTGAGTGAAGGAGAAAATTGAACTAGAGGTGATAGGAGAGGACGAAAATGAAGTACATCTGGGGGCATCTTAATTTTTTTCTAATGCTCCTTTACTCTCCCCTTTGAGCGAACTGCTGTTACATTACATCCTTCTCAGTGTTGTGAGATTTTGATGATAATAACTGTTCTTTTGTGGTCCTTTGCGTCTTATTGAGTAGGGAGGAAGGGATGTCTTTGCTTCTGTTATAAGTGTCACCTTTCTTTTCATCCAGCTGCTGCTAGCTACCTAATTGTTGTGGTTACAGGTTAAGCTCTAGAAATTTAGTTACATGTCTCATTTAGAAACATATTTTCTTTTGAATCTTTTGTTTGGGTGCTGACATACGTCCTTAAGTTTGGTTTGTGGTCATATTTACTTTTTGGATGCTTGTTTGGTGAGCTTGAGTAAGCTTTAAGATGGCTAGCTGGTTGGTGAGGTTTCTTTAGAAACTTTAGCACTTGACTCAAGAGTTTTCTGTCATTTCATATATTATGATTTGAGATTTTTTTATGGTGAGCAATGATTGATTATTATTTACATTTCCCTTTCGGATGTTAGATTTTTCACTTACAAACTGAATGCTCAACTAGCGAACTTTGGCATAGGAAAATCGACCAGGGTTCAAATATCTTGTTTCAACTAGCTCAACGAAATACATTTTTTACCATAAAATAGGTTGTTATGTCTAGGAACAAATACTTAATAGGATCACTTAATGCAACAAGTAGCCAAAGCCTGTGTTGTTATCAATCCACGATCTGAGAAATCATCTTAGTTCTGAAATTCAAGGTGGTACACATGGAATAAATATATGCTGAAGGGGATTAATTTAAAATTTCTAAAGAAATGTTTCCAAAAAATCTCTTGATAATCCTTTTCAAGGTGGCTTCGTGGAAAATCCCAGACCAAAAACTATAGCACTTTAGACTGATATAATAACATAGGTCGAAGATTTTGTAATTTGCATCATCCTGACATAATATGGCCTTTTGTAAATTCGTTTTTGGATACAACACCAATGTTTGAACAGCAAACGATTTAAAATTTTCCGAGTTTTATGTCTGTGATTTTAAATTCTTTATTTTTTTCCTAATTTTAATTCTTAGTTTTTTAAAAAACATGTAATTTTACTTTCTTATCATTAGTTTATCAGTAAGTTACGAATTCTATGTTCAGGCCCAATATATATTAAATATTGATTACTGTTAATGAACAGAAAACTGATTATTTAAAATTTATTATTCTCTTCAAAGTTGGAACTGTATATCCTACAAAAAATATTGGGAAGCTTGATTTAAAAAAGAAAATTAAAAAGTGGAAGATAGAATAAGATTTCCAATCTGGAACCTCAGCATTTCATTCCGATTCATTGAATTATGCAGTTACACATAATCATTCAGTCATTTGTTTTATGTTTATGTCTCTGTTTGTTTAGTCATATTTATATTAAAGATAGGAGTTGGCATCTCTAAACGGCCAAAAACCCCTCTGTCTGACTTAATAAAGAAGATAAATATATATATATTGGTGTTGAAATTTTTATGCTTTTCTAATAATTTTGAAACATTATCATTGGTATATTCTGAAGTGAGAACACTACCCAGGAGGACGAAAATACCCCTTAACAATAACATATTACGTTGCCGGAAAAAATAGCCTTCTTTGTGGATTGTGCGCGCGACATTTAGCGCCACATCGGGAATACTTTAATAATTTTCCTTCCAATTTTGAATTCAATATTATCCACATAGTAATATGCCATTTTTTACGAATACAAGTGTTTGTTTTTCATTTCATAAAATCATAACCCTATTGCCTTTCCTTCGGTGAAGACTCTAAAATAATTTTTGATACCAAAGATTAATATGTTATCGGATAAATTTGTCATTAATGAAAATATATACTCAAATCTCATAAAAATATTTTTATCAGTAATTAATAAGAACAAATATGTCAAATGTATAAACGTATAAAACAGGTAATCAAATAATTATTAACACTATAATGAAAAAATTATTAAATTCTAGTTAAATATATTAAATAAAGGTCATAAATTTTATAAAAATCATATAAATAGATAATGAATATTAAATATGAACAAAATTTTTCTTAAAATATAGTAACTAATTTTTTTAAATTATATATTAATTTGAATATCATAATATAATTAACAAATACATTTTTTATTGTGAGTTATGAAATATTTGAGATTCTAAAAGATTGAAGAGGATTATCTTAAAATATTCGATTTTAATAGAAACAATTTTTATTATATTATAATTTTATTAGCAAATTTTTTACACTAGTGATATGTATTTTTTAAGAATAATATATACCATTTTTTAAGAAAGATATACCACTTTTAAATAAACATAATGTGAGTTCTATTCGGAAAGTTGAATTGCTTATAAACATACATATAATCATGATTTAAAAAATATATTTAATTAAGATGACTAAGAATTAAGTAGATAAATAGGGGAACAACTAAACAAATTAAATAAACACTACAAAATACTTCCCATTACTAATAACTTAAAAATTTAAAGTGTCACAAATATCAAGTGTTCAGATTCAGTATTTGTTTAATGAAATAAAAAATTAGTGTACATTATATTATGATAGTTTTTAATGACATATATTAACATTTAACATCATGTTTATTAATATAATATATAATATTTTCAGTATTAACAATTTAGTGTTTTTTTAAATTAAATTAATTAAATTATTTTTTTTATTTTTACTAAATATGATGGTTTAATTAAAAAATATACTTTTATCTTACAAATAGTAATTTGGGATCAATTATAATATGTGTATTAATATATTCTTAAATATAAAATAGTCAACTCAACTCTCAAAATCAGGTTAAATTGATCTATTTTTACATTGCTCTGCAAATCCTAACTCAATTCATTTATTGAGTTCAGAAAGATTTTGTCCATTAACTAATTCATTTACAAGAGGTCGAATGCCATGATTTAACCAAACTCTTCCAATAAAGTATATGGTTTAAGATTTTAATTACATATAAATTTTCATTAAATTCAATAATATTTAGCTCAATCCTAGTTTAACTCAAAAAAGTTTAAAAAATCAATTTTTTTTCTTGGATTTGAACCTCAATGTAGAAACCCAAATTCAATCCAAGCTTTTTAACCTACCCACTTTTTGGTTGAGTTCGAGTATGTTGTTTTGAAACTAGTCGTGAATTAAATATGTGTTTGCTCATATGTTGATGATTCAAGTCTAGTAATTGTATGCTCACAAGAATATGTATTAGTTGCGTATGGTTGAATAATTTCTAACATGTTGCCAAATACATTAAAACATATTGGCATCAGAATCTTCAATTTAATGTGAAAGCAATATTTTAAGCTTTAGATGGACACAAGAGAAAATATCAAACGTATACAGAAATTTAAGATTTCTCTTTTAGGACTAATTTATTATACGAGGATAGATTATTACCAAAACTATGTCTTATTGCCCAAAACAACACATTTTCATATGATTTTCTTCATTATTTCTTAAAGTTAACGAATGGCTCTTTAATTCCTTGCAAGCATGCAGCCAGAGTAGCACATTTTTCTAAGGTGCTAATTTCATCTCAAGAATCAATTCTAGACAAACGTTGAAATAGTGATAATGGTTTTGCTGTTAACCATAATCTCTGGAATCATAGTTTTATTTTGAACTTGATCTCATCATGCATGGAGTTGTAGACCAAATTTCATTCCCAGTCAATTTCGTTCAGGTTTTTTGCCGGGATTTCATCTTTATGTCTAGCAGATGCTGAAAGTAAATTAAGAGTCTCTTTCAAGTAGTTAACTAAACAACTTTCCCAGTAATTAAGGAAAATTAGAACAGTAACTCTGATATAATGCTTAGCAGAAAAGATTCATTCACAGTTTCCTTGGAATCACACATGACATGAGGCCATGGTTTTGTTGAAATTCCCCCATTATTGTCAAATGGTCATTTTCCATCCAAAATATAAAATTCCCATTGTGACGTTACTCTGCCAATAAACACAAATGGTGATGCCTTTGCCATTGGAAAGCCTCACCTAAAAACTCTCACTCATTACGTGTTCTTTACCTCCATTAATAGAGTTAGGAATCAAAGCAAGGTTGAAATTTTAATTGAGGCCTAGTCTGAAAACCAATAATAGTAGGTACAAAAGTATTATTCCGGAGAATCATTTGCAAACCTTGCTTATGGGAATAGAAGATACCACCAGTTCATCATCACCTACTATCCTAGAGGGTTGCTATTGTCCTTGTCGGCTTAATCATTTTCTTTTAGTTTGTTTAATATTTGATAATTAGATTCACATCTTCAACAAGAAATGTCATCTAAGAAAGTTTGGCTGGACCAGGTCCTCCTTTCACATACGCTTTTTTCTTCATATTTTTTACCCTTATTCTTCTTCATTTTGTAGGTGAGTTCTTTTTTGACCATGGTACCCCCATTATAATTAGTAGGACTCATTACCCTTAAGCAGGTTTTCAATTAGTTTGACTTCATGACCTTGGCCACCCCTTCTTCTGTTAATGGGTGTATGTTGTCCTATTTTGCTAGGGGAAGAAATTAGAGTTGTATTTGGACACTAAAAAACAACTACTACCTTTTGCTTCTTTAAGTGGTGAAGACTGGAGACAAATATTGCCATGGGAACAAACAGCGAGGAGCATGGAGGATCTGGGGTAAAGTTATCAAAACTCAAGGCTGTATTCAGTTTATGTTTCCTATTAATTACTTGTTGATTTTATTTGAACTGCAAAAGCTTGAATAATCCTATCTATACCTTATGTCAGGTAATTTATCAGGAAATGGTAGAAGATGAAGCCAAGGACATTCGGAATGTTCCTGTAGGGTCTATACACAAATTAATAACAGAGAATACCAAGTCAAACAGTATGGTTATAAAGGTAACTAGCAAACTCTCATATTCCTTGTTTCTTGTACAGACGTATGATGTTATATATTCCATTGAAACTTAACCAATAGCTTTAATTGGTACCAAAACAGAAACCACATGTGGTGATTCCTCCTCATATCATAGCAGAAGCCATATCAACGATCCGTGATATTGACATTAGATGGTCAGGTCCAATAACACAGAAAGAAATGGAATATGTTGAACAGTATGTCTTGGCAAAGTACCCTGAATATGCTGGCCTAATTGAAGGGGATGGGAATGGTATAGACTTGTCTAGCTTTATCATCAATGAGGAGCCTTCAGAACCCATGTCAGATGATAGGAAAAAGTCACCAAGAGGGACCTTTAGAGAACCTTTGTTTGGCAATAACCTCCCTGAAATGGATAGGACCCAGTTGGAGCCATCAAGACTACTGGATATTCTCACCAAAAAATCCTCCTTTCCAGGAAGTTTCATCTCAATCCCAGAAATCCAAGCCCAAAACAAGGTTTTGAAGCATTGTGGGTTGCCTGATGATGAGTACCTGGTTCTCTTCACTCCAAGTTACAAGGATGCAATGATGTTGGTTGGGGAGAGCTACCCTTTTGTAAAGGGAAACTACTACATGACAATTCTTGGGGAAGAGGAAGACTATATTAGGGAATTTGCTTCTTTTAAGGAGTCCAAGGTGATTTTGGCTCCAAAGACTTGGCTGGATTTGAGGATAAGAGGGTCTCAGCTTAGCCAAAATTTTAGGAGGAAGTGTAAGGTTAGCCTGAAAGGCTTATTTGCATATGGAGCAGATGTGAATGGGACAAATCACTGGGTCTCAGAGGCTCATAGGAACTACTGGCATGTTCTGCTTGATGCCTCTGCATTGGTGCTGGGAAAGGACAGGCTTTACCTTGGCCTTCACAGGCCTGACTTCTTAGTCTGTTGTCTTGATAACACTCATTCCACTCCTTCAAGAATCACTTGCCTCTTAGTGAGAAAGAAATCTTTTGACACCTCCACTGCTTCTTCTCAGGCCAATTGATGAGTGAGAATGAGAACTTGTTTGATATTTTCTGGAAAAATGTGAACTGCATTGTCTTAACTTGTATCATGAACTCAGTTTAACCGTGAATTTTCCTGGCCTACTCTGTAGATTGAATAAAACTTTTGACATACATAGAGAAAACCACTTATGACTGGTTCAGATGTAATTCAGTATTTGTATTCGTGATTACTGATCATTTGGGTGGTTTATATTCACTAGTTATTGAAATTGTGATCCATGCTTGGTTTTTATGGACAAACTATTTTTCCATAACAGTTAATCTGTTTTAAAGAATTTTATTTGTTACTATTTTAGCTTGTAGGAAAGTACTCAAATAGTCATCAAATCATATGAAACTGACTAAAGACTAATTTAATTACTACCACTAAGATAAGATGGCTTCATGGAAGACCAAATCTTTGACATTACACCCAAGATTTTCATGGAAAATGCAGGATTTTGTCATCATACAATCTCAAAACAATAAAACACCATAACAAAGAAATTTCCGTATTTTATATAATTTAAAATGCATACGAAATGGAGATGAAGAACAAGAAACAAAACAGATAATACACTAGAATTTTGAGAGAGATTCCTCAACATAAGAAAGAAAAACCATGGGACTTAAGTCAAAAGAATAATATTCATTATTGATAATGTATATTTCCTCCATTCTTAAATACAGTACATTTATAACTAATTAACAGTTATTAAAAAATTAGTTAATAGTATTAAATTTGTTATTATTATAATTATTCTTCAAAAGTAATCTTAAATAATTAATATATGGTGAAAAATAACAGTAATAAAATTTAATTTTTAAAGCTATATGGTCAACTTTCATGAATTTTTAGTTATGCATAAATTTAACATATCAATTTTAAAATTATAAGTTAATGTTGGTGTTTGGTCACACAAAGAAAGTACTCTAACTTTTTCTTGGTTGTCTATTATTGACAAACTATATTTTTTTAAATTAATTTTTTTTTATATTTTTGTTCTTCGTTGCTATACTAAGTTTTAGTTTCTACTTTTTATATTTTGGTTTGTATTTCTTACGTCAAAAGAATATTTTAAAGTTTATTATGATATGCCTGTTACATGTTAATATTAATATGTATAGTAAACTACAATTTTTTTAACACAAACCATGAATTTAGCCATTAAATAAAAAGTCACAATCAAAAGATTGATCTTTCAAATCACATGTCATTTTTAATTTAAATAAAAAGAAATATAAAAAGAAAACAAAATTAAAATTTATTTGAAAAACGATATAAAAATAATATTTTTAACATCACATTAAAGTCTTCTCCGCTATAAGTCAACCCTAAACAACAGCATGTTATATTTTATCTAAAATTATTACTTAAGACTTTATTGAATATACAGTATTATATAATAATAAAGACCAAAAATATTGTTTTAATAAAATTTAAATAAAAAATTATACAACTAAAATTAAAATTCACTTATTTTAAGTTACTTATTTCTTATACACACGTCTTATTTGAGAAGTTCAACTATACCTACCAACAAACACAAAGTTGACCGTACAAACATTTTATTTGATAAGTTCAATATATATTCGAAAAGTCATACCTTTAAAAAGTTCAATAAATATATTGTATTGAATATGTAAACTATTTTATAATTAAGTAAAACGTTTAATAAATTATTTTATGAATAAATATATTTTATTTAAAATGTTCAATATACTAAACAAAACACAGTTGACAGTACACATATATTTCATAATAAAGTCATACATTTAAAAAGTTCGGTAAAAAAAATTTATTGAATATATAACTTATTTAATAATATTCTTAAATTAGTTACATAATTTATTTAATAAATATTTTATATGTATAAATATATTTATATAATATTTTATTCATATAATTGTTTAGAAGTATATATCACAATTTAGATTAGGTTAATTTTAAAATATATTTAAAAAAAATATATATTATACTAAGCATAGTTATAATAATTTATTGTAGTTGATATTTTAATATGAAAGTAAGAGATAAATTTATTATATTATAATAACACAAATTTGATTCTTTTTAAATAAAAGAATTTAAAAATATGTTTTTATTGCATGTAAGCATCAATTGTGGTGAAAATAAATAAGTTAAATCATAATTGAATTATTATTTTTTTGTTTCTTTTTAATTCTAAAAATTTTAAAATTATTTTACTTCATTTAACTATTGTTTTCAAATTTCAAAATAACATTACCTTTTTTTTTTAATCATTTATACCTTTATCTTCCCTTATTTTTAGTTAGTTTATATATATAATAAATAAGAAAAAATATATATATACATATATATAATAAATAAGAAAAAAATATATATATAATAAATAAGAAAAATATATATATAATAAATAAGAAAAATATATATAAATAATAAATAAGAAAATGTTATAAATATTTTATTAAAATCAAGAAAAATAATTTTATTTCGTAATTTCTTAAAAAATATTAAAAAATTATGAAAAAAAATAAAAATAAATATAACAATTAGATTATTTATAATTTATATGAATAAAATATCAAAAAAAAAAAAAAAATATATATATATATATATATATATATATTTAGATCACAAGATAATAGATATCTCGTTTATATGCTTGACTAAAATTGCATTTTTTTTAGAACACTCAAACTAAATATTTTCTTCTCAAAATTAAAATGAACTGAACATATAGAGATTGTGAAACTCGTATTAGACATATAATCACTGATCACTGTGGATAATAAAAACTTATGTTAAAGGCCTAAAATTGATGAACTACATTTGGAACTTAAATGAACTACATTAGGAATATATAAAACTACAACAACGCCACCGATATCAGATGAACTCAACACCACAATTCGAACTTCTGAACTGTCATGAGATTCAGCAAAAACAGCAGCTGCCAAATTTTAATGACCAAAAGTTCTTCCTCGGATTCAGCTTGTAGCCACTCATTATTTTGGTCTTGTTCTTCAGCAATAGAATCAGCAACAAATGGAGATAGTGGTAAATAACCAACACTTGCAACAGCCTCAATTTGAATTCAGAAAATCTGTGACTAAGGAGAAATGTTGAATTGACCATGCTCAAACGATACACCGAGACATACGTGGTTTATAAAAGACAGTATACTCTCAAAGGACAATGATGATAAAATATTAAAAAAATGATAACCAAACTGCCTCAAGATAATTATTTACGGTATACAATGAGCAGAGATATACATAACCAGTAAGAAGCCAGCAAAACGAAGAATAATCAAAACAACTATTGCTACGAGATAAACGAGTAGCAGCAGCAACTATAATAAAGGCCTGCATTGGATAATATAAACAAGTTGTGCCTAATATACTGTGTGAACCAAAAGATATGCAATTTCCCCAACATGGCTGCTAGAAACTTTTCTGACTAAACTTCGTCTTGGCCATGACTGGTACTTTTCAAGATGTTGTACTTGCAAAGGGGGCAAGTAGCATTGATATGCAGCCATTTGTCCACACAGGCACAGTGAAAATGGTGGCCACAAGGTAGTTGTCTAAGTTCAACTCCATCATCATAAGCAGAAAGACAGATGCAACATTCCTACAGTTTGCAACCCAAAATTTTTCAGATTAGCAGAACAGAGGGTGCAATCAGTTTTCTAAAAAAAACTAGTAATCTTATCAAAATTATCTCCCATTTTCTGGAAACCATTTTTTCAAATTCCCTCCAATGTAAAATTTGATTGAAAAGAAAGGCCAAAAAGGAGGAGATGGAAGGCCAATCACGCGAAAATAAATACATAATGCATTCTCCAATGTGGGAATGTGTTCAAAACACGACTCTGTGCTATATGGCTTATAATAAGGCCAGTGTTTGTAACAAACTGGATTCCCTTTGAAATATATTGAAAAAGACAGACAGAGCAAAAAGAATATCAGGGAAAGGGAGAAAAAAGGCCATGCCAACACATAGCAAAAATGAACGGCATACCGCATCCTCATCAGAAAGAGCATGTTCAATGGGAGAATCAGTATCGCATTCAGTCATTATTCCTCCAGCAGCTCCTTGTGTATTTCCAGCAAGTTTCTCATTAGTTTCAGTTCTTTGGAACTTAAATTTCGACAACTGCTCAATGTCTTCTTTTGATGCCCCTTCCTGCTTTTTTTTTTAATCCCCAACAAATGAGAAAAAAGACATTAGGCAAGGAACAGTATAATTACTAGATTACAACAATTATCTCACAATAAAATACTCTTAAGCGTCATCTTCACTGAAACACTCAATAACCAATAATACATTTACATACAATGCACCCAGTCGTAGGAAAGTAAATCATATGACAAATTTTACTCCGCACAAATCCTAGAAGGTCAACAATGTCAACCTGAATGAAGCACACAAATCACAGGATAAAATATATTATCTCAAACAAAAATATAAAGGACATGTCATTTTGTCATAAGTACATCATGTTATATAATATAATAGTCTCCATTTTCGAAGGTGCTCCCGACAAAACAACCTAAAGAACTCTACCTTTTACTCATCAGTTGGTCAAGTCACCTTTCATATCATACATATGCAAATATCTCAAAATTAGTTCCACCTTTTTGCGTTTGTATAACAAGTTTCAGAGTTCATCACAATTTTCCTCATACTTTTTGTATTAAATATTAATTCACAACCAAAAAACGTTACCATTCTCATAAGCCACATGGCGGTACCAGTCAAATTCCTTCAATGGTTACCCATTGTATTTTATGATAGCAAAACATTTCCTTTTATCAGATATGTATTAAAAAGACTGTTTCATTTCTTTTCTTCAGAAAGAAGGCAAAGATCAGTAAGCAAAAGAGAGAAAAATTAGTGTCTAGCTACAGGTGCTAGCTCCCCCAGAAAGTCAAAATAGCATTATCAAGCTCAAGATATTATGGTTTACCCGAGGTTATTCACCTTAAACAGTTGAACAAATGTAATAATTCCTTTGTAACAATTCAAATGATTGACTAAACATAAAGCACAATAGATCAATCTTCAATCATACCAATCATATTCCATTCGTAATTTCTGCTAAGAATCTGATACACTAAAAGATCCTATAGAAGTCACACCAAAACAAGCAACAATAATGAAAAATAATGATTTCACATATTATGCTGGTACAAGACAATTTTTCCTTCACAACCCTTTCTGATCTACAAAAAATAGATCCTCGAAACTAGCATATGTATCTCTTTATTTCAAATAGCAATTCTATATTCACTCTAAGTGCATCATTCCATTTCATTTAGCCCCAGTAAATTAAAAAAACTCAAAATATTTGGAGCCATAAACTTCACCAATTTTCTTTGAAGTCTCGGCAGGCAAATACCGCTAAGTAGAGCCAAATTTAAGGAAATAAACACTTGAGGCACTAGATTTATCCATACCAACTCAAGCAAGAACCAGTAATGACACCATGATGTACCTGGTCTGCAACTGCATACAGGAGTGCAATGATACATGGAAGACAACAGCAAACAGCTATACCAATGATGCACGCTAGTGCAATACAGAAAACGACAAAGAAAACATCAAAACCCAGGAAGGCTATACATAACCTGCAAAGCAAGTACCATTTGTCAAAGGTAATAAACTAAAATAACCAAAAGTTTCTCAAAAGGAAAATAAATTAGAAGTAAATATAACAAGAGAAGTATGAACGAATAAGTTGCACAAGCACACGTGTCAGACAGAGCGCAAGAGAAAGAGAGAGGAGGGCAGAACAAACCAGTAAAGCAGAGGAGAATCTCGGACCAGAGCTTCGCTGTCAGCTGATATCCAATAGAAACCAACAACCCACCAAATAAATGAAAACATTGTGTTGGCTGATTCCAAATGCTTGGCCATACTGTTTGGAAGAAAAAAACATAAAAATTCGGAACATTCAATAAAAAATGAAGAATGAATCAATAACTGATGGTACTAATTTCCAGAGTTAATAAATATTGCGCAGATTGATTATTGTTTCAACCCTTAGCTTCTGATTATTTTGAAGAGCTGAAATAAACACATAGAAAATGGGAAAAAAAACTGCAACAAATTGACCCATATATAACCTTGCCGAAAATTTTATAAGCCAATAAAGCATTTTTCCCTAATCATCCGTTATCTACATTTCTACACTTAGCCACCATACTGTTACTAATCTATCGGTGCAAAAACCTACAAATTTACCCGTGTTTTAGGAGAGTGAATAAAAGTAAATTTAGTATTTTCAGCCAAGATGCGAGAGCCTTTTATATCATCGATTACAAAGTTATAACATCAACTCCAGTCGCTCAAAGCAATTAGAGAGGGGTTTTAGAGGGGATTACAGAAAGTTGGAAAATCATCTGAAAAATTGTGAAATGACAAAATTCTTTTCTAACTATACAACTTAGAAACCCAAAATCTCCCGTGGGTTCTCTGAAGCATGGAACTGAACGTTTGCCAGAGTTTTCGATTAGAACACAAACATCCCAACAATACAGTAAAGAAACCACGTACATCATGAAACTTCAATTAGTTCAACGGATTTTCAATTACATCATAGTAAACGCATAAAAGCATGCAGGTTCCTTAAATTCACTTAGCAAACTCAATTCATTATAGTCCAGCTCTATCGTAACAAATACATATATATAATGAAATAAAAAAAAAGGGAGAAGCACTCATAAATTCAAACCGCAATCGAGTGGTTACTGTTCAGAAATTCACCTCACACCATCGTCCTCGAACTGCGGCAACGACACGTATTGTCCAGAGCCATCCATCGAAGCCGAACTCAAATCCCCGCTGCCGCTAACAGCGACGGCGGCGTTGGACAGTCCACGGCGGCGCTGGCGCCTCCGGTACTCAACGCAGACGCACGCAACATGAAGAACGCACTGCATAGCGTAGCCCACAATCCACAACCTAAGGGGCATATTCGGATTTTCGTTGCGACCGAGAATCAAGACGGTGGCGGCCGCGGTGACGAACGCGAAGTTCCATAGAATATCCAAGACCACGACGGGCTTCGAATAGGCCCAATCGCTCTGCCTTTCTTCCAATTGCTCCGCCGCCGCCTCCCGCACCACCATCGAGGGCTCGCGCATCAAGCGGCGTCCGCTCGCCTGCCGCAGGAAGCGCGCCGCCTCACGGAGGCTCGGGCGGCGGAGGAGACGGCGGCCGGAGGGAGAGTCGTCGGAGGAAGTGCCGAGGAAGGGCGTCGGATCGGCGCCATCCTCGGAAGAATGGTTAGGTGACCTTGTCGTCGCCATGTTTGAGACGCTTTAGAACATCTGAATCTAAATCTAGTTCAGACAGTATCAGAAGAACAAGGGATTCCAGAAATCGACGATTCAACAAGGGTGAATATGGAAATAGGTATTTTTGAGATGACGATTATGTTTTTTTAGTGTTCACTCTCTATGAGGTATTGCAACGATGCCGTTTTAATTGTCCTGAACGCGCATTGATCCTTTCCTCGCTTATACATAACAAATTGGGTTTTTATTTCTTTTTTACAAGACACTTTCTTGAAACTTCTGAAGTCGCAAACGTCGGCGTGGTTTTATTTAATTAATAGATAAATAGGATTGTTGTTTGCAAGAAAAGAAATGTGAAAAAATAAAAATAAAATGTTAAAGTAAAATAAGTAATTGAAAAGGTAATGAGAATAAAGTAAAAATGAATAAATAAGTATATTTAATTTGAAATAAAATAAAAATTAAGAAACTTTTTTTTATGAAATTACCTTTAGCTGTTTTTACTTGTTAAGAGAAAACTATCTTTCTCATGATTAATCATGAAAGATGTCAGTGATATATGTGTCTAATATGGACAAACCCTTTTCATTTTTGTAGAATCTTGAAATGTATACTTTATTAAATTTTAAATGTTGTTTAATAAATTTTACAATCAGTTTTTTTTTTTCAAGTCCTTTAACTTATGTTTTTCCATTACTCAATTAGATAAAATTTTGTATTTCATTATTTACAATATTCTAAAGGAAAAGATTCACTTAATATAAATATCTTTATTTTAATAATTTCTTTACTTGTAATCTAATAAGTAAGATGAATTAGAATATTAGATTATTGGATTAAAATAAATAAATGATAATAATGAAAAATAAGTTTCTAACAAGTACATAATTGATCAAATATGCAATTATTTTTAACATACTTAATTAAATTCAGAATAAAATTTATGTACAAGACTTTTTAATACCAATTATGAGAAGAAATATTTATTAATGTATAAAAAATTAAAATTAATAATAAAAAATACTACTATTTTGACCTAAAAATATAATTATATACATATCAGATTATAATTTAACTTATTTTTTCTTTATTACGAAACATTATTTATATCACACTAATTTTTCCTTCAATAATTATATAGTTAAAATTTCAACTACTATCTCTCGTATAAATTATTACAAGCTAAAAAAAAAAACTACGAATTACATCGAACGTACATCATATCATCTAATATTTATCTTCTAAGAAATAGAATTATATTAACAAATTATTTCATTTAATTAAGAAAAAACAACTGGGAGAAGAAGATTGCTCATAATTCTGCTTTGTAAGGAACACAGACATTTAGAAAGTTTGAGAAACCCATTACAAATAACAATTGTTGAAACCATCCTTCTATAAAAAGCATCCACATTCAGGGATTTATAAACTTCTAAATCATTATAAATAATATAATTAAAAATCATGTTTCAAAATATAATTTATTTATATCTCATAATTTATTTATATCTCATAATTTACTTAAATTCTATCTATTTTTATAGTTTTAAAAAAAATTAAACTAATCAAATAGTCTATAGTATGTTTTATTCTTATATTTTTAAGTAATATCTTTTAATTATTATACATAGTATTTTAATTTGGATGGATAATTAAAAAATAAAAATTAATTTATATGGTAAGAAAATAAAATAAAATTGAATGTATAGATATTAAAATGAATAAATTTAAAATATAGGAAATAAAAATTATATTTGTCTAAATGTAGATTTTTTTTTTTTAACCACTCCTCCTACATATAAAAGCAAAAGCCAAACCGAACCGATAGGATTTTCCCTCAAAAACTAAGACAAATTCCCTCCAAATTTGAAGTGGTTTGGGAAATAGGGTTTTGGGGGTTTCTCTACTTTCTGTGCAATCTCAAATTGAAACCCTTGTTTATCATTGGCTGAAGCATGTCATCTTCATCTGGCAATGTCTATGACGTGCCATGGGTAGAGAAGTATCGACCTAACAAGGTCGCTGACATCGTCGGCAATGAGGATGCAGTCTCCAGACTCCAAGTTATCGCTCGGGAAGGCAACATGCCCAATCTCATTTTATCCGTAAGTCTATTTCTCTTATTTCCCGCCTTCAATTAACAATTTTCCAGTGCTCATTCTTTCATTGTAACTGACATATTTTAGGGTCCTCCTGGGACTGGAAAAACCACTAGCATACTCGCCCTCGCCCATGAGCTTCTTGGACTAAATTGCAAGGAAGGTGTTCTCGAACTTAATGCATCTGATGATAGGTTTGTTTTCTGATTTCTCATCTCACTTGCGATAATTTAATTTTAATCTATCCTCTTGTTTTTTTGTTTTAGAGGAATTGATGTTGTGAGGAACAAGATCAAGATGTTTGCTCAGAAGAAAGTGACACTCCCCGCTGGAAGGCACAAGATAGTAATACTGGATGAGGCTGATAGGTGAGTTTTGATGGTAATTTAATTCAATCTAATTAATAGCGGGTGTTTGTTGCATGTTTCATTAGCGGGTGTCTGTCCTAGTTGAGTAAGTTCCACTCAAACAGAGGTTCAAGTTTTGCTTAAGAAAAAGTTGGATCAGAGGGAAGATTCCACTCATGATTGTCAATTAGGTTTTCTAATAGAAATTAGTTATCGGAAAGAGCAGTTGATATTTTGCATTTATAACATGATAACTAAGAACTCTCTCTAACTTTGTTCTTTCTTTTTTTTTTTTTTCAATTCAGCATGACCACAGGGGCACAACAAGCATTGAGAAGGACGATGGAGATATATTCTAACTCTACTCGGTTTGCTCTTGCTTGCAATACCTCAGCTAAGATTATTGAGCCCATTCAGAGTAGATGTGCCATTGTGCGGTTTTCACGGTTATCTGATCAAGAGATACTTGGTCGACTCATGATTGTGGTTCAAGCTGAGAAGGTACCTCGAAAATCCATTCTGCTTTCATCATAAGATCAGGCTTGTGGTATTCTAATTTATTAGAGGAGTGAGGTTTGATTATCTGTCAGTATTGGAAATGACACAGTTGAAATTGCATTACTTTTTTTGTCACAACTTAATAACTAAAAGGACATTTAAATAGTATTGACACTTATATTTCTTGACAAATAGTCTTATAGTTAGTGATGTACAGGACCTTAGAAATGTCATTACTTGAACTTTGACCTGTTTTGTGTGTTTCGAAGATATGTGATGTATTGTTTCTAAAATTCTTGGAAGTAGATTATGACATTTTAACAAGTTGATTTTCCTGTGGCCACAAACTTGATGTTTTTCACCTTTTAGAGATTTCAGGTTATTTGACCACTTTTGAGAGACTTTAGATGATGCAATATTTTTTTGTTGGTTTTTCAGGCACTAGCTAGCTAGCCCAATAATAGTCTATTTTGTATACAGAAGTTTGCATAATGTTCTTCTTGAGTAAATTCACAAGTTCATGGTGTTTGGTTATTTGGTAGTGTTTGACTAGTGCCATTTTATTCCTTTTGAGCTTAAAATCATGATCTTCTTAAATATTTGATCACTTGCTTCATTGGTTTTGCTGCTTCTATGTAGTAAAAGGTTTGAAAAAAATTTATGGCAACTGAATCTTATAGGAGGATATATTGTGTATGCATCTTAGTTTTTTATAAGGTAGCCTAATATACGAGGCTCCCACCTTTGTGGGTTCTTTATTGTAAAAATTGTTTTAAAGTTTCTTGTCATGGCAAAGGTAAAATGGTCAGGAATAGCCTATATGAATATAAAACTGTTTTTAGTTTCCACAATTATTGATGGTGGATGGCATCTGTTGATATATTTAATTGTTTTTTAATTTTCAAATTTTCTATTTTTGTCACTTATTTCTCACCAATGAGACCTGTTAGAATTTTCTTCATAGCTGCCGTGAGCTACCATGAGAACAGTGCCAAGCCATAACAATGGCGTCCACATGGCTGCTATTTTCTAATAATGGCTGCCATCTATTTGGCTTCAATAATATTTAGGAAATGTATAACTGATTTGTGTTCTTGTTGAAGGTTCCCTACGTTCCTGAAGGACTTGAAGCCATCATTTTCACTGCCGATGGTGATATGAGACAGGCATTGAATAACTTGCAAGCAACATACAGTGGGTTCCAATTTGTTAACCAAGAAAATGTTTTCAAGGTTAGAATCAGTTATGATGTGTATTTTTACAGTTTACTATTGGTTTTATTGAAATCTATGGTTGGTTTCAGGTTTGTGACCAGCCACATCCACTGCATGTGAAGAGTATGGTGCGGAATGTGATTGAAGGGAATTTTGATGAGGCTTGTTCTGGCCTCAAGCAACTATATGATTTAGGATATTCTCCCACAGATATCATCACGACTCTTTTTCGTATAATAAAAAATTATGATATGCCTGAGTACCTGAAATTGGAATTCATGAAGGTAGTTAAGAATCTGTTCGCTTATACATACACACACATGCAAAAAGTATCTGATTGACTAGGTTTTCAAATTGCAGGAAACTGGGTTTGCTCATATGAGAATTTGTGATGGAGTTGGATCTTATCTCCAGTTGTGTGGTTTATTGGCTAAGCTTTCTCTAGTTCGAGAGACGGCTAAAGCTGTATGAGAAGGTCTTGAGTCCAACTAAGTTCTCTTTGTTTTTTACATTTCCGATATTGCCTTATGTCCAAACGCAATGTGCAGACGCCAACTGATACATCAATGCTTCAGTTTCTTTAAATATGTTGTTTTTCGCTTGAAATGAACTCGATCACGTTTGAAAATGTTTTTTTTTTTTTTTCTGTATAGTATTTAGGTATGATCTCAAATGTTAAAAATCTGTGTAATGAATCAAGATATAGGGGCTAATGGGTTATATAGTATTCATGGTTGAATGTGGTGGTTAGTTACTTTTGACAATGGGGCTATGGGAGGGGGAAAAGACGGGACAGGGTTTCTTACATGGAACAAGTCTCTACTGTTATATATTTTTCTTAAATCATTCATAATAAGTTAATTTATTAAAATTTGACAATTATATCGAGTTATTTCAAAATTGTATAATATGAAAAAAATAAAATATTTATTATTTTATGTTATCTTTGAAGAATCTTTCTAGATATTTATCTTAATAATATATTAATTTAATTAATATATATTAATATATTATTAATTTAATGTTAAAATTATGAAGTTAAACGTGTGTTCGGATATTTATTAAAGATTTTAATTTTAATATTTAATTATTAAATTAAAATTTTTAATATAATAAAATAATTAATTAATTTCTAAGTAATATATTATTATATTATTTACTAGTACTAGAAATATAAGTAATATAAAAGTAAAAAAAATGAAAAATAAAAATATTTAGTGATTTCACTTTAAGAGAAACAAGTCCATCTTTCAATTTTGAAATTGCTTTAGTAATAGCATGCTGTTAAAAAATAGTAATTTTCGATCTTGAAGTGAATTAATTTCTTGATTGTTATAAAAATTTAATTTTGAAATTGCGCATTTAAAATACGCAATTATTAGTTTCTCCTTCTCTTCTCATTTTCAAAAGTGATAGACTTCATCCAAGCTAAAAAAACATTTTAAAGAATTTAAAACTAAGATGCATCATCTGGTAGAGATAATATGAAAAAATATTTATAACAAAAAATAATTTATTTAAAAGAAGATAATATTCTTTTCAACTCAACTTTTAGATATTAAATTTATAGATATTTCTGAGATGTTGTTGAATTTTTCTTATTTGTATTCAATATATTAGAAATCTAGCATCATTGATTAAAAAGAAATCTAAAAGGTGTCTCTCTTGTATTCATCTTCTTATTTATGGAAAGTTTTATAAGGACAGCTATGATTTGAAAAGAAAAAAACAAGGAAGGTGGAATACTAAAGCGTTTTGAAAACGAATACTCCAAATTCTTCTCTCATAAATTGATTTTCGATCATCTAAAAAAGCTCTGTTATTACCAAGTTAGAATTGAGATCACACCAGAAATAAATTAACTAAAAAAAACATCTTTTAGATCTGTTGGAGTGTCTGCAACACCTGCATCTAAATATGTCTCTAAATATAATTTTCATATTTTTTAAATTCAAATTTGTTTAGTATTTTTAATCTTTACTACTACTTTAATAATAGATGAAATGCCTACATAAATATAGTATTAATTTATATTTAATTAAAGTCACTTTTAATTATAAAATTTACATTCGTAATTTACACATCAATTTTTTTTATGTCATTATTATAATCTTAAATGATATATATATATATATATATATATATGGCAAGTTCAATTATACTTTACAGCGATTTTCAATAAAAAATATAGATTTGAAAATGTAAAAACAATTGGCGTCGCCCGGACTCGAACCGGAGACCTTCAGTGTGTTAGACTGACGTGATAACCAACTACACCACGACACCTTGATGTTTCGTTTACTTCTAGTATTTTTTAAGTTGTCATAATAACTTATTGGTTATTGATGAACACTTCAAGTATTGAATTATATAATATCGTGCTATGAGTAATTGAGTGAAGTTCTATAATCCTTCGAAGACTTCTTGAATATTATTTGCTTTACATCATCTGACCAAAACCTTAATACACGTGTTAAGAATTAGTTTACACTCCACCCCAAACCCAAGCATTTCATGACACTTTCTTAGTTTTGTTTTGAAAATGTTTTAGAATAAAATGATTAATAAAATAGTTTGATTGTTTTTCAGAACTCTTTCTGTTTAATTAAATACTAACCTATCCCAATTCAAATTTAGTGAAATTTGAGTGGATTTGACTCTATATTAATTTAAGGATTCATTTGAAATTGTTGTTCTAAATTGTTAAATTATTTTCTTTTGTTGTTGTAGTCATTACTTTTAAGTTTTTTTTTTTTAATATTTTGCAGAATTGAAGTATTTGCCGGATTGGATGCACACCCAAGAAGGAGATTTTACTCCCTTTCTTGAGATTCCTCTGGTTGGCAGATATGTTATCCCATCTTACAGTAAAAGAAATCACAATGAATGTATCAAGCGTGCAAGGTACTGTCAGACACAAATCTTCGGATCTGAAAGGCTAAGATAATAATTTTGAAATAAAATGACTTGACACTTAGCAGTGTGCAATGAAATTTTGAAATAGATTTCTAATGCTGACACTTCAACTCGCAATGGAAGCCCAAAGTACAAGAGGTTAGCAAGATCAGATGTTAAAACTATGAAAATAGAAGAAAGATAACCCTCTTAACATTAACACAACTCAGTATCTGTACCCCACAGGCATACCAAGCTTGTCCAAACGACCAGAACCTGGATATGCCTTGTTGGTGAAGCTTGCATGCATTGCCCTTTGTGTGGCCACTCTTGACATATCAAATGCATTAAGTGAGTATCTATTAGATGAACCAGGCCTCTCACAATTTGGCCTTTGTTTTGGGGCACTCAGGGATCTGACCTTTGCTTTTGAAGACTCGGTGCATGCCATGTAACTTGGGTAGTCAGGATAACCACGAATGTAGCTTCTAGAGCCATCACTCCTTGCGGGAGTAAAAGGGCTTCTTTTGAAGCCATCATCTTTGGAAGTGGCTGATAAGAACTGTGGACTATTGTCAGCAGTGCAGAATGGACTCTCCTCAACCTCGTTCACTTTTTGTGAGCTGTAACTGTAAGACTGAACTTCACCACATGGACTTTGAACAGATTGAAGAGATGTTGACTCCTTTGTGCTGTTCAAACTCTTACTATAATGATCAGAACCTGTGGAGTAAGAGAGGTTTCTACGCTTTGGGAAGTGTGGTTTTCCAGAATCAACTTCAAGAACCCTGTCATTTCTTTCATCATTGGAACTATATGTTCTTATCAATGATCTTGCTGAGTTCCATGATTGTTCAGTTACTTGATTCTCTGATCTACTCCCACATATCTCTTGATAGCCATTGATTGGGACACAGGATTTGGAGCCATTTCTCTACAATGACATAAATGCTACCATAAGAATTGACAACTTTATAAGGCATAAAATTCACACTTGTTGGGTAACTTTTGGCAAGAAAATAAAGTACCTTGAGTATAGGTGATTGCTCATGTTTCATGCTCTTAGATCTAACGGGACTTTCAAACTTTTCTGGTGTTTCTGGACCCTGCAAATGGTCATTCGGAAAACCGTATGATCATATTATTTATGGTGCACAATACTACAATCATATCAAGAGTAATATAATTACACCAATAATTAAGATGCTCAACCAGTTTCATATATTGGTTAACCTCTACAGGTGCAAACCAATTTGCTATTGTTAGTCTGGACAACTCAGATCAAAGTAAAATTTATATACTTACGTTGCTTTTCATTCTCCAATAAAAAAGATAGGAAGGCTAGAAAAGCAATTTACTAGTACTTACATGGAGGTGGCTAGATAACTTAGCACTTGATGGTGAGGCATGCACAGCCGACCCCCCTGCAGAGACTTGGGCCTGTGCATGCAAGAGTGCTTGCACTCTTTTGAGCCACTGTGCTGTACGCTTCCTCTCAATGTGACCTCTCACTAATGCTTGGAGCTTCACCAACCCCTTTAGTGCTCTCAGTGCTCTCCTTGCCTAATAATTGCAGAAAGTACATGAGCATAATTAGCATCTTGTGTCCAATAAAGTTACATTCAAAGTTATAGCAGGTAATGGCAAGCCTCAGTGACTTAATGAGAATTTAGATACAGACTGCACACACAGGCACAACAGAACCTTGTAAAAGAATAATAATCAATTCTAAGTTCCAAAAATGGTTAACTGCCCAAAAGTTTTTAGGACCAAGTTGTGTCATTCGTATAAGAAATCAAAACTGAAGTATTTCAGAGTCCAGATAGATGGTAAGTGCATCACCAAGCCAAATGAAAGATATACCAAGCACTAATGAAGTCATAATGAACTCTTAAATTTTAATTTTTAAAGGATAATATTTCATTTCATTCTTAATGAAAAATTCTCAAAAGACAAAAACAATGTACCAGCTGCCCCATAAAAAGAGAACACATGCAACCAGAAAGCATAAGTCCCATTGATGTGAGAGTATCAAAATACACATTATTAAGGATGTGTCAATTGTAAGGACATAGCCACATAGTGTGACAGTATTAAATACACTTTACTAATAAATATTTTAAATCACAAAAGAAACAAATATTAAATGACTTTTCCATTTTAATATAGAACGTTTCTTTTTCATAATTTTTAACTCTATTATATGTCTACAGACACAAAACGAAAAAGCTCCTATTACTTATTAGGATTAAGATGCTCAACAAGTAAGCAAGAAAAGGGTCCAACTTTTGTATTAGTCTTGGAAAAATATAAAAGCACATCTAAGGACAACATCAAAATCAAATAAATATAGTACGTCTCCTCACTCTGAAGCAAATCCCCCCTTTAGACTCGTATCTGTCCCCACAAAACCAAAAGGCCAAAAGCCCAATGTCATCGTTTTACCAAAAAGACAGTATCTTTTAATGGGTCATGGCAGAAAAATTGAACCGTGTCAGCACACAATTTGGCCGCTAGTGGGAACCCAAACATTGAACAAGAGCAATAACCAACAACACATGCAATGCACCACCACTCCTGTCCTTATACATGAAATCTAAGTACAATATACAGATATCACAGTATATCATCACTAGATCCGTAAATCACCCATCAAGTATATATGCTTAACTTGTAATCAACCAAAAACAAAATTTGAGATTATTTAAATAATCCTTTCCATTCATAAAAACATAAAATTTGAGATGTGGTTTCCCAAAGTCAGAGATTACTTTTTTAGTTTTTACCTATAGCATAAAAACAGAAAACAACTTACCTCGAAAGACAGATTCTGGTCCATTTAATTGTGAAAAGGAACTACAATAATGCGAGTAATACAAAGAAAAAAAATGACAAAGGACTATGGAGTTAAAAATTTTCAGACTAGTAGTTTGGAGCAAAAGGACAAAACAGAACAGCTCGGTAACACAACGAATAGAACTACAAGGAATCACCTCAACAACAAGAACAAAACCAGAAGATTAAAAAAAGAAAGTTTTGTGAGTACATACTTACAGAGAAATAAAAAAATAGCAAGAGAAAAGAATGTTGTTAAAATTGGTGAGATTAATAACGGTGAAGGATACGAACCAAACAGCCTCGAAAAGCGGCTTGAATCTTAACGGCGGCCCAATGTTGGCGAATCCTAGTGGGCCCCGGGTCGGTGCATCTGCCGCTGCTGCTTGTAAGTCTGACAACAACGGCGGCCGCTTCGGCGGCAGCCACCGCCGCTTCCGCCACCGCAGCAGTGGCTGCTGCCACTGCCATGGCATGCTTGCTGTTGTTGTTTCCTTGTTGTGGACATGTGGCACCATTGTTGTTGTTGTTGTCCTTTTCTGCGTATGATTTAACGAAGCTCCATCGGCGTTTCTCTTTGGGTGGCTTCGTGAGTGAGGGATTATGGTCTGTTTTTTTGAGACCGAGAAGGCCGCGAAACCACTTCGACGCCTTACCCATTGCTTCTCACAAGCAAGTAATTGTGGGTTTTGAAAAAAACAAACAAATAAATAGCAATTGTTATGAGGGTGAGAGGAAGAAGAGCGTAGAAGTTGAAGAAGAATAGAGAAAGAAGAGAGCTTGGGAGTGAGAAATGAAAGAGAAGGTGTGGTGAATGAGTTTTTTTAGTAAAAGGAAGAAACTGTGTACCTTTGTGAGGTGACGTTAAGCCAAACCAACTTTTACTCTCTTTTTTTAATCATTCCAGGCTTAAATGCAAGCTCATGTGTTAATTCTATTTTTTTAATGATTCATGTGTTAGTTATACTCTCACCTTTCGAAAAATTTGTTTATGGATGTTTGATTCTATTATTTGCTGGCTTATTACTCATAACCATGGCATAAAGTAATTTATGTCAGCTTACTATGTTTCCGTTTGGGTGTACAAGAAAATAAGAAAAAAATGGACCTAACTCTAAAATTAGGAATATTTTAACATCAAGTATTTTATTCTACTTCAAAACTTTAATATTAGTTTTAAGTAAGTTTAACTATTTTTACCATGTGTAATTTGTAAATATAAATATTAAAATTCAATTATATTAACTATTATTTATTTGTTAATATATAAATTAATTAAATTTATATATATTTAAGTTTCAAAAAAATATATTAAATAATATTTCATTTTCAAATGGATGTAAATATTGTTTTATAAACTAGTTTTTTAAGGTTACGTTAGAAATCGAGTATATATTATCACAAATAATATTTAATACTGATAATGATGAAGGTAGAGGAAGATCGTGAAAACTAATGGAGAGGAAGATGGAAGTAGAGATGAAAGGTCTTGTTTTTCCTATACTGCAATAAACTTTGGCATTCTCGAACATTCCTCTTTCTGTATTTCTCTCTTCACAACCAAATGCTTAAAGTGATATACACTTACTCATGAGTTTTAATTTGATCATACCACATCTAAAACCGTTGTATTAAAAAAGAAAACAAACTTTGAAGGTTGCAGATTTCGAATGGAACAAAAGAGATTTATGTTGCTATTCTTACTGGTTCGAAACATTGTGAAGATGGTCATTGCTGGTGCAGTGGTTGGAGCAGTAGAGGGAGGTTGGGTTAATGATAATGGTTATGGAAGAAAGAAAGGGAATGGTGCAGCAAAATCTTGTGTGATAAGACCAAAGCAACCAACAAAAACAAGAGGATTATTGGTTTTAGGAAAAAGAGAGAAAAGGAAGGATATACAGGATGCACTGATAGATAGATAGATAGATAGGGTTAGGGTTAGGGTGAATAGGGCACAGAAAAAGGAGAATAACGTTAGTGATTGGGATAGGCTATAAAGGAAGGCATGGTTACGGTAATAGTATAGGAGTAGGGTAATAGGTAGGTAGTAACATAGTAGAGAGTGGTATGGTGTGGTAGATCACGTGAGTCACGTAAAGTTGGCATGGGAAGGTTGATGCGGACACTTGACAGAAGGAAGGTGGGTGTTGGAACCAAGGGTGAAAGAAGCACGCAACAATCATCGTTTTAACCCTCTGATCATATCTGCCAAACAATCTTTGCCCCCCCTTCTCTCTTCTCTCTTCTCTCTTCTCTCTTCTCTCTTCTCTCTTCTCTCTTTTACACAAATCCATTTCTTTTCCAGTAATAAACATGCAAACAAAATTGCAGGGTGGGTCCATCCTCTTCCATGCATTCCCAAACTCAAACCAGCTTTTTGTTTTTCCTGAACTGCCATACGGTCAAACAAGGTCTTCCATTGCGTCTCCATGATGTAATTATACGGTGAAATTAATATATATATTAAAATGAATTTAAAAAATAACTCGTTATCATAAAATTGATTAATAAAATAAAATTTAGACTTATTTTATTTTTTATTTTAATTTTATTTTTAATTAATATAAAATCTTCAACTGTATATAAAATAATATAAATATTTATAAAGTTAAATTTAAAAATCTACTTTTTATCATACAATAACTTATAATAAAGTTATAGGGTTTACTACATCATTTTCATTTATAAATAATTTATTTTATAATTATTTTATCTTAAAAATATCGAGTTTAGTAAAAAATAGATTAAAATAAAATAAAATTATATAAAATATAAATTTTGATTTTTTAAATTGATTTTAAGAATGAATTAGTTTATAATCACTTTTTTATAAAAAAACAATTTAATAAAAATTATAATTTTTTTTAATTTATAATAATTTTTTATATTAATCTCAAAAAAAATCACGGATCTTTTTCAACTTTGTTAATATGTGGATTATTAAATTAAATTCCCTAAGTCTACCTAGCATCGCATTGTGAACAATTAACCTAACTTGCTGTGAGATCTGTGACCCAAAGATTTCCTTCTTGTATGCTGGTTAAATACCTACAACATTGTTATTCTTTAGTGACAGTATACGTAAGTCAGAAAAAAAAAACATAGACTGAAGCAACTTTATTTTATTAATCGTTTGTTGTGTCAATCACAAATTGCACTTTTCTTTTAACTCAAACTGCGCCAATTTCTTTATTATTTTTAATTGAAGTAATGGATTTCAATCTTTTGCATAAACCAATGCTCTGTCCACACAGATAATACTCAAATATGACAACATTATCAGAACATTACACTAACATGGTTTTTAGCCAAAAATATTATTTTTAAATTTAAATAATAGACAGAAACAGAATGGTGGTGGAATATATTAAAAATTCCTGCTGAGGTAAAGTTTTCAACGTGTTTGCATAATTTCATGGTAAAAGTAAAATAATGAATACTTTTACTTTCTTTTTTTATAACTAAAAATTTATGGGATAGAATTAATTTATGTGGTATCCAAACGAAAAATCATGGTGACATCATAATTTCAAAGTCATCTACCACCAATCCTAACAAACTTCAATTTTCAATTTTCTTGTTTATTGGTATATAAATACAAAATCCCAAACATCTAATAAATACATTCAATGTCAAGTAAACATTTATTATATGTCGAATTTTTTAATTTTTTTTTCTAGGTTTCTCCATAGATTATATAAAATTTTAACCATTTAATTTTATTCAATTATAATCATCAATTTGTAAAAAATATAAAATACTACCAATTAACATAAAACAGCAGAAATTCAATATTAAAAATTCATGAGAGAAGTCAAACTCGATATTTTTATTCAAATTATCTTCTAAAATTTGTATCAGTATTAAAATATTATTGCGTGTACTTTTCTATCTCTATGACAACTCAATTGAAAGGAAGTTTCACTTTCGTCACAAGCTTATCTTAATCCCTGTTCAACATCTCATGCACAAGTTTTAAAAAAATAAAACTAAATGAAAGTTTCTTAGTAAATTTTTTATCAATAAAAATATTATTTAAAAATAGGTTTCACATATATAAATTCTTTAAAATTGAAAGAATTTTTTTATATAATTTTTTTTTTCAATTTTAAGTGAAACCTATATAAAAATAATAATTTTATTATAAAAATTTTTGTAAGAAATTTTAATTAAAGATATTCTAAGATAAAAAGAAATCATAAAATTTAAACTAAAAAAATACACATGAAATAATGATTCAGGGGAAAAAATATTTTAATTATTTTCAATTTAATTTTCATCATTGATGAAAATAATCATTTGAGGAAACTAAAACATCAAAATAATATATAAGAAATCAATATTTTTATTATTAAATTCAACTATCAATAAAGAAATTAAAAATGGTTAATAATTGTGCTATGTAAATTAGAGAGATTTATAATAATCATTTCTATAATAATATATGGATATTTTTTATTTATAAACACTTAAATAGAATTTACAATTTTTCTCTATCTCTCTTCCTATTATATTGTATCATTCTCCTTGATTGTTGGGAATAGTAGTTGAGCTTGTGATGTTCTTTGATTTGAACACATTTTTTTAACAGTAAATACACTAATTTGTTTCCGTAGGGATTCTTCTGAATAAAACGTACCAATTTTATTTTCAGGGAGCATTTGTTATAATGATAATTTTATATACTAGAAATTTGAAATTGGGAGAATGTACTTTTTAAGTTGTTGTTTTTTTAAATAATAATACTAACTAGAAATAATATTTTCAAATATGTTTTTTTAGCTATCTTACGTAAAAAGTAAATTCCATGAAAAGTGAAAAATCTAACTTAAATTAAAATATGATTTTGTTAGCGAAAAAAATGTCAGACACAGCAACACCTATATTTCTACTAATAATAATAACAGGCAATTAAGTGAGCTGCTTATACATAATTGTACGGGTTGCACCAACACGCCTAATTAAATTGAAAGATTCCCAACTCAACCAGAAAGTGTGGAGTTAATCACATTTTTTATTTCTTATGAGGTTTTGACACGTTAAGTTTTTTCAAAAAAAAAAAGTGAAAAAAAAACTACTATAATTAATGGTTTGAACATAATGATAAAAAAAAATACAGTAGAGTTTTAATTCTTCAAACGAGTAATGTTTCTACTACTAAAAAAAGAGAGTGATGTTTAGATACTAAAAACCTGTACAAAAAGGGAAAAAGTAATGCATGAAAGACCATGGTCATGAAATGGACTCCGTGACAAACCATGTGTTTTATGGCGTTATTTACTCACATCCAATCGATCATATACTTTTAATTGAAAATCCTTTTTAATAAATATTCTTGGTTTATATTTTTCAGTTGAATCTATCACTAACCAGGTAAAGTCACATGGAGTTGTCTTCTTTGTAAATCACATCACACCTGTTTGTCTGGCAAACATTACATCACAATTGGAAGCATGTCGTGTAATTTAAATTCCATATATACAAGGCGGAAAAGCACATAGTTTTGTTTTCACATCAGTTCCTGTTTTTCACTCGTTGCTGTCCAAAAGGTAAATAGGACAGAAACATCGTTGACCGTTTTTGTCCAACACCTCTGTCTCAATTGTGCATGTGAAAGCCTTACATGTCGCAGGGAGAAAGCGCGTTTTGCGGGTGTTTGTTCTTGCATACGACAAGCCCAATTGCTTTATTGCAACTACTTTGTTTCACATGCAAGAATGTTTATAGAACGGTATGGACTGAGACAAAGTAACGTGAAATGCACCACGCAAGCTGATCGGTGAAGAGACTGAGTAGGTTAATGAGTGTGTGCAACAGTCCAAGCAACGTAGGAATCAAGCAATTGTCAGCAATGACAATGGATTCAAATGGAGGAAAAGCAACAATAAAGGGGTGTTACAGAATTGTAATAATCACAATTGACGCAACCAAAAAACTTCATTAAGTTTTTGGTGTCATTACGTATGGTTCATTCCAATAGGCATCATGATTGTTAAATGGTACGTCAAGAATAAAAGAGCTCTAAGAACCGCGATAAAAAATCATGATTGTTATTCCTTTTTAACTGGCATTCAGCATCAAGATTGCAAGTCTTGCGTCCAAATATTAATCACGGCGAAAAATGCATACATCCAAATAAATGCAGCTATTCGATAAGTAAAGTAATTGACGGGCAGCTCACAATATAACAAATATACCCTAAACCAAAATGGTTCGTGGAACCGAGATCTAGGTTCACATGAAAAGCTCATGAATACCACGGACGCATAAAATCATACTTCAAAGTTCTCAAGATTTGACGTTTTGAACCTTTGCATTACATAGCTTTGTGAGCATTCTATCATGATTTAGCATGGCACTAACACTCTCAACCACCAGAATGATCTGCCATATCAGAAGTAAGAAGCATACATATAAGTTTACAGGATGACCATACAAATCGTTTAATTTTGATACAACTTCAAACCAATTGACTCAAATTTTTAAGGAAATGCATTTTCAATGGCAATGGAGACACAACTAGAATGAGATGAATTGTGGTGCTTCATTTCTTAGTTGTGTAAAACAGGGAGCTTGTTCATAGAACAAAATAAAGATTCTTGAGGTGCCGGTGGTGTGGCTAAATTGGTTTTGAAGTGTCGGCCTTAAGGAAAGTGAAAAGGGTCTCAAGACTTTAGAACCCTTTCCCTTCCTTATCCCCCCACCCCAAATGCCCACTACGGGGCACTTGTCCCAGACAGAGGCTGGGGCCTGTGTTCATGAGCTTGCATCAATCTTTGGCTCACAGTATAACAAATATACAAGAAAATACAACTAACTTCAACTAGAATTATTTGATAACCATTATCTTAAAAGGAATATGAATAAATTAAATGCTATTCTGATCGCAATAAAATGGGTTGTAGGTGTAAATTAACAAGGACCTCATCTATATAACTAATGGCTAGAAAAACTTGCCAAGAAAAGAGATACAACAATGATTAACATAAGGTGAACAGAAGCCAATATCACCACGAGTAGAGATGACGTACCTGCAAGCACGCATAAGCAATTGCAGTTGCAAAGTAAAAATTTGCATTCCCAGTACCCTGCCCATTTTATTACAAAGATGAGGAACTGAAGATAACAACAGAATAATCTATTTGAAATTGTAGATCAAGAAAAAATTCCATACCCTCCATATCCATAAATTGTGCATCACAGGGCTAAGAAGTGAAACCCCAACATAACCAGATAACAGGAAGAATGAAAACTGCATATCTGAAAACCAAGGAAGTTGATTATTCAAGAGGAGATTATGCACAACGTAAAAGATCTAAAAGAAAGAGAAGTAACCTTTGAGTTCATAAGCAAATAACCCAAGTAAACCCAAATACAGAGCTGAATCACCAACCTAGTTAAAATGGAAACAAAATAGTTACAGGGATCAATCCAGATTGAAACATGACACATACACAAAAAATAAACACATCATTGATGGATTTTTTTTTTATGTCTGATTACTGACAAGTTAGATAGATAGACAAAATGGTATAGAGATCAATAAGATTTCAACATGATGCAAATTCACACAAAACACAGAATATATGGACTTCTCTAAGTAGATTGTAGATAGATACATAGATGAATGACAGAACAATCAGATACCAACATGATGAAAATTCACACAGAATAAACATATCAGTGATGGACATTTTATGTTCTCAATTCGCAGCTCTATATTTAGAACTACACTGTTAATCTTTTCCCTTCTAAGCGTGTATGTGTGAATGTGATAATTTGTAACATGCTTATTTGCATAATTTCTATTTTGGACGATGTAATCATACAATATCATGCACTAAACATTTAACAGGATAACAGCATCTCTTTCATTCTAAATTACAAAAATATTTTCAGCAACACCCAGTGAGATATGCTTAAATTCTAAGAGCTAATTTGAGTCAAGGTAAAAATATAAACTGGTGAAAAATAAACAACTTACTGAAGGATAAGACTTCAACATAGAAGATATCACAATATATACAAAAGCTAGAAAGCAAGGCCGATGATTAAGCCGTAAGGCTAATGGTGCTAGCATCAACAGAATATTCCCATGAAATACTATCAAGAAGAAATTTCTGAAAAAATCAAAAACTTCTGCAAAGAAGTACCTGTATGCAAATATCATCAGAACGAAGTAAGTGCCAAAGTTCATGGAAGAAATAAAAAATTCAAGTCTACAATAAAAATGGTTGTTTCCCTTCTTCCTATAAAACATACCACAAAACGCCAATGTTTGGAGACAGATCTTGTATTGTAAGAATGAAGCCATAGGTTCTGCACAAACAACCTAGAAGTTTAATTAAAAGATATAGAAAAACTTGTAATTCCCATCAAGCAAGAAATTGTGACAGCTGACATTTAACAGTTATTGATAAAGATATAAACAAAAGAGAATAAAATGAAATGATATAAATTTCATAGTCACAATCAATGTTCTTCAACAGAGCATAATATAGTAAAACCTACCTCCTTCAACACATGGTAAACATATTAATAGTCCTCAGACTAAATTCATTTACTTTTTAAACAATGATGTTGAAAAATGTGCATACTTTTTTCTGTAATAGAAGAAAAATCATGCGTAGAGTATAAATGCCAAGAAAGTGGCTTAACTGGGAAATGAATTATTTGACTTCCCAAAGGTTTTACTTCAGAGTTTCACACCTACAGTAACTAACTTCCATTATTATATGAACAAATAATATGGACCTAAAATTTTCTAAATCCTATGAGGCCACAAGTTAGCAGATGTTTTTTAGAAGTTGTTGATGATTCCATAGTCCATAATGACAGCAGTTAAAAACCCAGTACTTCTGTAATTGTTTTGGAGTCATCATAATGGTGTATAACTTTTTTCACACGATATTCCATATTCTTCAATGAATCTCAGAAAAGCTCCCTTAGTCTTTATTGTTTACTGAAGTCACTAACAACTAAGCCCAAATATTTTGTAACTAGTATAATAATAAACAAATATGCATATATATATATATATATATATATATATATATATATATATATTTCGTCACTTACAAAATTGTTGTCAGAAATGAATAATGGTAAAAGTATTTAAGCAATACCTTTTGAACAACTCCTGTAGACCACCATACTGTTGGACATAAATACCACAAAGGACTAAGATGTAGGATGACCAAAGCAAAGTCCAGAACAGAAAAGACACGACTGGCCTCCATGAGAATACATTGGCAACCTTTAACTGATTCTTTGCATTCTCTTCTGAACAGCTATCACTAGAGATGGAATTGTTGACTTCAAGACTATTCCTTTGCCAGAACAATTTCCTAGGAGGAGCGTCAGGACCATATCCTAATAACAGTATCACCTGGAAAAGAGGATAATATTTGTATCTACAGATAGATAAAAGGTAAATTAAAGAGAACAAAGATTTGCAGATTATGCTGAAAATGTTATACAATGGGTTCAAGCAACACCATACTGGAATAATAAGGATTGCAGGGTACAGAGACAAGTGTGTAGCCATGACCCATCCAAAAGCTGCCAGTGGAGCTAGTCCTGTTGTACATCAGTACAGTTTCAACATTACACATAGTTTTAGATGAAGATCATAAGACCACAATATAAGGTGATAATGATCTTTCTTCTTGAGTTTTCACTACTACTTCCAAAATCTAATCAGCTAGATGAATATAGCAATAGGCAACCTTTCTACTGAAGTGGATATCAAATGGACAAAAACTTGCAAATTCAATGGCAATAATAACAAATGAAATATTGCCCATGCATCTGAGAGAAAATATGAAATAAGAAATTTAAACAAGATGAATATTGGACATCAAAATTGATAGTCAGCTGCAAGGCTTAAGTATATCTCCTAAACCAGAGGAATTCTTCTGAAAATAGTCTGATAGTCAGCTAACTTAATGGAAAAAGGTATACCAGACTTCAAATTTGATAGAAAACACATAAGATACATTGATACTTAAAGAAAAATCACTTCTTAAATTTGCTTAAGGGTGTTCGTTCTTGTAATTTATTATTATGTACACGGGTTCAGCCCCCTTTAGACCAAGAAACAGTTTAGGTAAACAGAAGTATAAATGAAAATAATTGGAAAGTTGTTTATCAAAGTTTATTTGCATAAAAGTAATCCTTCAGCTAAAAATTGAGATTCCACTGTACTTTACATCATAACTTCCCCCACAAAGCACAAACTAACAATACTTTTCAGAACCAATAACACCAAGCAAAGTCATTTTTTTCAATATTTAAAGCAAATAAATCTTAACAAGAAAACAACCAACAAATATCAATTAAACTTGATAGGAGTGAGTCAGTAGAATCTAAAAGTTCAGAAAGTAAAAACCATAGGTTATTAGCTGCTTACGCGAACATGCTCCATAAAGCGATAACACAACCATCAAGTTCTCAATTGCAGATGTGGATAGACCAACGCATGCAACTATTGTGAAAGGATTCCATAAGTATACAAGAGCAGCAAAATCACCAGAAGGAAGAAGCTCTGGAAACAGTAAAGATACTATCAAAAGAGGTGAAAAAGAATTTGCATAGTTTCAAAAAAGATCCACAGCCAGAAGGGGTATTTTTAACATTAAATTTTATAATACAATCATCACCTACCCTCCACAACAATAATTGCAAATATCCTTTTTTCTTCTCAGAAATCAGTAAAACACATTTTCTTTTTTTCTGGAAAGAGTGCTAGATTTAAGTGTCCTGCTTGTTATGACACAAAAACGTGACAGACACAGTTCACCATCCATTTGTTCACAGAAATTACAGACATGTAATGATCAATAAGGTGTTTCATTTCCTATCCTTTTTATTTTCCACTTTTATCACACTATCCCAAAAGAGGGAAGAAAAACAAAGCCAAGAGTCGAAGGGGCACTCCTTGCATATCTAATTGTTAATATTATCCAGTAATCTTATGCAAGTACCATGCTGCAACTTTGAATGCACAATATATCTTTATCTGCAGGTCTTCAAACTTATACAGTAGTTTTATATGTCACTTTAAAATAACAAATAAAAATGGGAGAAGCACAGCCGACCATAATCATATGAAATTTGAACAGAAGGAACACACTGGAAGCACATGCTAACAACCTGAATTCTCTGACAAATCACGAAGGCCAAGTAACTGTAAACTTGAACTGTATGCCACCTGGAGTTTCTCACCAGCAGCACAAATAAGCATTGCACTGACCACATCTGCAATAACAAAAACCAAACTATATCCGGAAATGAGTTGATTATTTACTGTTTAATAAAGTATGCAACATACATAAGTGAACAAAAGTGTGAAGAACTACATATACAAGATTCAATGACAAACAGCATTCCGAGTATAGATATTATTTATTGAGCAACGAAGATCACAACAAGTATGATTAATGAGCTGTGGAAATTGGAAATAAATTACTGGATAGATATCAGTAATAATCACAAGTAAAAGGCGAAGAAAGTTACCTGCATAAAAGATGATCAGGTTGTCCTTCAATTCTGTTGCATCAACAAGGCAATTCGCAGTCATTACACCATAGGAATTTCAAACTTAGTAAGTAAGTCCATTGAAATTAAGAAACGGAACAAAATCTAACAAAATTGAGAGCAGGTACCTTGTAACTGTGAGCGGGCCGAGAAGTGTCAATAACAAAGGGGAACCATGGTACATCGATCCTGGAAACAATAACAATAGCCTGGTAGTTCTTACACAACACAAAAGAATAATACAAATTGATCGAATCAACGAATCTAAAAAAAAAAAAAGTGAAATACCGGCATAGGGTGAGACTGACAACTGCTTCAACGAGTAACCCTCTGCCACTGCGAAAAGAGAAGTTGAAGTTGAGAAGAAAGCATGAATATAGGAATTAAAGGTAGTTGGGGAAGAAAAGTATACGGCGACGGAGGCTGGTGAGGGGGGTGGAGACTTCGGGGCGAGAAGAAAGGTTGAGGTTTTTGGGAAAGTAGAGAAGAATGAGCCTCAAAACAACGGAACCTATGACCCAAGTCCAGAACCACGGAACCTTCTTCTTCTTCGTCATCTTCGTCTTCCTTTACGTGCTGCGTCTTCAGATCGGAACTTAGCAACTACTTCCCTTGCCTCTCTGCCTCTGGCTTTTCCGGAGAAGGCATTCATCCAAAACGACTTCGTTTTGCTTCTTTTTTTCATGAACATGTATAAAAATGAAAAGGTGGATTATACAATATTTCACGCTCATTCATTTTATTATAAGTTAAAAATCAGTTAATAAAATGTTAAATATATTTTTAAAAAATTAAGTACATCATTTATATATTTGGATTACAAATAGTAAGAATTCGATAAATATAAAATATATTGGAATAAGTAGACATTGTTACTAGATTTAGATTCATAAATATTTGTAGAAAATGTTATTTTAATTATATATTAAATAGGAATAAAATAAGAACATATTATTAGATAGAAAATAAAAGAGAAAAATTGTAATCAATAAATTGAATTTTTTTTAAGAATGAAAGTTATTTTTTTTAAATTATCTCATATTAAAAATAATAAAAGGTATTTATAAAAGTGAATTTCCTTTATTAATTACTATAGAATTATAGATTATAAATATATATTTTTTAGTTAATTTTTCATTGTTAACCGTTATTTTAGATTCTTAATTAAAAATAACCGTATGTTATTTTTTAGGTTTTTTTTTATTAAATGACAGATTTTGTTGTTAATTTCTAAATTATTAGAAATATAGATAATGAGTTGTTTTAAAAGTCCTTTTAGAAGATTAATTTGTTGTTGACCAGTAATTTAATAAAAAAATGTGTAGTTTTGATAATAATTTAAATATATTTCAAAAGAAGTTTCCAAAACAATTTATTAAAACTTTAACAGAAATGAAAAAAAAAAAAAAAAAAAACATAACGATGTTTTGCCATTTTAACATGAGTTGTGATATAAGAATAATATAGATTTGCATATGTAAATTTACACTTTGTCTTTTTTGCCTCATCATTATTTATGTGAAGTCTCTTTAAAAAGATAGAGAATTATTGAATAAAAAATATATCTAAAATAATAAATTTAAAAATTATGAAGTAATTTATATAGATTGTAATTAACATTTATATATAATATATTTATTAAAAAATAATTTTCATTAGGATAAAATTTTGATAAATAATAAATATATTTTTCTCACTCTCCTCCATAAGTGTTCAAAGTGAAATCAGTAAAAAAAATAAAAAATTAATCTAAAAAAATCTTTTTTCTTTTTTAGCGATTAAGTTTTAATTTAAAATTTTAAATCAAACATATTACAAATTACAAATTGATAGTAATCCATATATTATATTTAAATAAAAAAATTATATATTTAAAATTAAATAATAATTAATAAATATATATGATAATATTTTAAATTATTTTATAAATTAATTATATTATATTTATGATATTTTATATTTATCAAATGAATTCAAATAAATTAACAAATATCTTATCACTATTTCCATATATATATATATATTTTATTATAATTTTTATTTTCACAAATTACATATTTAAATTATTAATTGATTATACTTTAATTTTTGCAGTTTACGAGGTTTATCAGTAGATTTTAACTATTATGATTTTATGTTATAATTATAATTTTTTATTATTTACAACTTCAATTTTTATTTTATGTAAAATAAAATATGTATTATTATTTAATATAAAACATATATTGATATGAAATATACGTATTATTATTATTCAAATTAAATTTTGAGTTAAATTAAAATATATAAATATTAGGTAAAATTTTATTTCATAATATATATATATATATAGAAATTATTATTATAAAATAATTTAAAATTATATAACGATTAAAAAAAAGAATATCCAAATCAAATCACATAATATTAATATTTTTTATAAATTAAAATAAAATGTATTTAGTAATTTTTTAATTAAAAACTAAATTAAACATCATTATAAACATTCTTATTATTGTGACGTCAATTCATCTTGTTTTATATTTATATTTGTTCTTGTACTAAGTCAAGTAAACAAGAAAAAATTTGATTATTTAAAAATAATAAATTACCAACAAAAATTCATATACTTATATATTTCATAATTAAATATTTTCATCATATAATTTATATTATATTCATCACACACTGTATATTACACATTAAATATTTTTTAAAATATTTGATAAACTATGTTCCAATTAAAGATTAATAAACGTTTATCATATTATAATCAGATATTGTATTATTAAAATACTATCTGACTATTTTATACACAAAATAAAATTATTGACAATTTTATCATTTTTTTTCTACCTCTTTGTAGTCTCAAATATGACACTAATAATCATATTTCAACGTTTCTATATGTTCTTGACATCACAATTTGTCAAAATTGTCTGAAACTAACTTACCTTATATCTTAATTGATTTTCAACAATAGGTTCAAGTTATCCTCACACATCTTATATAAATTTTGAACATAAACTCATATCTTATTCTTCATACATTTCAAATCAAGGATACATTGCTTAAGTGATTAATTTTGTCACTTAACAATCACTTATCTTTATTTTTCTTATGAGGCATCCTCACTTAAGTGATACTGTTATCTTACTTGTTTGACCAACTAATAAATAAAATTAATTTTTCTTCTTCTTTTGAGACATTTTCAACTTATAACTTAAGTATTTCATTATCATTTAAGTTATTTTTTCATAATTTGACTCTCCACTTAAATACTAAACATATAATTTGAGTAACTAAGAATTAAAAATAATATAAAATAAATAAAAAATAACCACTTTCTATATAACCAATCAATACATCAACATAACAAAATTAAAATATCTAAATCATGCATAAAAATTTCTTTCCAATATCTTAAAAAAAGAAGCACCTAACTTTTAAAACTGTTGACATTTTCAAAACAAAAATCAAAATATTCACTACCACAATATATTATTTCTTATATTAATTTCTCTTCTTGAATTTTTGTTAATTATAATTCTTTTTTAAATAATTACTTACCAATTCTCTAACTTGGAACTCCAGTATCTAACTAGAAACTAATATAAGAATTATTATTATATTTTCATAATTTTTAAAATTTCCAAAATCTATGTAATTCTAACTTATAATTGAGTAAGTTTTTCCATCTTTTTTTCAACTATCTTTTATTATTTACAAATTTAAAATATAGTAAAATTTTAATATTAAAAAAAAACTCAAATTTCCACTTAAAGAAATGAACTTTTCTCCAAAAATAAAATAACTTAAAATTTTAAAACCAAATTAAACATATTTTATTTTTATAAAATTTTCAATCACTACATTACATTGACTATAGATAATATAATTATACATTATATATCAGTGTACAATAGAGAACATCAATTCATTTGAAACATAAATATATCAAATGTTATTTTTGTAAAAAAAAAACATTTTGTATGATGTTATAAATCGAATTTAATTTCACAATTAATATAAATATCTGTATGCTATCAATTAACAAAAAATATTTAAAATATAATTTTCGAAATAATTACTATAAAATGACAATTATAATTATTTTCCGAATTCATAACTGTTAGTTAAAAAAATAAAGGAACAATTGTGATCAATTTACTTTTTCAACATAACCCTAATTTTTTTTATTGAAACATAATTGCAAAGTAAGTTGAGTTGGATGCGTGGAGGCATTTTGAGAGCATACTTGTCTAACAAGAAGAGTTTGCATTGAGATACAAATAGCCAAACAACCAAGCAATTCCAAACACAGTCCAGAAGAAACTATCACTCCAAAGGCCCACCCACCCCTTCTCTCTTCCTCCCTAGAGAGACCCACAACAGCCAAATTCTTTTTTCCTTTTTCTTTTTATTTTTTTATTTAAAGAAAACAAAGAAAAAAAAGTTCTGAATTTTGCAGTTTTCTGTTCCATACAATTTCGATTGCAATGGCCAGGCCTAATCAAGAAGCGGTGGAGACTTTCGTCAGCATCACTGGCTTGCCAGAAGCAGTCGCGCTGCAAAAATTAGAGGTAGTTTTCCCCCATCTTTTTCTTGCAATTGTAAAAGTGCTTTATAGGTTTTAATTGGGATCGAAAGGAAAAAAAATGGACGAAATTTTTAATAGCTGTTTAATTGATCAAGGTTAGGGTTTCTGTGCATTGCTTGATGACTCCAGTTATTTTTTAATTATTTATCAATGTTTATTACTGTTTGCTTTCAAATTCTGCAAATGAGACTCGATTTGCATACCCATGTTGTATTTAGTTTTTTTTTTTTCTTCTCAATTATATGGATGGATTGTCTAATACTTTTGGGTTGTCTAATTATTTTGGTTACTTACTTATATTCAGTTCATGGATTTCGGCTTTAAAAAAGGTACAACATTAAGTGAATGAGCACATAAGTCCTTGCGGTTAGGGTGCATGACATTATTCTAGGAATATAGGAAATATGTTTTTCTGTGATTTCTTTGTTTTTTAAAATGATATGAAGTGAAAAATGGAGTGCAGAATGCAGATAAACTAAAGTCTTAAGGCAATATGTTTCAGTGTTTTTTCTTCAGTAATGATAATGTTAGAAATCTGCTTTGGAGAAAAAGCTAGTTTTTGTAAACTAGCAAAGGGCCACCTAACTTTAATATATGCTTTGAAAGTTTGCGCATATTATGACAAAGCACTAAGCTGATCTATTGTAGACATTTTTCTGATCTCAAATGTTCTTTAGCAGATGCTTATACTTATTGCAATCTTACTCCTTATTGCAATAAGAATTTTTTAGAAGTTATCCATTACTCTTATGTGAGTTTCTGCTTTTAATTGGTCTACACAGATGATCTGATGTTATCCTATAAAACTAGTATCTAGTGACTAGTTTATTTGTACAGCACAAGTTATGTCTACGTTATTTAATGGAAGACTTCATATATTTCAGTGGAGTCAAGTGGTTTTTTATACATCTCCTCTTCATTTGTAAATATTATTTTTATGTCAGGAGCATGGTGGTAATCTCAATGAAGCAGTCAATGCACATTTTAGTGAAGGAGACAGAAATCTAATGACTGGGTATATTCTTTTTCCATTAGTAAGCAAGTGATCATGTAGAGTAATAACCCATTATATTGGTATTACTGTTTAATGTTTGATATTTTATTTTATTCTTTCATGGCCAGCCCTCACAACAGCTCTACTGCATTTCCTCAAGATGATTTCATGGATATAGATGATCAACATGATGCAGATATTCTCAGAATTCCATCACTTCCAACTTCAGCAGCAAATATCAATCCGTTTTCTCTTCTGGATCCAACAATTGGGAGAGGTATGTTTGGTTCTCCTCTTGATTCTACAGTCCAGGCACCATTTGTTACTCATCCTAGAGAGGTAAGGGAGATTCCTATAGAGGTTAAGGATGGCAACCAATCCACTACTCAATCTGGTCATGTTCCATCCATTGAAGACGTCACTGGTACTGTTGATGCCCATGGTCCAGATATCCATGGGACTGTCATAATTGATGATGAAGATGATGACAATGCTCCACCTGCCCAGATTGCACATCAAGATGAGCAAAACCATAAGATCTTGGCTGATACTTCACTCAATACCAGTGCTAGACCTAGTGCTCCTGAATCTGAGAATTTACCAGATTATAGCAATGAGATAGAAGAAGAAATGCTTCGTGCAGCCATTGAGGCTTCTAAACGGGAGGCTGAGGAAAATTACAGAAATCACAAACTTGGCAGACAAATTGTATGTGTATTTCTTGAAGGATTTTCTTATGCTTTGCTAAACATAATGCCAGTGTTAGTATTCATTTCCACTTGGTGCAGGACTCAAGTGAATCAGGATCACAGTCAAGGCAATCTTATTTAGAGGATCCTGAGCTTGCCCATGCAGTTTCACTGTCCCTGAAGGTAGCTTTGACTTTTGCTTTTTTATATTGGAAATGTTGAACCCGGATTGCTTCTAACATGAAATGAGTTCAGACAGCTGAGCAAGAAAAAGCGTGGCGTGTACAAGGAGTAGATTCTGAATCACCACCAGCAGGGCCATCTAAGTCATCAGAGGCTGGACTAGAGGAAGTGACATCTAATGGAAGGTACATTATCTCTTCCATTTTGCTTGTTGTGCACCTGTAGCTGTTGCACTCTGCTTCATTGACTGCAATTAACTCAGCATTTTCCTGCAAGGGTATATTCTCTTAGATTGTCAAATTTGAAATTGGCAATTGTGGTCATTCTAGATTGCAGGAAGGAAGCTTGTCTTTTCATGATGAAGCTGAAGGTGTAGAGGAGCAGCCAATTGTCAGAAACATATCTAGACATATGTCTTCAGGATCCACTGGATCAGTCAAAGATGTTGAATTTGCTGAGGCTAGCTCATTACCAAGCACAGCACCACAGGAGAGCAGTAATCCTCATCATAGTAGAAATTCCTTCCCCTCGGATGAGGTATAGGCCTTCACTTTGAAAATGTTATTACTTGCCATGTCATCTAGACTTGTACCTGTCTCCCATTTCCAATCTTTGACTAAAATGAAATTGCAGTGGGGTGGCATATCTTCGGAGGAGCATGATGAAGCAGTAATGCTTGAAGCTGCAATGTTTGGTGGAATACCGGAAGGGACTGGATATCGCTATACTTATGCACCACATGAGTTTATGCAAAATAGGGGTTCCAATCCTCGGGCTCCATATCGCCCACCTTCACCATCACTGGCAGCACAGCGCCTGATAAGGGAACAGCAGGTGTGATTTGTTTCTGAAATAGGTCGGAGTTGTATGTTATTAATGGTCTAATTGTAGTTATTGCTGTCTGTTTACTTATGCAGGATGATGAATATCTTGCATCATTACAAGCAGACAAAGAAAAAGAATTGAAGGCTATGGAAGAAGCTGAGGCTGCTCGTGAAGAGGAAAGGCGGAGAGCAGAAGAATCTCGCAGGAAATTACAGGAAGAGCAGGTAGTGCATTATAACTGATTGCACTTTTCTTCCCCTTGCTTAAATCCCTCCCACCCTGTTGCTGATGGGAGTCTACTTTAAGTCTGCACTGCACACTCACTAGAAATGACTTTTATAGCTAAATTGCAGTGTTGCCATTGATTTCCTTTATTAAGTTATTGACAACTATCATTTTGTAAGGCATATTTTCCTATATTGTGTCGTCTATAGAATGGATTATTTCTATTGAATTCGAAGAGTGAATGTTAGCAGAAATTAGAAACTCTTCAGCTGTTCTGTAAAATAAAAATTCAGGTATAAATTCTTCAGTTAAGAGCCGGCCCAAAGTTGGAAAATATTTGTATTTCATATTCTATACATCTTTTGCTCTGTACCCTTGATATGTGGCCTTGGGCAGATTCTAGCTATAAATTGGATATTTCTTAGGAAAAAAAACAAACTTTTTCAGGTTGCTTATTCTTGCATTTTGCTTAAATTGTGTCAGGAATTGGAAACGCAGTTAGCAGCCAAAGAAGTCTCACTACCACCAGAACCATCCTCAGATGATGATAATGCTGTTAACTTGATGGTAAAAATGCCAGATGGCAAACGTCGTGGACGCCGATTCCTAAGATCTAATAGGCTACAGGTAATGGTCTGTTAGAAAATATGCTGTTCACCTTCTTTTTTGTGCATACTTGTGATAAACTTGGTTTTGGAAATTTCCAGTCTCTGTTCGACTTCATAGATATCGGTAGGGTGGTGAAACCAGGCAGTTACAGACTGGTGAGAAATCCCATTGCCTTTCAGTCTTATTATTCCTACTCTCAATTGTTGATACTAATATTTCAGGGAAATGGTTAACTTGTTAAATGTGACTGTTTGTCTTTGATGTATTGTTGGGACAGGTGAGACCATATCCTAGGCGTGCTTTTAGTGATGGAGAAAGTGCTGCGACCCTGGCTGAACTTGGCCTGACCAACAAGCAAGAAGCTTTGTTTTTGGAGTTAATCTAATGCCTTGTTGCAATTTGCTACAAAACAATATTGAAGTTTTTAGTTTATTAAAATTAAAGTTAAAAATATGAACCACAATACGGAGACGGATGTGGCATTTTAGTTTAATCTGGGTTTGTACTGTTTGGGTGATGCAATTTATAAATTTACAGATCTACATGATGAAGTACAGTACCTTCAGTTTTATTTTGTGATGACTAAATCCTTATCCCGAATGATCCCGAATGATTTGTATATTTTGTTTTTAAGTTTGAAATAATTCATGATCAATGAAATTGCAAATGTTCCCTTGTTCGCCCCCTCCTTTTCCAAAGAACTCCAAGTCCAATTTAAAGGCTAATTGTGCTTTGTTAATCAGTTTTTAGTAGAAAAAAAGATTAATCTTACTTGTACCATAAGATCTTGTTAAGAAATAAAAGAAACTATTATACTTAATACACTTTTAAATTTATATTCTTTAAAGGTCTGCTCTGTGAGGTGGTGGTAGATTCGGTTCAACTTTTAAGGGAAAAAAACCTAAATAGATAGCATTCAGTTTGTTTGTTTTTTGGCTAAATCACTAATTCAATAGAATTCGATAGCTTGGTTTTGCTAATCACATTTGATATATTTTCTTATTTTCAAATAAATGGATTTGAGATTCATGTTTATTTTTTTTATCATTTTTTAATCGATTTAACTGATTTTTTATCGGTTATTTTATCAGTTTAATATGATTCTGTACATCATTGATTTAGTGTGAATGTATTTCCTTACTATTTTTCTTCAACCAAGTGTATCCAATAAACTTTCTAATGCAAATGACCTCTCATAAGGAGATACTGTAAAAGGGTTAGCATTTTTATGTTATACATCACTATCTTTGTTTGAGGCAATTTCAGTATTTTATTTTATTAATCATGGAAGAAATTTATTTAAGTTTATAAATATATTAAAAATTGTGTTTAGTGATTCTCACCACTCATATTACTTATAAAAACTATATATATATATATAATATTTTTTTAAATCAGATTTAAAAATAATTATTATGAAGAAATGGTTCTTTCTATAAAAAAAATTTCAATAAAAAAACTCGAAATTGTTTTAATTGTAGTACACTGATTATTTAGTTATAATTTTAAATCTAATAATAAATATTAGATTCAAGTATGAGAATTTTGGTTATAAATTTTATGAAATTGTAGAGAAGTAAATAATTAATATAAGATAATAAAAAATAAATATTATTTTACAATAAATATATTTAAAATTATTAATTATAAATACATACATAATATTACATTAAAAGATTATTAATAAAATTTAAATAATTATAAAATCTCCTTTTATTCTATTAATTTCATATATATATATATATAATTTTAATGTGATTATTATTAATTTAATGTTCTAAATTTTTGGTGATAGAAATTAATATGTGAAATCTTACAAAATTTGAATTTTTGATACTTGATATTACGGAAAATGATTATTTAGATTTAGAATGGACATTAGTGATGTCATTAAAGAAAGAAACAAAGAATTTCATCAAGAAAAAGTTAAAACTACGATTTTTTTTTCTTTGTGGTCATCTCCATGAAGGGTTAAAAGTTCAATATCTTAAAAAACCCTCTTGTCTTATGAAACTGTGTAAAAGAAGTATAATTTATAACCAAAACATGATCTTAAAAGAAAGAACAAAACATAATTTTTTTAAAATTCTCATATTCATGATCTTAAAAGGAATGGTGATATAGAAATTCAGAAGGTTTGTTTATATGAAAATAATTAGTGTAAGAAAAAAATATAAGATTGAATAACTAAGAAATACTAAATGAAAAATACATAAAACTAAAAAAATAAATTAATGGTAACATGATTAACATAGGATAGAGGTAATTATTGTAAAGAGGAAAATGAAAAAAAGAGCAAAATAACTAGAGCAGTCAAGTCATGATCAATGAATGGTCAACAGGAGGTGGAGAATCCAATTCTGGGACCTTCTCTAGTCGTCTGCCACGTGTCCCAGTAGACACCAAGATAACAATAAAATATGCTCTGCAAACTGTACTTAAAGAAATGAAAAGTGGTGTTTGTTTAATGGAGAACTATGATTTCATACAAAAGAAGAAAGGGAAATAAAATAGAAAATGAGATAATTTAAGCAAAAATAAAATAAAAAGTATTATAGAAAAGGATTTATAAGTAGCGTAATTATAAGATGTAAAAGTAACGGTCAAGTGAACGGATATCAGGGGACAATACGTGCAACGTGGCACGTGAAAAGTCTCAGTGCCATGAATAATCGTACACCAACTCCCCTTGGCAACGGTCATATTTCACCGACATGCTTCAACGGTAATATAACTCCCGAGTTCTTCACCCTTGGATCTGAATCGGACGGTGCAGGAGGAAAGTGTTTCGCTCCCTTTGCCAAGCATGTTGTCATCATCAAATTCCTTTTTTTTCCTCTGATGCTGGTAAATGAAAGCACTCGTAGGCCCAGAAGAGAAGAGGGGAACTACAACTACCTACTATGATGGAGACGGTGCTAGCGTTGATGGAGTGTTGAAGAAGAAGTGTATACCACAACATGGTGGTGGTGGGAGACCGTATGTAGTTTGTGATATATAAAGCACTGGTAAAGGTTTGTGTTATCTTTTGGGTAAGTGAGAGGGGGTGGGGGGGTTTCTAGTAGTCTTCTGTTCTTCTTCTACTTGATTCAACCAAATGCAAATGCAAATGCAAATGCATGTTTAAAGTGCATTCAGAGGTGGGGTTTCTGGCTTTTGCTTCACCTCCTGCTGCAATGTCGGACTTGTTCAACGTTTCCACTGCTAATATGGCTTTCACTATTTCTCAGGACTTCTTCTGCCACGAATTCCAAGGTGTATGTTTCTGTTTCTCATCCCTTCTTTGTAAACTAAAATCCACATCACATTTCATAATGTCCCTTGTTTGAACGCTTCTGGAATCCGATGATCGCTTTCATGTGCTAGCTAGGACTTTTCTTTACTCTCTTCAATTCTTTCATTCTTTCCTGCATATACCAATAACTACTTATATTCTTTTGTCATTACAATTACTTGCCATTCACAGATTCAATTCATATAGGAACACTTGGAATTTGTAAAGATAAAACCAACCACAACAGTTTGTTAAATTCATCGGATTCCTTTGTTTTTTAATTGTTTCTTTGGACATAAAAGAATTCTTTAGAAAATTTCCACACACTCACATAGATTCTCACACTGCATTTTCTCTCTTCTTCACTTACGCATGCAAATTAAGATTTTAGAGGAAAGAATAGATACATATTTTGCATAGTTGATCAAAGTTATTACTAGATAAAGAGAAAGGGAAGGGAAAGAGAAGCAGCAGCATTGGGGTGAGTGAAACAACCGGCGTTACAAAAAGCATAGACGATGTTGGCTGGGTGTTCTAGTTCGACATTGTTGTCACCGAGCCACAGATTGAGGAGCGAAGCACCAGCACAGTTTCAAGCCTTCCATTTCCAGCGACCTTCCATGAGCACGCAGAGATTGGATTTGCCATGTTCCACCTTCACTCGCAAAGACAGCTCTTCACGTTCGCAGCCTCTCAGGCCAGTGGGACTTTCAGTGGAGAAACCAATAGAAGCCAAGACCAGCACATGTTCTCTCAAGCACAACATTCGACTCCCACCTTTGGCCATCACAGCAGCAACAGCATTGGTGGAAGAATCCATCAAGGACAAGAGTTTGAAAAGGCTCGCGGAGCACGATGAGTCCTTCACCAACGTAGCCAAGAGGAAAAAGGGAGGCACTGAGTGTGACAATTCTGGTGATAACTTTTGGTTTCAGCCTGGTGTTGAGGGTAACACTTTAGGAGGGCTTAACAACACTTCACTTGCTTTCTCCACAGAGGAAGAGAGGGTTTGTTTTGTCCCTTCTGAAGTGGTGTCTCATTCTGCACCTTTTCCCTTAAACCCTTGGCTGGAATCATGTGTAACAAAGATCACCAACTTCGGTGAGGGTAGCCACCGTCCTCACCAGCACCACAACGACCATCCAACAGAAGGTTCAGTCTCCAACGCTTCTTCAGAGAGCCAAAGTCTGAGGCTAAACGAGAACGCGTCAGAACACGAAGTGGGAAACGGTTCAGGGAATCCTTACCATCACCACGAGGTGGAGACAGGGGAAGAAGACGATCATCACGGGTTAGAACTCGTTAGCTTGCTCACTGGCTGCGTCGATGCCATTGGATCAAGAAACGTCACTGCTATAAACCAGATAATCGCAAAACTGGGTGATCTTGCATCTCCAAAGGGAACCCCGATAAGCCGCATATGTGCTTACTTCACAGAAGCCTTGGCCATCAGAGTCACAAGGCTTTGGCCTCATGTTTTTCATATCACCACCAATTCCCGAGACATGGTGGACGATGATGAAACAGGAACTACATTGAGGCTTCTCAACCAGGTCACCCCAATTCCCAAGTTTATCCATTTCACATCAAACGAGATGCTGTTGAGGGCATTTGAAGGAAAAGACAGGGTTCACATAATAGACTTTGACATCAAGCAAGGTCTTCAATGGCCAAGCTTGTTCCAGAGCCTAGCATCGAAAACAAACCCTCCGAGTCACGTGAGAATCACGGGAATAGGAGAGTCAAAGCAAGAGCTAAACGAAACAGGAGACAGACTCGCAGGTTTCGCTGAAGCACTAAACCTCCCCTTCGAGTTCCACCCCGTTGTGGACAGACTCGAAGACGTGAGGCTGTGGATGCTCCACGTGAAGGAGCACGAAACGGTGGCTGTGAACTGCGTTTTGCAGCTGCACAAGACGCTTTACGACGGAAGCGGAGGAGCGCTGAGGGATTTCTTGGGGCTTATCCGCAGTACAAATCCGAGCGTGGTTGTGGTGGCTGAACAAGAAGCAGAACACAACGAGGCAAGGTTGGAAGCAAGGGTGTGCAACTCGTTGAAGTATTACTCAGCATTGTTTGACTGTATCGATGAGAGTGGGGTTGCGCAAGAGAGTGCAGTGAGGATGAAAATAGAGGAGATGTACGGTAGGGAGATAAGGAACATAGTGGCATGTGAGGGGAGGGAGAGGTTGGAGAGGCACGAGGGTTTTGGAAAGTGGAGGAGGATGCTGGTGGAGCAAGGAGGTTTGAGATGTTTGGGAGTTTCTGAAAGGGAAATGAGTCAGAGCCAGTTGCTGTTGAAGATGTATTGTTGTGAGAGTTACAGTGTGAAGAAGCAGGAGTTGGAAGGAGCAACAGCGGTTACTCTTAGTTGGCTTGACCAACCTTTGTATACTGTCTCAGCTTGGGTCCCTGTTGATGTGGCCGGTACCTCCTCCTCTTTTTCTCACCCAACTTGATTTCATTTTCTTTCTTTCTTCATTCATTTCATACATTCTCATTTCTTCAGAGTCAGGTATTATACAGACACTTAAAAGGGTAGGTTCAGGTTCAGGGAGGGTATTCTTTGTAGGTAGAGAAATGGTCATTATTATTCTTTCATTCTTTGTTGCAGATAAGATTTGCTAGCCCAAAATTTAGTTGCTGCAATTTGTATCAATACAGCAATACTACTACTACCTTGTGTTATTTGTTTTTATTTTATAGTCATGATCATTGTTTTATTCTAGAGCATATATACATTTGGGGTCATTTTCTGATCATTGTTTTATTCTTCATTGTGTAAGTTCAAATTCTTTATCAGTTCCCCAAGTCCTTCAGATTGAAATGAAATGAAGAATTCAGTCATTTGTGTCCCTCTGCTCCTCTATGCAATTCCGTTTTCATATTTGCAATGTCTTTTCTGTTTCAGTTTGCAACAACAAACACAACAAAGCATTTTGTTTCTTCACCACTCTTCTGGTCTTCCCTTGATATTGAATGATTCAATTGATGCGTTTAAAAGGTTAAAAAAACACTTTGTTAGAGACAGAAATTGAGAAGAACTAAAATGTATGTGAGGAAAGAAAGATGTATTATTTGTAACTAATGTTAAGTTAACCACAATTTTTGCATCATTAGTTAAATTATCATCAAAATTATTATTACTATTGTTAATCTGTTGTCATTTTTCTAGTCATAGTTAATATAAGAAGTTAGCAGCAATAATCACTACAAACCTAAGATGGTTTTGTCGTAGATGAGGAAAAGTTTGTGAAAATCTGTCTTTTTTTCTGTTTCAAATAAAACTGAATTATAGATGATAGATGTGACGAAAAATACAAAGTAAGTTTACCTATCATAATCTATTTGGAATTATTACTTTCCTCTGGTCATAATTTTATTAAAATACAAATAGAATTTGATGATTAAAACAAGGAAAATGTTAACACTAGCCCCTCAAAGTTTACTTTTAAGAATTTTAAATAGTCAGGTTTTATTGAAAAGGAAAATGTTTATTATACTTTTTTATTTTATATTAAAAATAATAAAAACTTACTCTTTTTATATGTTTCAGCAAGTTGATATGGACAAGGTCATCAAAGTATGGAGAATAAATTAATGGAAAAATTTTGAAATTTTTACTTTCAGTAATTTTTTTAGGTAACATAAAATTAATCCACCCATATATGTATGCAAGTATTTGGAAAGCTTTATATATTCTCCCATTTTCAAATAGTCGGGTATACTTTATTTTTTCATACATGTTTTGCTACAAAATCAAATTCATATTTTTAATTAGTCATTTAAAGATGAGTTTCAGTTAATGTTTTCAATATTAAATATAATGAGATATTTACAACTAATAAAAAAAATACTATTTAATCAATTAATTTTTAAAAACTAAAATATTAAGATTAATTTTTATATTAATATATAAAATAATATTTCTTTAATTAAATTAGTCTTCTTGCAATTACTATTTAGTTAGTTTGTAAAAAAGTTGTTCGATTTGAAAGAAAGAGAAAACCTATTTTCACATTTTTAATTACAGAAACAAGTCTGAATATTTTTCCTTTATTTTTTATTTTCAAAAAGTTTGAATAATGGAAAAAAAATCTTGAAGCTAAAGACCCTTTATTTATTTTTTTCTTATTTCACTTATATTGTTGAAAATGTTCATGTACAAAATAATAACTAGCTAATAAAAATTCGTGGATATGATTTTTTTTATCTTTCATAAATAAACTATAACAATACTTTTACCAGTTTCGAACAAAAATGGTTCTTCTTTTTAAGGTCATTAATTTGTAATTATTTTTTGAATTAGAATGAAACATGAAAAGAAAAAGGAGGCAAACCAGAAGAACCAAAGAAAAAAAAAACATGTCTTTTTTGTTGTTTCTGGGTCGTTGGTATTCGGGTTTAGCTTTTGCTAGGCCTTGTTTTTGGGCTTTCTCTCTTTAGTATTCAACAAAATGTAAAATGAATAAATCAAGATGTCTTTAATAAAAGAAAAATTACACTTACCTCTTTTACATTATGAAAAAAATGATTCACACTTTTTTTTTTAATTTTTTAATAAAATAATAATTTCTTCTCTCTATTTTTTAAAAATATTTATATTTTTAATAAAATAATATTAATATTTTTTATATTTTTAATCAAGTCGTACTTATTTCTATTTTTTATTTTAAATTAATATATTAATTAAAATTTAGATAACAATGATGAAAATTAAAAAATAAATTTAAAGTATAAATTAAACTTTTATATAAAAAAAAGTATTATGTATTACAATATTTTTTTAATAACTATATTGTCACTCAATTATAATTATCTAATAAAAATATAAAAAAAATATTTTTAGAAAGCATTTTTTTATTATATAAATAAATAAATATTTATAAAATATAAGAATAAATTAATTAACTTATTATTATACTCAAATATGATTTTAATATAAATATGTTAAGAATATACTGGGTGATCATAAAGTAAAGAATATGAGTATTATTTTATTCATGACATAAGAGATAAGGGATGTGAATTGAAAAAAATAATAAATATCATTTTAAAAAATACGATTGAAAAATAAAAAATACATAATTATTATTTTATTAAAAAATATATATATATATATATATTTAAAAAAAAAACTAATGAAAATGTTACACTCAGGGATAAATCAATGTATGTATATGTTTAATAAATAGAAATATATTAGTCTATTGAGAAGGAGTATTATTAACTATTTTTTGTGAGAAATTATGAAAATGTTGTAAAAGAATGTAGCAATAGTAATTTTGTTTTAGATTATTTGAAGGAAACTGCTAATAATTGGGCAATGGTTGGAGAAACATTAACTCTGTTAACTCTAATGTTTGCAGCTGATGTCTACATCATTTTGAGCAAGAAATCATACAATAAGTTTGTTCTCTTTCACATCTTTCTCTTGTCTCCATTCATCATTCCAATGAAAGAATACATTTTTTTCTAAATAAGGTCAACAGAATGAATGAAGACTAGGAATTATAATGTTCACCACTGAGGGGCTTTTAAGGGTCATTGTATTCAGATTTGTTTTTGTTATACAAGATATTTTCATTCAAAATTGAAAAATTAATGATTCAGGTTTAAGTTTTTCTTTCAAACATGCAATGAATTCGATTTATTTATTCATTGTATCATGTCAGGAAAATGTCAATTTTTTAAAAAGTAATCACTACATTTACAATTGATGTATCTACATATTTTTGTGTATCTACCCAGTTGTGTCAACTTTAGGAATTACATTTTTTTTCTTTTTTTAGTGAATTTTAAATTTAATTTAATTTTTAATAAGGTTTTTTAATTTTTAATTAATTCTGTCTTTAATTAAATTTATATTTGAAGGAAATATATAAGACAACAACAAAAGAGGTTGAAAAAATATATTCTGCAAATTAAGAGAAACAGGAGTGAAATAAATAGTATAAAAAATGCATGACAACCCACCGAAAGTGACCTAGCACTTGGTAAACATAAAGTTTTAATTCTAGGATGCATAGTTGATGTCTGCATCAACATTTTTGAGCTGGACAAGTTACATAAAGATTTGTCATCTTTTATATCTTTCTTTTTTTTGGTCACCACACGTTCTTCAATGGGAGAATTTTCCTTCTGCTAAGGTGGGGAGAATTAAGATTAGGACTTGCCATTCATCATTGGATTCAGATTTTTTTCCTCACACGAACATGGAGAGGTTATAGTCTCGAAGATATTTTGTTGGAAAGTTTATGATTGACGTCCAATAATTTTCACTCTGCAACCAAATCAAACCAGTCTCGTTGATATTATTGTTTTTTTGTGATAAGAACTTTTTTAAATTCTTAAATTTAAGTTTGACTTATGATGACAGCAATGAAAATTATGTGGAAGAGACACAATCTCAGCTTATATGATGATGTAAAATAGAAAATGGAAGAAGAACTGTTTTTAATAGAATTCAAACTTTTCACATTAAATTCATTTGTATTCCTGTTTATCATAGAAAAATTGATGAGTTTGGCTTTAAAGATAAAGGTGCATGAAAACAAGTCAATTACCATGTTTCTTCTCTGTTGACATGGAAAGAGAATATAGAAGTGATTGAATGGGTCTAAAACAGTTTCCTAGTATTATATCTATTATACATCCAACGAATCAAACAACACACCACACTTCCACCATTCTCCATCAGCATTCATCATACCAAACCCACTCTTAAATTATTCCTTAGAGATTAATGTAATGTTCACCAACCTTCTGCAAGATTTTTCATAAACCAATACCCAACTAATATTTGTCATCTTTTTTTCTTTTAATATGTTGTATGACTTACAAAATTTATAAGTTTATATTTTACTTACACATATAAGGTACTCTATTTATATAGTTAGTTCAAACTCGTACCATATATTTGAAGAGTTTTAACTATTAGCCACTCCTTACAGGTGGCCAATCTTGCTTGCGATTCTATCAACACCAGCACGTAAGCCACCAAATCCATCCAAAGTGTGTTGTGATCTTGTGGACATCACTTATACACGTTATTTTTATTATATTTTTTTTTCTGTTTTGCACATATGTCCTTGCCTCTGAATTTTCCTTTTAAAGGTGACTTTTTTTTTTATATATATATATATATATATTTTTTTTTTTTCTGCTGTTATTTTTTTCCTGATAAGTATTGTATTTAAATTTATTTATTTATATTATATCAGATATTTCCTAACCGAAATCCTTGCAAATTAAGTTATTCTTAATTTATATTTTGAAATAATAAATAAATAAGAGATCCCATCGTATCAAACAATTTTAAAAAAACAAAAATAAATAAAACAATTTTGAAGATAAAGTATTAGATTTTTTCTTTTCTCTATGATTTCTGAAAATTTTGTGTAAAAAATTATTTATGATAAAATTACAAAACATAATTAATTATGTGAAAATTAATAATCAATTATAAAATTATTAATATTTTTTAATTCTTATATTATTATAATAATAAATAAAAATAAAAATAATATTTAATAAATAAATAATTAATAATAATAATAAAAATATTTATAATAATATTATAATTATAAATAAAATTTATATTTTTATAATAATATTATTAATTAACTAAATAATAATAATAAAAATATAAAATAAATAAAATAATTTTTATTTTATTTTATTTTAATAAAAATAATAAATCATTAAAAATAATATTAAAATAAAAATATATATACAAAAATTAATAATAAATAAAATTATTTTATTTTTACTTTTTTTTAAATTAAAATAATTTTATATTCTTTTTTTTCTTTTTTCACTTTCTCTGATTCAAAAATACCTTTTAAATTTTATAATATTAGACTTTAATTTATTATATTGAAAATTCTTCTTTAATTCCAGAAAAAAAAAATATAATTACAATAGATTTTATGTTTAAGATTCACAAAATTAATTTTATATTATTTTACATTACAAAATAAATGTAATTAATCAAAATAATAAATTCTTAAACAAATATAATAATAAGTAACCTTTATATATATTTGAGATATTCGAGGTACATTATGGATATAAATATAAATAAATACTAATCATAGAAAGTATTATTATTTGAATTTTCATACAAGAATTATTATTATTTGAATTTTCATACAGAAATTATTATTATTTGAATTTTCATTTTAAAATTAAAGTGTATCTGGTTTAAGTTATATATTATATTATTATTATTACATGACATAAGTATATATTGTAGGTGTCAGCTTTATGAGTTGTATAATGGAAATTTGGAAGAGGACGGTGGTTGTTCAGATTATGAGGAGAATAATAATTTGAAAATGACAAAAGTGGTGACGGAATAAAGAATTAAAATAACATATAAATGGAATGAGAACAAGATTGAGTCTTACATATGCATTATATTAATATATAAATATATCTCTTCCCTTACCCGTTTGCCGAAAGAAAAATGTGTTTCTTTTCTCATTTTTTTTTTCATATAAAATCAATGTCTTTGCTTTTTTAAATGTTTAAAAGAAAGTTTTTTTTTTTTTTTATACATTATAGATGATGACTCATCACTGACTTAAATCATAGAAGGTGCACACGAGAGTCCAACGGAAAAGAAAACAATATAGAAAATGAAACATGTGTTTCACAGAAAGAAAGATGTAAAAACTAGAGAAGAAATGAAGGATATGTCAGGTAATAATAATACTGTTTAGAAGTTTTTATTATAATATAAAAGAAAATGATAGTTTGAACATCAGCTTTTAATAATATATTATTAAAAAAATTATCAATTAAGTATATATTCTATATGCAGTTGTCATATATCATCTTTTAATATCAAATATATAATTAACATTTTATCTAAAAAATAATTAAAATCTCTAAAAAGAAAATTCTCAAATTATTTTAAGATTTTTTTTTATTATGAAATAAAATAGCCATTTATTGAGTGCAAGTAATGTGGTTATTATATATTTTCCCGTTTTAAAAAGAAATAAAAAAAAGTGTGACTTATAAACATATATTCCAGAATTTGAATTTATATACTTTTATTACAAAAATGTTTGGTTTTAAAAAATAAAATTTTAATAGTTTATTAAAAAAAATGAAAACAATAAATTTCATATATATATATATATATATATATATATATAATAATGAATACCTTTATTGTACCAGACGAAGGAAGAAAGGAAAAAGGGAAATTAATTTATATATTCTTATTATGGATATGTTTTGTTTAAAGGAGAAAGTAGTGAGAAAATATATATATATATATAAATTAATATGGGATAAAAAGAATATGTTATTATTCCATAAAAAGCCTCGATATTTAAATATTGACGTGAAATGTGAGGGATAGCAATGTAAATTTCCAATTTCACCATAGACATGTCTTTAATTATGTGACGGATATCAGGGAAAATAATAAATAGATCACACGTCTTCTCTTAAATGATCATCATCAATTTTACTTTTAAATGAGACAAACAAGCTGAAAAATAATAATAATATTTTCTTTTATTTTCTTTTTGTATAAATCATTGTAAAAAGTTGCTTTTATTATTCAAGATAAGAGATGAATAAATAATGTATCAGTATTTATAAAAATTATAAGTAAAAAAATCCCAGTAAAATTTTATTTTCTTTCACGCAATCAAAGTTTTAAATAAAATTTTAATAATAAAATATATTATAATTATTTTAAAATAACCATAATTTATCAATCAAATCTTGGATGATTATGATTTTTTTTATCTAATTCATATATTTCGATATTAAATGTGATATCTATTTTTTTTTTAAATTCCTATAACAATTAATCCCTTGTTATAATGTACAATTAACAAATCCATGAGAATTGAATAAATTATTTAATTCAGTTAACAATATTTTTTTAAAAATATATCTTTTATAGTATCCTTTAACATCAATAAGACATATTTATTATTTTAAAATATTTTTATTGGTTTTAGTTCTTTTACCTTTCTTATGATAAATAACTTTTTAACAACTTTTTTTACATACAAGCATTGTTAGGCTTCTAATTTTTTTATAAGGACCTAAAAAGTTTAAGAAACTAATACATTCTAATTACCTTCCTTGAGCTAGAAATAATAATTAATAATTAAAGATATTTTATTAAAAAAACAGTAATTGACGCGGGAGACATTATGAATTAATTATAACAAAATTGACCAAACAAAATTCTATTTATTTATTCATAAAAACAGTACATTAGAAGTATATAATCAACGATTTCTAACTCATGGATAATATATTTATTTATATAAAAGTTAAAAAAATGACTATACGTTACAATTTCTATTTAAGTAAATAATTTAATAATTATACATTCTCAATATAAAATAATTATATGCAGTTATTTTATTGAAAAACATGATTTAAAAAATTATAAAAGTCAACAAATCCATAATATATTATTTATTTTAAGAATTAGTGATTAGTTTAGATAAAAAATTAGAAATTTGAGATTTAGAAAAAATATTGGAGGTTTCTTAGGGTGTTGTCATTAATTAGTAATATGTTTGAGTTTGTAATATTTGATATGAAGAAATGAAAAAGATCCTTATCCAATATTAAAAGTTTGGGTGGAATTATGGTAAGTGTTAGGGGATTACGACGAAGATGATGGATCACGTCAAGTCCATGTCAGATCCCGCTGTCTAGCGAAAACAAACAAACAAACCCACGAAAAGAAGTCACCTACGAATTACAAATTATAAAGGTCCCGACACAACTGTTCCGCGTGGAGCAATCTCCATACAGAAAAACCAACACCCTAACCCTAACCCCAACACCACTCTCCACCACCACTGCTTTCATTTTCATTCTCCTTCTCCCTTTCCATTTCCCTTTCTCCAACCTTCATCATGGGTCTCAGATTCTCCTCCCAGTCCTCCGAATCGCCGCCTAAGTCCGCTCTCGGCGAGTTGCCCGAGAGCTGCGTCGCTCACATCATGACATACATGAACCCTCCTGAGATTTGCAAGCTCGCCACGCTCAACCGCGCCTTCCGCGGCGCTTCCTCCGCCGATTTCGTCTGGGAGTCCAAGCTTCCGCCCAATTATTCCGTCCTCCTCCGCCACATCTTCTCCGATTTCCCCTCTGATTTGGACAAGAGGGGGATTTACGCCAGGCTTTGCAGACTCAATTCTCTCAATGACGGCACCAAGGTAATTATCAATAATTAATTATTAATGATAAGCCTTGTGGATTATGTTATTATTTTATTGGTATGTGGTTTGATGTGAGAGGAAATGGAGTTGAGATAGTTGTGTTTTGTGCAGAAAGTGTGGCTGGATCGGAGCATGGGTAAGCTGTGTTTGAGCGTTTCGGCCAAGGGATTGTCTATAACTGGGATTGATGATAGGAGATACTGGAACCATGTCCCCACTGAGGAATCTAGGTCACTTTTCTTCTCCTAGTTATACCCATTGGAATACTTGTCCATTTCTTTTTATATTTTGATTTGTATTTTAATTACTCTGGCCTTCCAAATTCTGCTGTGGCTTTTGAGGGAGGGGTGAGAAAAACTGTTGATGAGAAAATAGAGAAGAAAAGAGGGGATTGGAGAGGGAGAAATAGAATTTGGGTAAGGGTCTGTTTGATTCAACCAGATCGTGAAAAGCGCGAAAATAAAATGTCAATCAGGCGAACCTAGGGTCTCAGAACTCTTGACATACCAATTCTTAAGGAAACCCAGATTAGTTACCAATCAATGTTTAATTAATTACTAAAAGATAGAACCCCAAATAACCCTATGTGTTAAATTTAAAAACCCTGGGAATCGGGAAGTGCTAAAAAGGTTCCAAAATTACAATCAATTAAATTCCCAGTATATTATACCATACACCTAATAATGCTAATATGAGTAATATCCGTATTTGATATGCTGTTATTCGTGCTCCATTCTCCATTCTTTATGCTGATCCTTTACTTTGCTTACTTTTTAGATAATTTCAGTAGAGTGATATATTTGTATTACCCCCTTGTTATGAAGACTTATGTTATATCATATTATATATATATATATATATATATATATATATATATACTATTCAAAGATTGTCACTATTTTTTGCTGCAATTAGTATTTTTTGCTTAAAGTTAATTCTTATACTGTGATATACACAGACACTCTGCCCTTTACACTTCTGTAGCATAGAGATAATAAAATCATTTCAACCATGGGATGAGTTCAATAAACTGATACATTTCAGGAATTTTTTTTGTCTGAACTATAAATTATAGTTAGCTATCTGGGATTGTATAAGATTTTAAATTACAGTTGCAGCAATCTCAAAACTGTGATGTTGTGAGATATTGCAGACATATTTAAATGATACCACTGTCGTTGCACTTGCAGAGAGCTAAAACCTAAGAACTTGATATTGTGGTTGCAGTTGTAGTTGCGACCACAGTCTAAATTCATTAGTCATGTTTTATAGTGTTTTGTAATTTATCACCTAGAAAATTGGGTGGTTGTGTGCATATATTTTCCGTGTTCAGAGTCTGAAGTCTTCTGGCTGTAGTATGTTGTAGCTTTTGGTATTTGCTAAAATTTGTTCTCAGACTTGTGATGCTGAGAAGGATGTGCTTCTTTTGCTATTGCTATTCTGGTTGATGATGCAAGTTGCAATGCGCTATGTCAAGTAGTTTATTTGCAAAAATAAGTATAGTTTAAATGTTGATTTGGTTTAATAGAGCCTTCGAGTAAAACCAGTGTTATCTCCTTGATTTGCAGGTTCAGCAGTGTTGCGTACCTCCAGCAAATCTGGTGGTTTGAAGTGGATGGGGATGTTGAATTCCCGTTTCCTGCTGGTAGATACAGCGTATTCTACAGAATACATCTAGGACGAGCCTCCAAGAGGTTTGGCCGACGAGTGTGCAACACAGAGCATGTTCATGGGTGGGACATAAAGCCTGTTCGTTTCCAGCTTTGGACTTCAGATGGCCAGTATGTTACATCCCAGTGTTTTCTGAACGGACCAGGTAAATGGGCCTTTTACCATGCAGGCGATTTTGTTGTCGAGAATGGCAATGCATCAACAAAAGTTAAATTCTCTATGACTCAAATTGATTGCACACATACTAAAGGAGGGCTCTGTTTAGATTCTGTGCTTATATATCCAAGTGAATTCAGAAAGGTTAAAGCATTTTTAAATAGCTCTTAACCTTGGTGATAAATATAGATATATAATTGTATACTAGAGCGTAGGCTGCGTCAGGAGGAATAGAGAATCGAGTTTTTAATATGGTTCTTTAAGGTTTACTTTAGAGTTTTTGTAGAAGCCAGGAGATGATGTATATATCTCTACATATTTGTTTAATTAGTCTCGAAGACTGTCTCGAACATTCTATAGTAACCTTGTATGGTGCAGAATATTATATTTTTTTGGCAGATGGAACAAAAGTGACCATTTAATGACAATGAAACGTGGATCATGTTTGAATAAACGAATAAAGTGGACTACTTTTTTGTTTTATGGGATGACGTTCATTATAGTTTTATAGTTTCCTTGAAACTTGGTATTCCTTTCTACTTAATCCCGCCCCACGTTTTAGGGCATGTCTGGTTTTCTGTTCGGATAACCTCAACGTATGTTCATTATAGTTTTATAGTTTCATATTCTTACCTTAAAATTCAGTTTGAAATGAAAAAAAGGAGTGTTATTTTTGTGAACTCAGTTTGCAAAAATAAATCTGAATCGTTGATTTAGTTTGTAAACTTTAATTCAAATATGTATTTAGAATATTTCAAATTACTCTTGTCTCATTTGGTTTAACCTGTCTTCGGCAGTGTTTGGTTGATCTTTAGCGTGCACTCTAATTCAAGAGCGTGGAGATTGATATTATATCACTATCCCATTTAATTGCGGATTCGGATAATACTAATTATTATTATTGGAATGCAGGCTGAGTCAATGGTAGTCAAAATATTGAAAATATAATGCAAGCAACTTATGAGTAAAGAAAGTAAAATGAGTTAAAGTATAGCAAGAGATAACAATCGGCTTTGTCCGTCTGAAATTTATTATAAGGGTTTCAATAAGAGTTCTAAACATGAATACGTTTTTGTATAAGTGAATGAGACTACTTTGGTATTCAACATCGATGTAAATATTTATTGTGCGTTATTGATATGAAATTTTAACTCTAGTTTGAGAACATACAAAAAATCTAAAAAAATCTATATCTAAATTATTGTTTATAATTTTACGTGTTTTTGGTATTGTTATCAAAACAAATTGAAGCTTCTCCTCAGTATTCAATGAGAATTTTAAATGTCAACCTTTATTGTTGGAGTTATCAAATTAAAACTCTAATTTTAAGTAGAGAATAAATAACAACAAGAAATAGTAGACAATATAATCGTACCGTAAGATATTGGCCCATATTGGTGAGTCAAAGTGACCGGTTTGGGCTTCGGCCCATTTATGTGTTCCATCATCCGTTAGGCTTATGTCTGAAGTGTTCCAACGAAATCATTGTCCAAAATAAAATACGACAAATAAATAAAAGGGTACTCGATAAGTAGCTAAGTTTTTGAATTAGGTATACGGATATATAAAAAAATTATGTATAAGTGTACCTCCTGCCAGATGCCACATGATATCATCTTCAATTGTATACGGATAAAATAAATACGGTAGATGATATCATCTTCAATTCTATACATCACATTTCTTTTATTATTCAAATAATATATAGTGTTTAAAATTAAATTTAAAATGGCTGAAAAAATATAAATATGGATTTTTTTTACTTCATAAATGATTTTAAAAAAAATTATGGAAATTATTTGAGGCATAAAAACAATAATCTAAATAATCTTGTGGTTGCCTCAAGAAAGAGAGAAGCTTAACATAAAAGTAACGTTTCATAATTTGAAAAAGCTTATAATATTAATAGTAAACTAATTATCTAAAACACCATTTTTATAAAGGAAAATATATTTTATTATGTGGAAATAGGTAATAATTTTCAGTAAATTCTAATGAGTACTTTCATCAATTATATCAGCCACTCACATTATTAACTTTTTTTTTTCGCTCTAACATTTAACACTCGTTTCTAATTTTCACTTTTTCTCCATTAAATGATCATTAATGCTTTTATTTTACTTTTTTTAGATATTATACACAAATAAATATATATATATATATATATATATATATATATATTACTTCTTTCGCTCCAACATTTAACACATCTTTCTATTTTTTTTCTCTCCATTTAATGATCATTAATGATGAATGTATTATGAAATAAATTGTTAGATAGTTCAAAAAAATATGTATTTTTAAGGTTTAATTTTATTACTTTAGATAGTTCAAATTTGAATTTCGTATAATTTTTAATTTTTTTTATTAAAATAAGACAGAATATAAATTATTTAACAATCATATAATACAATAAAAACTAAAAATTATATTTTTAATTTTTTCAAGCAATTCACGTGACTGAAAATGTCTTCAAGTTGAGTTAGTTGGGAAAACAAGCTAAAAAATATTTTAAATATTTTCAACATGACAAAAATAGTTTCAAGTAATCTAAGACTTCTTTTGTTTTGCTTACAGTTTTTTTAATGATAGGATGAGTTTGTTATATTTAATATATTTATCATTTTTAATCCTTTAGATATTTTAAAAATTTAACCTTCTATTTTTGTAAAAAAAAAAAAATTAACCTTATAAAATCTCTAAATTAATATCAATAATTTTTTACTCTTGAAATCATCCGTTTTATTTTCCTTTAATTTATTTATTTGTAGTTAAAGAGCATGTTAGTTATTGCAACACGTTTTAAAAAAACTTTATGTCAACTGAATTTCTCTTCACTGCAACATCTACCCAGGTACATGCAATTTAATGAAAGTTAAAGTAGTTACTAGATAGTTGGTATATAAAGAATCAATAAAATTAATTGCAGTATAAAAAAAATACAAAATTATGAATTGATAAATGTTTTTTAATATAAAATAATTATTTATTACTAATATATATATATAAATTCATTTTGAGGGTTTTCTTTGTACAATCACACATTAAAGATTACTTAAAAAACACGTTAAAGATGAATAATATTCTACATGCCAACTTTCTCAGTGCAACTAATTTATGTTAAAGCATCTCCAGTCATAATTCTTTAGACATAAAAAAAAAATATTTTAATAAGAATACCACTTATATAAGTTGCTTAAAATTTTAAAAATATTTATATAAATACTTTTTTCTAATTAATAAATCCACATTAAAATAATAATTTTATTTTTAACTGACTTTTGTAAATAACTCTAGTTATTAATTACAAATATATAGGAATATTAGGCGTGTTCATAATCGAATCGACCCAAAAAAAAAAACCGAAAACCAATTCAAGAAACTGCAAACCGATTAAAACCGCAAATTTTTGTATCACTTTGGATTTTTTTTTTCAGAACCACGCAGTTTGGTTCGATTTGCAGTTTGGCATTTCAAAACCGAACCGAACCAAACCGAACCGCAATTATTAAATAATATTATATTTATTTTTAATTTTATTTCCCTAAACCCTAAACCAAAACCTAACCTACCGTCGTTGTCTATTACAACTTTCATCTCGTTAGACGTATCTTAGGGTTCCAAGGTTTCTTACTTGAAACTCCCTTACTCTGATTTCATTATCTCATCGTTAACTCTTATTCAAATCCATCTTCGTCACACCATTTCACCCTCTCCATGGTCAATAGAGATTGAAGAATACTTGCAAGACATTGAAAAAATTGAAATGAGTATTTTCATATTCTACCTAAACTTTTTTATTGTCTAATTATTTTTTATCTACTTTTTTAATTCTATTGATTATTATATTTTATATGTTTTTAGAAATTGGTCCAGTCCTACCACTACATGAAGAGAATTCTGATATTGAGTCTGATTAGTTGCTACAGAAATTAATTTTTATATGATATGATGATTTCTTGACAAATTATGTTTTTTTCTTATAAAAAGTGTCAAGAAATGTTGTAATTTGAATTTAACTAATCATGTTTTATTTTTTACAGGTTGTAATTATTGACATTTGACAATTGATCTACTTGAATTTTTTTTTTGTATTTTTGTTAGTGATTTTGTCAAATATTATATTGTTATTTTGTTGGTATTAAATTAAAACAATATATGATTTGATGGTTAAAAAGATACATTTCTTCTATTCCATTTTTTTTTAATCAGTAGTGACAAATATATAGATAAAAATTGGTACAAAAAATACCAAAAATAATTATAAAATATAATTGAGCAAAAGTGTACAAAAAATTAAATAATAATATTATCATTTTTTATTTCCAATCCTTTATCTATGCATATGAAATCTAGTCAATAATATAATTTTATTAATTTATTATTTAAAAAGATAAAAATAGTCAATTATTAAAAAAAAATAAAATTAAAAATAAAAAAAAACCGCAAAAACCAATCCAAACCAAAATTTGGATTTTTTTTTTATTTCAAACCGAACTAAACCGAACCGTAAATAATTTTTATATTTAATTCGAATAAATTTTAGCGAAAAACCGAACCAAATCGCACCGCGAACACCTTAAAAAATACAATTAGAGTGATTATTAACTATGTTTACTTCTTCTGATATATAAAAATAACGATTTATTAGAATTACATTCAGAATGTTCCAGAATGTAGAAAAAGATAAGTTTACACGATTTCTTGGTATAAAGCAACATGTATCAGAAATCTGTTAGATATTTTTTAAAAATAATTATTGAATCATATAAACATATTAAAAAAAATATTGTTAATATAATATTTAAGATAATCAGTATAGAAGTTAATAAATAATCATATAAAAATTAAATATTTCTCAAAAAAAAATAGAAATTTATGATGACAAGAGAAAGTGGTTTATATAAAGTAAAGTTTTAGGAGAAAGAATATTATAAAAAGTTTTAGAAATAAAGAAGTGGAATGGTTACAGTAGAAGCAATAACCTGACATTATACGAGGATTTCACCAAGAACAATTAATGGAATTAAAAAAAGCCGTATTTGTTTTACTGAGGAAAACAGAAACGTGAGTGAAAAAACGACGGAGTTTCCAAAGAAGTGAGTACGAAGATCCGTGCGAAATTAAGGTCACACCCAAAGGGGCTTGTGTATGGTATCAGGTATAAGCCGTATGGTTGGTGTTGTGAGGGGTACAAATGACATTTCCTTGAATATTCTCGGCGATTAAGATGTTCAAACTCGAAAGATGATGTTCGTTGAAGATAGAACACAATAGAAGTAGAAGAAGCCAAAACCATAAAAAAGGCTTCTATCCTTCAAATCTCTTTACCTCCAACGATTCAAAGCCATGGCCATGGATTCCATGGCCGCTTCCATCGGAGTCTCTGTCCCCGTCCTCCGCTTCCTCCTATGCTTCGCCGCCATCGTCCCTCTCAGCTTCCTCTGTCGCTTCCTCCCTCGCGGTCTCCCCACACACCTCTACTCCGCCGCCGTTGGCGTTGTCCTCTCCTATCTCTCCTTCGGCGTCTCCTCCAACCTCCACTTCCTTGTCCCCATGCTCCTTGGCTACGCCTCCATGGTCCTCTTTCGCCCTCGATGCGGCATCCTGACTTTCTTCCTCGGATTCGGTTACCTCATTGGCTGGTACAATCGATCTATTTTCTCGTTGCAGTTCAATTGTTCCTCTCTTTGACCTAGCACTGCGTTTCTGACCTCGTCTCTTCCGCAGTCACGTGTATTACATGAGCGGCGATGCATGGAAGGAAGGTGGCATTGATGCCACTGGTGAGTTCCAATTTATGATTTTTTATTTTATTGATTTAATTTTCGGATTGAGGAATGAGGGGTTTGACTGACTGTTATTATTACAGTGGTAACGTTATTTGTGGTTATGATTGGTTGGTTTGATCATTAATTGTGGTTGGTTTGGAAATAGGGGCCTTGATGGTTTTGACGCTCAAGGTTATATCTTGTGCGGTTAATTACAACGATGGATTGTTGAAAGAGGAGGGCTTGCGAGAGGCTCAGAAGAAGTACCGTTTGGTCAAGTTGCCTTCGCTCCTTGAGTACATCGGTTACTGCCTCTGCTGTGGCAGTCACTTTGCTGGTCCTGTTTATGAAATGAAGGATTATCTTGATTGGGCTGAAGGAAAAGGGGTATTCTTTATTGTTTATTTTGATTTTTGGCTGATGACAATTAGCGGGATAGACTAGTTAACATGCTGTGGCCTGATTAGTAGATAAACTTGCTCCTTATGTAGTCAGGTTTGATTTCTAAACCTGTGTGTACGGAAAATTGTTAGGAAATGTTATTGCTGGACCTCTGTAGTCAGGGATTAATTTTTGGCTTCCTACTGGGGATACCCTGGGTTAAAGTTATATAAATAATACACTTGCATTGAATGCCCAATTCTCCTTAAAGTTGAAATAAAAAATTCAGTACCAGTTTCTCATTTTTTATGCTGATGTGTTAATAATTACTGTTGTCGTATTTGTTATTTCAACCTTAGTATTTATTATTGTTGTTATTTGCAGATTTGGAGCTCTGAAGCAAAAGGGCCACCGCCATCACCTTATGGGGCAACCATCCGGGCTCTCCTCCAAGCTGGTTTTTGCATGGCCATGTATTTAAACCTTGTGCCTCATTTTCCTCTGTCCAAGTTTACTGATCCTACCTACCACGAATGGTGTTTCTGGAAGAAATTAAGTTACCAGTATATGTCTGGCTTTACTGCACGCTGGAAGTATTATTTCATTTGGTCAATTTCAGAAGCTTCTATAATCGTCTCTGGCCTGGGTTTCAGTGGCTGGACTGATTCGTCCCCACCAAAGCCACGATGGGACCGGGCCAAAAATGTAGATATAATAGGTGTTGAGTTTGCAAAGAGTGCAGTTACAATCCCAGCTGTATGGAATATTCAAGTCAGCACCTGGCTTCGTCATTGTGAGTTTCTTGCTAATGAGTTTAAATGCTTTTATCGTAGGGTTTGATTAGTTATCTCGGTAGGATGTAGACACTGTTTAGGTTTATGCATGAAACTTAGTTTATGGTCGTAGCTACATCATTTTTAAGTTTTGCTAACAATTTGGCTGTAGTACTTTTATAGGTGATTACTTCTGAATTTGGATAACTTTTCAATAAGAAAATAAAAAAGGTAAAATGAATTAAGTTTTTCCTGTGAGTTTAAAATCAGTTTTGAAGATTTTAAATGTAAAAACTTTATAAAGTGGAAGCTCATAAGTTGATTTTGTTACGAAGGAAACTTAATTTTTCTTTTCATATTATTCTTCTATAACTTCAAGTATTTACTAAGATGTTTATCAAAAAAAGTCTTAGTGGGTACTTTGTGTCATGCTTTAGTTGGGTCATATGAATAATCTCTTCTCGGGTTAAAAATCAGTTTTGAAGATGTTAAATGAAAGAACTTCTAGAAAGTTACATAAGATGATTTTGATTTATGAAGGAAACTTAATTAATTTTGCTTTTTTATATTCTTCCTCTATAACTTTAAGTAATTATTAAGATGTTTATCAAAAAAGGGCCATAGTCGGAACTTTGTATCATGGATTAGTTGGGTGATATTAATAATCTCTCTTCTTGAATTAGAACATGGTTTTTGTTTAAAGTAAATTACTGCATGATCAGGCCATCAACCCTGGACCAAAAGAAAGGGTGAAAAGCCATCAAAAAATTGATTTTCATTTTTTTGTTCTTACCCTGTAGGCATTGATGAAGAATACCTATTTTATATGTCATTCATAAAGGTTGACGATGAAATATAAAATATTGATGTTGCTAATGTTTGGGTTTTGATAGATGTTTATGAGAGGCTTATTCAGAATGGGAAGAAACCAGGATTCTTTCAGCTACTTGCCACCCAGACCGTTAGTGCTGTTTGGCATGTGAGTAAAATTTTAGCTGCATTTTACATGGATTGCTTCTATTGCTACTGTATCTTGGTATTTGCATTATTATTGCTTCAAGCTTACTATATTTGCAAACTTTTGTCTAGTTTTTTTAAGAAAAACTAACTAGTAGACAAATAGTAATTAAACTTGCGAATAAGCAGTATGTGATAGATGAGGTGATGTATAAATATATCTATTAATTTCTTCTTCTATGTTATTCGTGAAAAGATATCCATTTTAGCAAGCTGAAGAAGATACTGTTTCATGAAACAACTTTGGTGTGCTGGTATTTAATAGATCTATGATTTATATGTATGGATTTGTGACAATTTTTTTCCTAACATTTTGACTTCATCATTGTAGGGCCTGTACCCTGGATACCTAATATTCTTTGTTCAGTCAGCATTAATGATTGCTGGTTCCAGAGGTATATATTGATTTTTCTCATTTGCTATTTTTTCTTCGGTTAGTTAACTTGAGTTGCTGTGTTTCTCTTTTGAAACAGTCATTTATAGATGGCAGCAAGCTGTGCCTCCAACAATGGCTTTGGTCAAGAATGTCTTTGTGATTTTGAATTTTGCCTATACACTTTTGGTTCTAAATTACTCCTGCGTTGGTTTCATGGTTCGTCCTCTTTCTCTCCCTCCTCAATAACACACGTCTGCAACATCTATTTTCAGTCTTAAAAATGCAAATATGGATTTCAAAGTTTTTTACATGTTTTCTATTGTTTGATGATATTTGAATAGGTGTTAAGTCTGAATGAAACTCTTGCCTCATATGGAAGTGTGTATTACGTTGGGACCATTGTTCCTGTTATTCTGATTTTACTTGGTAAAGTAATCAAACCTGGAAGGCCTGCCAGATCTAAAGCTCGGAAGGAACAGTAAGGTAGACGATACTGTTTATTTTTGTTGGAATTTTTGAAATTGGATTAGGATAATGTGGGAGAAGTGGTTTCCTGCTTCCACAACTTTTCTGCCCCTGGTTTTCAATCTCTTGTAACAGCTTCCTTGGTCTTGGAAAAATGGGTGGGCTCTTTCATATTCCTGATTTTAGCATTGAGTTGTATTTCTGTGATAAGAAGCACACTATTGGCAAGTTTGATAAAAGAAGTTATTGACGAAATGTTAGAACATTTGTATTTCGATTTCTCTTTCAGCTCTTGAATCCTAACAATTACTGCTAGATGCTAAAATTTTCAAATCTTTAACTGTAGAAAAATATGCAGATACACTGATGTATAGAGCGAACTGTGCTATTTAGTTTTCAACCCACCTAGTCATTTGTTGTCATTTTGTACAAAAGTGATAAATGACTTGTTACCCAAAAAGTAAAAGGGCAAGGTTACTAAGAAGCTTTTGGCTATGAGCTGCCTATGAAAGGTCTAAGAATTTCATTTTTCTGAAATGCTCCTGTCTGAAAATGTATGGAACCGTGCTTTACCCAAATATCTCTGCCCTTGAGACTGGGGAGATACGTGATAATTGTTTGAGCTAGTATTCTACTTCATGTATGGCCTCAATTGCCTATTTCTAGTGTTTCTAGACCATGTCAATAAGAAAAAAAGGAACAGAGAGGGAGAGCAAGAAGTTTAAAGAAGGTTAAGTTTGTTGAAAGAGGAAATGTGATTATTTAATCCATCCATCAAACGAATGTGATTATTTAATCCATCCATCAAACGAATGTGATTATTTAATCCATCAATCGAAGTACATTTTTGTCTTAATCTATTCCTGGCTACTGGCTGGTCAGCTGGTTACTCTTGAGTTTTTGTTATTAAAATAACGTTATTGCTAAAAAATGAATGAACATGGAATTGAACCTATGCTTGAATGATGATGGGATTCATAAATGATTTGTAAATAAGAATTTGACATCCTTATAACAGATTTCAGTATCATTTTTAGAGTGATATAAGTGTTCTCTTTTCATGCAGGCATCTTCCCTTTTACTTTATCATATACTATGCCTATATTGTGATATGATTAGTCAAATCCTGCTGAAGATTTCATACTGTCATAGTATGGATAGAGACAACATCATGTCAGGGAAGCAAACGGGCGTGGACCACTTGCATGTTTTCCTTTTTATTACCGTTCAGTTGTTTCCAACCTCCTCTTTCCCTTTGTTATTGTTATTTAAGCATTGAATGAACTATAGATTTCATACCACATGTATACAGTGTCAATTTATGCTCTTTAGCTAACCTGAGGGATCATGTTTCGCTTTCTTCTGCTTGTTAGGATGAAACTCTTTTATCTTTTTTTTTTTTTTTTTTTTGAAGTTGTTGTAGTCTTTTCTTTTCCTTGTTCTATTGTTAAATTTATTCTTGAATTGTTTAGCTTGCTTTTGTGATAAAAAAAATTCTATTAAACTTAATATAAGTTAAAGTGATTTTTTTTTTCTTTTCAACTAATTATTTATTTAATGAAAAAATTTATTGATATCAAATTGTTTTTTTTTTTTTTTTAATTCTAAAGTTGAGTAACTTAATTATTTGTGCTTATATAATTTTAGTTTATGTAAAATAATTTTTTGGCAATTAATTTAATGTTTTCTATTCATCCAATGTTTTCCAGTGCTGCAAATCATCACAATTTCTACTCTGTTAATTAAAATATGATCTCAGGCGTATAGCTAGTTGGAGCTGGTTAAATAAAAATTTTCTAATATACTCATCAAATAAAAATATTCTGATATAATAAAATTGTATTTATATTTCTTTTATTTAATATAACTGAAATTGTGATTAAAGAGTCCAACTAGGTTTAGTATTTTAGTTTCTGACAAATTGTTAATGAATATGACAGTACCCAAACTGGGGATAACAACAATAAACTAACAAACTGATAGTAGTCAAATTGTGGGAGCCCATGCTGGCTTTAATGGTTACTCTGATTTTGGTGATCTACAATAGTATTACAGAAATTGTGCAGAAACTGTGCACTAATTGGTAATTCTTTACTTACTTGGAATATTCTTAATTTTGTTTATAATGAGCACAACCTTCAAGTACATACACATCAGGCTCTTGATTTTGTTCTTTAACTGCACTTTTCCTCCTCAGTTTTGCCTGTATAACTCTGTTACTTCGGCCCTGACAATTATGTAAAAGAAATTAGTAGACTTATAGATTCATTGTCTATAGTTTTCTTTTTCATCATATATAAATAAGAGAAACATGAAAAGAGAAGAAAAATATAAAAAAGTGCTGTAATTTTTTTTAACCAAATAGCAGAGATCATTATATATTGTATTAATTTTTTTTACAAATAAAAAAAAAATTGAAAATTCAACTAATAAAAAATCATAGTAATATGATTTTTTTAAGGTATACATTATAAGAATGAACACACTCCATTCATCATGAATTTGTTTTTGGAAAGTTCTTAATTTTCTTTTAAGTTCATGTATGATATTTGATTGGATATTAAGTTGTGAAAAGTATCCTAAGACTGATATAAGTTGATCTAGAATATGTGAAACAGAAGAGCAATAGCACACACAGTTTATGTTCAATGTTTTCATTAATTAATTTCCTCTTACATTTTGCCAAAACTGTACAACACAATAAATATGACCAATGCAGCCACAGTAGCAATCCTGAGTGAAACCTAAGTATTGACCCAAAAATCACAGATTTTCCTTCTCTGTCTCTTCCAGCGCGTTACCAAATTTGATTTTACCTTTTCTCTCTTCACATTTTATTTCTTATATTCCTCTCTTCAAATTCTGACACTGCAGCTGTCATTCAATTTCTCTTTGTTTTTTTTTTTCTTTCACTTGTCCTATTATTATAGTATTTCTCAGTCGGTTTCTTTTCTCTTCTTCATTCTGTCTGTTTTTTTTCCTTCCACCGACTGCTAGTTTCTGCTACCACCATCAAACTCCAGGTTTGTATATTTTTCTTCCTTTTAAATTATTCTAATCTTACTCCGTCTAAAATTTCTTTTCCTTTTGTACTCTTCATGAAGAATAGGCTTTTGGACAAGTCAAGGTTCCTTCCCTCCAAAGAAGAACCTCCTTGTTAGATGTCTTTTTTGCTCTTAGTAAAAGTAAGGCCACACTCTTAACTTTGGTCAAAGTCTACAGTAGTCAGTTATCCACAACATGTTTTCAAGGGGTAGAAGGAGTGACATTGTTGGCAACACAGACTTTGCTGAATGGGAATTAAGGCCAGGAGGAATGGTGGTGCAGAAACGTAACTCAGATGTGAATCAAAATTTCACATCTAAATCCACCATCAAAGTCAGAGTAAAGTATGACTCATCCTATCACCAAATTCAAATCAGTTCTCATGCAAACTTTGGTAAGTCCATCTTTAGGATTTCATTTTTCTTAATTTTAATTTTGTTTAATCAGTACTTAACCATCATCCTTAGTATAATTTTGGTGGTAGTTGTAAAAAATAAAAAATTAGTATATTTATCATTTATTAGAGTGTATGATAAATAATGTTAGCTGACATGAAGATTCATTATTAAATTATATTTTATACTGCATATACTCTTTACTCTTTATTTTTCTTACAGTTGATGGATTATTGCATGTAATTCTTTGAGGGTGCAGGGGAATTGAAGAAAATGTTGACAGAACCTACTGGATTGCATGTTCAGGATCAGAAGTTGATTTACAAGAAAAAAGAGAGAGATTCAAAATCATATCTTGATGTTGAGAGAGTCAAAGATGGGTCAAAATTAGTTCTGCTTGTCGACATTGAGAGTAGAGAAAGAAGGATACTTGAGGCCTTAAAAATTGCAAAGAAGGAGAAAACTTCAAAATCTTTGACAGAAATAAAGTTGGAGGTTGACACACTTGTTAAGAAGGTAGCTAGTATCATAAAATACTAGCAGTTTCACTATTAATTTCAGTGGTGTGAATGTAGTACCTATTTTTTTAGACTAATTAATGTCTTTAATTCATTGAAATTGGATAGGTTGCAGCTTTGGAGGCTGATGCTTCCACAGGTGGGGTTATAGCAGAGTTGGATATAGAGACTTTGACTGAAAATTTGATGAGAACATTGATTACATTGGATGAAATTTATGGTGAAGGTGAACTGAAACTGCGGAAAAGAGAGCAGGTAGTAACTATTGATTTTCAAAACTTAAATCTATATTAATTCACATTATTAACATTTTTTTTTTTCTGTTACTAACATTTTAAGATTTGGAAAAATTTATGTGAAGGTTAGGAGAGTTCAGAAACAGATTGAGACTTTAGATATGTTAAGGGTGAGAAGGAAAAATTCAATTTCTCTTAAAAATGATGAAAACAAAAGCAAGGTGCATTGTGGTGATGACATTCAAGAGAGGCAGAGAAATAATAAGAAGCAACAGTCAAAACATTCTGACTCTGTTGTGGTGACCACAAAATGGGAAACTTTTGATTGAAGTTTTTAATTTATAACCAAAATGCTTCTCCCACATAAGAATGTTTAGTGAGCCATTATGTAATTGTGGGTTTTTTTTCTCTTTGAAGAAATGATTAATTTTTCATTGTAAGGCTGCAAATTAGAATTATATCTGGTTCACATTATTTTGACTCTACATATACTTGCTTCCTTTAAAGGCTATAAAGTTGTTTAATGGTAAATATAAAAATAAATAAATAAATAAATAAAAACTGAATAAAAGAATCAAAAACTGTTAATTAACTATGGTAATGTTATTTTTCATTCTTCTTCACCTTTTGAATAACTTTTCTTCCCTTTTTCTCCCTATTTCTCTATTTCTTTCTGATGATGTTGAGCTGATCTCTGCCTCCTAATAAGATTTCCTCTATCTGTGTGTCTGTGTATGTTTTTAATGTTTAACTCTGTGTTTTCTCTTCTTTTCCTTTTCATACAGGTGAGTAGGGACCATATAAGTAATTATAGTTTCATAACTTTAGAAGACTATAGGTTAAATTTTAAATAAATTATTGTTCTTACTTGTTTAAAAAATCAAAATATTCTTTCTTTCACCAATCCCTTAAACTGGTCATGTGAAAGATGATTTGTTCTTATCCGTAACTTCGTTTTCTACTTTATACATACTCTTGTGTATCTATTTTTTCCATTATATTATAATTATAAAAAATTAGTAATTCATTTTATAAGACCGTCTATAGTTTTTATAAACTATTATTCTTATTTATTTTTATTAAATATTATAAGTATTTGTTTTTTATTAATAATAAGAAAAATAAATTTAAAAAAAAAATTCTATTCACAGCTCCTAATTCATATAATGAAGTTGAAGTTGAAAGTATGTATAATTAATGTAGAAGAAAATGTTATTCCAATGTTTTGTGTACATAACTCTATAATATATATATATCTAAATTTATTTTTATTATTTAGTAATTAGATAAGTATAATAATTTACCTAACGTTTAAAATTTTTTAATTTATAGAAATTAATTGTTTTATTATTATTTTTTTATAAATTAGGACTTTGAAGGTTTAAATAAGAAAGTTATGACTAGAGAATGTAACTTAATTATCGGTTTTTTTTTACTCAATGAGAGACGTGAAAAAGACAATTAACAGACATCACTCAGTCCATGAATAGAGAATCTCACCTTACAAATACTAAAAATTTATGATAATTACAAAATTAGCTTTATCCAACAAACAATATGAAATTTAATTTAAAAAGAGAATTTTGTATGGATAGAAGATATTTTTTTATATGTTCATGTACTTTCATAAAACAAAATAATGAATACTTATGTTTTTGAATTTTAAAATATTATAGAAAACTTCAAACTTCAAGTTTTTTTTTTTTTTCTACGTAAGTTTAAGTTTATAATGCAACATTTTAATTTTTAAAGAATTATATATTAAATATTCATTTTTATATTTTTTAATTAATTTAATTATTATAATTTTAATATAACTTAGTTCAAAATATAATCATATTTACCCATCACACAATCATCACTTTAGATTAAATTAATTATGAAATTATATAATAATAATAATAATTTATATTTTCGTTATTATATTATTATAAGAAAGGTATCAAATAATTATATATAAAAAAATTATTGAAATATGTTATTTTCATAAAGAAAATCAGAACAGTAATAATATAATGAGTGTTTTATTAATTAGTGCTTGTATACATAGGAATAGAAATAGATTAAGTTGAATAAGATTTTATTTAAATAAATTTGACTTGTTTAAAAGATCGTGTTTTTTATAAATGACTTTTGTTTGAAAATTATATATACTTTACTACTCTGTTTAAAAGTTTATTCGATATTAATAGACTTGAACTATCTTTAGTAGAAGAATAAGTTAATATATTAATGAAAAACAAACTATGGATAACTAATTATAAACTATAAATTTCAAAATAATTGATCAAGATATTATACAAAGGTGAATCTAAACCTAATAGTCAAAGGCATGTAAGTCTAATTTTAAAATATAATATTACGTGGCAATTTATTTAAAAGTTATTTTATTTTAAGAATTTGAAATAAAATTCTTTTAGTTAGCATAATCCAGTGATATTTTAATAAAAAAATTGTTTTTAGATTTTATTTATTTCCCTTAATCTAGTAATAAATTTGAAAGCAAATATGAGTGAAAAAATTTATTAAATTTTGTAATTAATTTGAAGTTATTTTTTAGTGAACTTCTAGAATGAAGATGACCAGAAAATTGATTGGGTGGACTGAATTACAATAACTTCACCAACAATTAAACATTTTCTTATTCTCTTCATCTTTTATTCTCATATTTCTTTCTGTCAAATTTGCCGGCATTAATTGCAGATGGAGAGTTAAAGTAATTTTCATTCAAACTTTTCAATAAAAATATTAAAAAAACCAATGTTGCTCTCGTCTCATCTTCATCCTGAGCTGTAAACATATATAATTATTTTTTTTCTTGGACAATAATAGACAAAATTAACGTGTAAATACACAATTTTACTCACTAATCATCATAAATCTTCTTTTCTTCTTTTATAATATACACACTTGTCTTTTCTCACAAACATGCCTTTTACAATTACAAATTTTTCTTATCCTTAAAACATGATTTTGGTTGTGGTTGGAACATTCAAACCACACGAAAAAAACAATGCTAATGTGTGTATAAATATTTGGACGGGAATTGAAGAAAGAAAACAATTAAATATCCTATCGATTATCATATGCATGTTTTCAAATTGATAGAATGAGAAACAAACAAATGCTAAGGAAATAGAAGACAATGGAAGAGAACAACTAACAGGTTCAACCATATTTTTTCTTTTCTTCTGTTGGAATTTTTTAAATTCTTTAAAATTGATAGAAATTGAAATTTTCACGTTTTGAATTTTTCACAGATTTCTTTCCGTTGAAAACTCTCCCATGGATGGTGAATGTTTTCTTGAAACATTGTATATATACCAGTTCTAAGCTACTATTCTGCGTTTTTTTTTTTTACAAATAATGATCACAAGAAATGATTCATTTTGAAATTAAACTCCACTGGCTAATGTTAAATCATAAATTTATAGTATAAAGTTAGGAGTATGTGTTGATTGCTAGAAACAAGTGTTATGACAAAAGCATTCGTGTTGTACTAATGTTATGTATAAATCTACATTAGTAATGAATAGTCAAACATATACAAATAAACTTGAAAAAAAAATTGTCACCATTGATTTAGTTACTTAATTTATCATTGTACAGGAGACGTGCATATTGACTTGGATAATTAGGAATAATGCATAGAAAGCTTTTTTGTTTTAATCACATTTCAAGTGACGCACATTTGTGCTGTGTATCTGGACAATCTGTGGTGCAGTGGATGTGGAGTTTCACAAATGTTATTAACATGTTTTTTTCACTCTTTAAATATATTTTATTATTAATTATTAAATAATTAAAATTAGTAAGAGTGAGAGTTAATTGCCTGAAATTTTAAATTTCGTCACTACCAAAATTAGTGACAATTTTTATAATAAAAACAAGTCTGGAGAACATGTATTTCCGGTACTAATTAGTGAGAGATTTGTTTCAAATTTCATAATTAAAGAACACAATATTTACCCTTCCTAATCAACGAGGAAATTATTTCTCTTACAAACTAGTTTCAAATTAACTTTCTAAAAAATTACTTGTTAATGACGAATTACTTTCTTCTCTAATAAGAAAAGGGACAACTTTATTTGAAGGAAACTCTCTAAATAAATAAAAAATAGTAATAAAACAATTTTTTTTGGATAACATTTAATCTATATATATATATATTAAAATTTATTTATTTTTACTTAATTTATAAAATATATTTTAAATTTATAAATATATATATAGAGTCTTATTTATATTTATATATATATATATATTTTGTGTCTTATTTATTTTTAATATAATTATATGTACGTAAGTTTAACATAGTGTTACATAGTTAAAAGAGTACATTTTTTTTAAAAAAATATAGTAAAAAAAACAAAATGTTTCCTAAATTCATTTATTTAATTTTAATTTATTTCTTTTGCAGTCATAAATTCGTTAAATTTTTTTGACAATTTAAGAAAAAAATATACAAATTGTCTTAAAATATTATTTATATCAAACCATTTATAATAAATTATAAACTGATAATTTTGTTCTTAACATAAGTTTTCGTACTTAATTATGCACTGTTACATCTAGTCAGTAACAATGTAATATAATCAATTGAATGTAGATACAGATCTTAATTAGTGTGCTCGTTTTCTTCTTTCTTGCAAATGCACAAAAGAAGATATGAAGTTTTTAGAGATGCAAGAAGCTTGTGATCATAAATTTACACTGATGAAGCAACAGTGTAAAATGTAATTGCTTATGAAAAAGAATAGTTTTCATCTGAAAGAAATTCTAGCAGAAGGACCAAAGAATTTTCCAGCACCGATTCCAGTTATAGATATTTTTCAAAGCCCCCAGTATCTACGTATATGAAACATCAGAAATATGACATTGATGATTGAAAAGACAGACAAAAGATTTTGAAACAATTTTCACAAGGAACTTGCGTCCATCTGCCACATGTCTTGCGACAACGGAAAACGAAAACAGTTGTTCTTGGCTCAAGCTAGCGTATAGAAACAAAAAAGGTTTGACAAGTCCCAAAATTGAATAGCTAACATTGTTGGCAAGTTGAGTATGAGTATGACTGAGTTTAGGTTGGATTTGGATTATATATTATAACCTAGATTTCAATTCACATTCAATTTTAACAGTTTCAAAGTACATAATACGTTATTTATTGTAGGAAAATATATACTTCAGATACATGTTTCACTGCGTTCGAATTTCAACGAGCTTTCATCACTTCCAATCCAAAAACCCTATAGGTGTGGCGTGTGCAGATTCTTTCCTTCTCAGTTTCTTCCTTCTATAGCTCTTTTGGAATTTCATGACCTAGGCTATTTGATTTCTTACATGATGATGACACTAAATGTGAACACTTCTTTTGACAGAAATTCAAAGATTGGTTCTTACATGTTTTGCGAGTTTTCATCTCCTTGCAAGTCAATTTTATGACAAGCTTCAATCCTACAAGTAACCATTAAAAGGTCGACATGTATTGTTATGCATGAAAATTAAAATCCTACCCAGTGTGTGTCATGCATAATATACATCATGGGTATCTGCAAAGTGTTTGTTTTCCTCGTCCACCAAATATTAATTAGATAGTAACCACAATGCGTTTGATTATGAAATGACCTAATATTAATTATGAAATTTTTTGTCTGCCAAATGACCCTATTAATCTAATATTATTTATTTCTGGCGGTTAAAAAGATTTGTTTAAAGAATACAGATTTACGTTAATGAAAAGACCGAATTAGATTGAGACTGAGATGAAGATTCAGAAAAGATGAAAGAACTTATATCAGTGTGAAAGTAGAAGATAATTGACATGCAATTATTCAGCGTTAGCACTAGTTTGGCTAATACACCGAATATTATAAATAATTTTCTTTCTTCAAAGTAACATTTGAGACTTTTAGTTCGAAATATTATTTAAAATAATAAGAAATAATAATCAACATGAGAATTCTGATCAAAGTGCGGCTGGTCAATTTTTGTTGCCAATAACCCGACATAAGACCTCAACCAAATCAGAGAAGGTAAAATGCTTGTTTTATTCCAAGTTTGATTCTGTTGCCTTCTTATGACTTAGTATTACTTGCAAATCATTTTTTTTTATATTGTTAAATGAAGTCTTTCTATAATTAAACTTTTCAAATGATTATTTGAAAAATCACATAATTCTAATAAAAATAATGACTTGCATGCTAGAATGATATAGAAAAAATGAATCAAAGTTAAAATCAATATTGACCATTGCACAAAAATGGCACGTGTGGGCTTTCTAAAAAACTGTTAAATTATATTTTTTATTTAATTTTTAAGAGAGGCAATCTGCTACAGTTTTAAAACTTTCTGAAGGTTCCTATAGTTTTCAAAACAATTTAAAAAGGCTCTCAGACAAGTTTTTAAACAATGTTATTTTATTTAATAATGGTTATTTATTAAGATCTTGTACCGTTTACTCTAAATAAAGAATTTTGAAACATATTAGTCATGAAATCATAGCAGTGTAAACATATTAGTCATGTCTAATGAACCTATAATGGAAAAAAATATTAAGTATAGCTATTTGAAACTAGATACACTATAACTATATAATAAAATGGTTAGACTTTATCTTTAATTTATAATATAATAACTATTTATTCTATTTAACATATGGGTAGATGGCCACATAACTAAGAACAATTTTTTCTCTAAAATTAGACAAGAAACGAGAGGAACGTTATCTAATTTTGTAAATTGAATATGTATATATAACTTATGTTCACTTCTCCGTCTCACCACTTAAAAATAATAATATTGATTCGAAAGTTTTTTATTTACGTTTAATTCTTATTTAAATATTTTTAAAGGATTTTATTATATTTAAATAATTATTTTCATTATTATTCTTAATTACAAGAAATATATTATGTACATCAAATCACTTTTAATTATTTCGCTTTAATTTATCTTTATAAACTTTTAAAAATTTCATATTTAATATTTTTTTAAATATTTTATTGATAATTATTAATTATAAAATAAATATTCTATAAATATTTGTCATTAATTTTTAATTAAATTTTATTTATTATTAAAAAAATATATTATGTGAGAATGGTTTAATAAATCATCTGAATTTTAACAACTGTAGCACCACGTTAATTTTTTTTTTTTCTAAAATTTTCTTTTCTGTTAGAGATATATGAGAAAGAAAGAGAATAAAAAAAAAAAAAGGGATAATTCATCCCCTTCAAATTAGCTGGAATTCCTTTTTCCTCTCTAATTTAAGCATTATAAAATCTCTATTTTACCTTCAATGCAAGACATGGTAGGCGTTTACAATCGATCAGCATAGAAAGTAGGTAATACATGCATGCAAAATCAAATCGATCACAACCAACAAACTGAGTAGCATTACCAAAAGAAATATATAAATATAATGAAAAACTAGTAGTAACTTTGATGATCTTTTCCTTTCTTTTCCCTTCTTCAAAACTAAAAGCTAAACCAAATATGGGAATCAAAATAATTAAAAAAAGAAGATATTATACACTTAAATTGAATTCGTATCTCCTGTCCTCAATTTTGTTTTTCGAACAAAAAAAGAATCCACTGTATAGAAGAATAATCTTTCTATCTATCATGACTTGAATAAAATAAACCATTAATCCCTGCGGAGATTACCGTGATTACCAATCAAACAACTAAATCAGAGGCTTCTTCTTTAGTCGCACATGATCCCAAAAAACCTTTCTCATCTTCTTCATCTTCCTCTTCTACTACTTTTTTCTCCTGGTTAGAATCACATGACGTGAGTTCCTTAGCTCTCAACGCTTGAACCTCCCAATTGGTCCGCACCAACACGAACATCATTGTGATCATACAAGACCCTTGCGCCGCCAACATCCCCAGCCATAACCCTTTGAAGTCAAACCCTGCAAAGAACCCCAACCACACGGCAACGGGCATGCCGACAAGGTAGAAGCAACCCAAGTTTATGTTCGCTCCCAATTTCGGCCTCGCCGTCCCCCTCAAAACGCCGCAAACAGTCGTTTGGGGACAGTTCCCGAGCTCGCACAGCCCAATGATAGGCAACACCATCGACGTCAAGGCAAGGATTTCTCCATCCCCCGTGAACATCGACGCCCAAACCTTCCTCACTGAAACCGCGAACACCAAAGCAGAGAACCCCAACACGAAACTGAAACAGAGTCCCACAATAGCCGCAATTTTCGCCCTCCCAGGATTCCCTGCACCTAACTCGTTTCCAACACGCGTGGACACTCCGAAACTTAAAGAAGACGGAAAAATGTATATCAACGCCGTGGTTTGAATCAAAACCCCCATGGAGGCAACACTTGCATGAGGGTTTACTAACAGCCCGCACAGTAAAATCATTATCTCGTACCACCACCATTCCAGACAGACGGAAACGCAACTCGGAATCGCGAGATTCAAGAGCTTTTTCCATCCCTTAAAGCATGACCAGGAAATACTTGGCCACGTTTTCTTGTGCGTGCCCGAGACCACAACGTAAATAACCAACGACGCGACGAGATTGAAGTTTGTGATAACAGCGCTTAAAGCCACGCCTTTGATTCCGAGGTTGAGGAGGGAGACAAAAAGGTAATTGATGGGCACGTGGAGGAGAATGGAGAGAGCGGCGCAGCACGTGAGAGGAAGCGTTATTGATTGGCTTCGAAGGTAGATTCTTAGAGGGTGCAGCAGCGATTGTAATATAAGATCAGGGAGAGAGTAATATATATAGAATTGCGCCTCATTCGCTATGTCTTCTTCTTGGCCACACAGGAGTAATAGTTTCTTGATGTTGAGCCAAAAGAATGAGATGAAAAGAGAAGTTGTGAGAAGAAGGAGCACGGTTCTCTGCATGGTGAGGCCGAGAAGTTTGAACCTTTTGGCTCCGAAGGCTTGACCGCAGATGGGTTCCATTCCCATGGCGAGGCCAGAGAGAACAGAGTAGCCGGTGATGTTGGCGAATCCGATGGCTAAGGAGCCACCGGCGAGAGCGAGTTCTCCGAGGTGGCCGAGGAAGAGCATGGAGATGAGGGAGCGGGAATAGAGTAATAAGCCAGTTAGGACCATGGAGAAGGATATGGTGGAAATGCACTTGGCTTCGATGAGGGCGAAGGAGAAATGGGTTTTGTGTGGATTTTGTGTTTGGTGATGATGGTGTTGACATGTTGGGGATTTGGGGATCAAAGTGGTGAACATGTTGGTATCTTCCTGTGATTGGGGATTCGATATGTTTGGGTGGCCCTCATTCCTTTCACAGAAAGTAGAGGTTGGCGATAACTTGTGCATCGTTGCTTTGACAGTTTCTCACAAGAGACAAAGCAAAGAAAGAGAGTGAGGAGTTAGAATTTAGAATAGAGGCCGTGGTCGTGGCGAATTGTAGCACTTTGCAAGAGTGTAAGCAAGCAAATGGAGTTTATAAGGGAGGAATTGGGCTCGTAAATTTGGAATGTTCCATCCAAATTAGGAGTATGACACACGGCCATACATAATAAATAGGGTCGACAGCACTAAAGCTAATCCCACAGTATACATTTACCAACTCAAACTCTGAAATATTTTTCTTTTTTTCCTTTCACAATTTCAAGCCTCCTTTTATGACCGACCAATAGCATATATCATTTATGATAGTAAATCAAATCACTATTTGGCCTGCTGCTAACACACAATGAGGCCGAAGCGCACTGAACTTGCACGAAATGTAAAATAGAATGAATCAATCTTGCCGAATAATGGGTCAGTCCAGTACAAACCAGCAAAATGATTTAATCGGTGAAAGGATTTTGTGTCCTTTTTCTAATCATATTAATTAACTCTTAATAATTACTCAGCAGCAACAGCAGCAGCAGGAATGTTTTCTGACAGAGGGTACCCGGATTCAAACAAGAAAATGTTTTATTTTGGGTGAGGTCCCATGCTCAATAAATTTTTTGGTTTTATAAAACAATATTCATGTGATTGAATCCCATGTCGGCATTTATTATATATATTAGGAATTAAATTTAAACCCACCTGTGCTAAATCCCAGCCGTATTGAAAATATCCTCTGCCATTTTGACCCAAACTTGGCATCACCTGAAGTATAACTCTGTCAAAGGAGAATTGTAATCATGGAGATTTTGGATACTCATACCTCTGGCTTAACTTCTAAGGATTCTCTCACATTAAAAGAGTAAGGATCCTCTTTTCGGCTTAACTCCTATTCAGGCCCCATTCAAAATTCTTACAAAACTCTTACATCATTTTTTAGATAATTATTATCATTTTACTATATAAAGTAGTTTCATATTGGATGAGTCCTTTTTACCTTTAATATATAACCTATTTTTTATTACAAAAGTTTATATTGATAGTAGGGGAAGTCCACTTGTAAAAGTTGTTAGAAATAAAAGACAAGATTTGTGTCGTGCCAAAGTACCAAATACCACACTGTCTTGGAAGCAAATTCTGGTGGGCATATGGTATAATGCAATATCTGGTTTGGTTCCCGAAGTTTACATAACCACTTGCACTCCAGACCAAACACGTTGGAACTTCGCAAACAATGTCCACAAAATTTTAGATGGAAGAAATAGAAAAAATATACAAAATAGAGAAAATATGTTGTCTCCCATAACCTCACACTTTGTCCTATGCATTTATGTTGCCCACTGTTCCAATGTTATAATAAAGTTTTAAAATAATTGGTCTCACAATTTTTGTGATGATGAATAGACTGCCATAAATTTTACATTTTGAATCAATAGAAAGAATTCAAAATTATGCTAAAATATATTGGAGGTGAGATTGTAAAATGATGTTTTCTTATTTTTGTTAGCAAGGTTGATTTTAGGTATAATTTAGTAGGAAATTAATCTGTTATTATTATAATTTTATATAATATTATAATTTTTAATTCTATATAAAATTGTAATAGTTATGGTAAATATTTTTTATTAATATTTTTTAATCAATATATTGGTAACTATATGAATAAAAAAAAACATAAAAAAATTGACTATAGAAAATAATAGAACTCAATCTTTAATACTTAAACTTTTAAGTGTTAATAGTGAAAGTTTTTATTTTCAAATAAAATGATAGATATTATTATAGAAAAAAACATTATTGAAAAAAATTAATATTAATTCTTTTTATATTAATTGAATAATAAATATATATTACAAAGAAAGTTATTAATTTTTAATAGTGATTAACAATTGATGTGAAATATTTATAATATATATATATATATGCTTTTAATAGTATTTCTAAATACATCAAAGTTATATGTTTATTATTAATATAAAATTAATGTTGAAAGTCTCACAAATATGTTTAATACAAATATATTTTTTTCCTATTTATTCATAAGTTCTTGATATGAAAATTTACTTTCACATGATTTGAAATCAAACAACACACTTTCACAGTTATTTCTTTTCCATTAAAGACAATAATAATATACAAAAATATGTTTTTAATTTAGGATACATTATCTTTTAATATTAACTCTTCTTAATTACATATTTCTATAGATAACTTTTTTTTTTATGGATAATCACTTGTCAAAGTTAGAACTTCAAAAACTTTTAACAATTTAGACAATATTTTAGTATATAAATTATTTCTGTTTCCCAAATTTTAACTCAATGAAACGCTTCCAATAAAATTCAATTACTAATTTGTTTATAAAATTATTTTGATAAATTCTTTCTTTATTTCTTTAATTCTTGATTATTCTTTCTTAATCTAATATATTATATAACTTTTTTAGTTTATCTTTAGAAAAAAATTAGATAATTCTAAATTTAAATAGACAAAAATTATGCAAAAGAATAATTAATTTAATTTTTTATTTATAGAATTTTAAAAAGCTAACTAAATTTTATTTTAGTATTATCATTTCCATAGTTACAATTTGTATAAAATATTAAGTTATTACCTTTATCAGTTTTGAAAAAAAAAATTAATTTATGTTTAATTGATTTTTAAAAAAAATTGAAATAACTATTTATAATCAAATTTCTGATTATTTTTATAAGATTTTAAAAATATATAATAATATATTTTTTCTAAAATAATATTTTAATGAAAAAATCTAAACAAAAACATCTTATCCATCTTCTTCTTATCCAGATTATTCTTTTTACTTTCTGTAAGCAGAAATACTTATTCAAAATATTTTTGAGATAGTCAAATTCTATTTATTTTTTTACTAAATTAAATTAATTTAAAATAGATATTGATGAATTGTGTTTATGAGGAAAAAAAATATTTAAATAAAAATAATATATTGAATTATAAAACAATATATTGGATTTATATTTAATTTAAATTTTATATATATATATATATATATATATATATATCAAAACAAAATCATGTACCATTTTATTTTTCTTTAGTTATATTTATACTGATAAAAAATTGAAAATATAATTTTAATAATATGTTAGATATTTTTTTTGGTTGTGTGTATGTATCCCTGAATGATAAATATTTAGTATATGTTTAAATTGACTTATTTTATATTAGAAAACATAGGATGAAAATATTTTACTTACATCAGAAAGAAAGAAATTAAAGCTATTTTTTATTTATTTATTCTGATCCTTTAAATATGAAATTTTACAATTTTAGTCTATTAATATAAAATTTTATAATTTGAGTACTTTTTATTTGATTTTTGTCAACTTTTATTGACGTGATTAGCAGATTATCACGTCGACTGTGAGTAACACGTGTAAAGTTTTATTGAATATATCTTATATATTATGTTTAAATTTTGTATTAAATATAAAATTTAAACATAATATTATAACATTAAAACTTGAAGAGAAATAGGAAGTATTTGATATCATGATTTATTTTTTTAATCTAATAAATAAGATAAACTAATATTATAATTTATTATATTAAAAATAATAAAAACAAAAATATTTATCTCTTATTTTAAAATTTAATGTAAAATAATCCACTTCACGAGTCAGTTTTAGTATAAAATTGGTTAGCCGTTAGTTTCCTTCTTGTGGTGAGAACTTGTTTAAAGTATTTTTGGTGGTCCTTTATTCGATTTTAACGATTATGTATGGATTTTTATTAGATTAGGTTTGGTGCCGCATTTTAATCTCTCACATATTCTTAAAGCAGTGTGAAACACATTATCTCTACATTTTATTATCAGTATAAATTTATTTGAAATAGAAAAAGCTTATACAAGTCTAATCTCTTAATAAATTTTAGAAAAATATTTTATAAATATTTATATTACTATATTATACTTATTATACGGATTAAATATATCATGTATTATATTTTCTAATTTAAATAAATATAAATTATATATTAATAGAGAATTCAATAACAAATTTCAATAAATTTAATAATTTTGTTAAAATAAATTTTAATATTATATTAAAAATAAATTTAAAATTTTTTTTTATAAAATTAATTTTAAAAAATATTTATATCATTTAATATATTTTAATTTTATTTTACAAGTGATGTCACGTTTCATAATATTAGCAAATAACACATGTCTTTATGTTTCCTTTGTTTCCGAACTGAAATTTTAAAAATGTGAATGTTCAACAATTTTTTAAAAATTGACGAAGGGATAAAAAAAAATTAAAATAAGTAGACGTATTATCTCTTTTCTCGCTCACACGTAAAGATGTGAAAAGAAACACAATCAATTAATTATGTAAATAGACATAATCATTTATGTAATAGCTTTTTTATTAATATATTATTTTTATTTTTTTTTATTATTATAATAATAAATAATTAAAAAAATAATAAATACATTTATTTAATTAATTATTTATTTTTAATAATTTTCTATTAGTTTAATTAATTTTAATTTTAATTTTTTATTTTTTTTTCTCAAATCATTTCTCCAATTCATTAAGATATTAAATTCATGAAATTTATATTATATTGTTTTTTAATTTTTGAAATGGGACTTGTTTATTCTATTCACATATGATTCACAACGTTGTCTCCACTCATAATTCTGCTCACATTTAAATTGTCAACATTTTTCTTATATCCTTGTTCATATTCTAAATATGCTGATTTGGTTAGTACTCTTAACGGTATGTGCTCACCATGTACTACGTAAGTGGTCTCATATGGTTTGTCACCAAAACCACTTAATCTACAAGCAATTACAAAAATAATTAAACCAAGTTGAGGTACTCCTCTAATTTTCCTTTCATATATTTTCTTACTTCTTCCTTATGCTACACCACTTATAACTAATATTAGGTAATTCTGAAGAGAGTAATATCAGAAACATATTCTTGAACACTAAGATTAACGTTTTCTGAGGTTTAATATCCTCAATTAAGGTTCTACTGAAAAAATCATTCGTGGCAGTGAATTCAATATGCAACATATTGTTAGTGTGTGCGTTATTTTGCATCAAATTTTGACGCTTAGTTAGAGATGGACATAATATGAAATGAACGCATAGTGCTCCATGATTCTGAATCCCTAAAATTACGAAGACTTTTGTGGTTGACGCAACTATCAAATCAGACTGAACTTTTAGTTAACGCGTGATCAGTTAAAAGAAGAGTAACGTCTTTCAACGTAGACTTTATTATTAGTATCCAAAATTTAAACGTCCACTATTTCTGGACGTGACCAATCTGAGACAGATTAGAAGCGCTTACTAGGTCAAAAACATCTGTTTTTTTTCCTACATATATTTTCTCTGGAAGCACTCATATTCAAAACAATAGGAATAGGACAACTATTCCCATGCACTAACATTTAATACACCCTACAAAACTATGACCCTTCTTCAAGAAAAATGTAATTTGTAGAAAATCCTTCCCAGCTTTTTCTTCGTTTCGCTTTCTAGGTCTTGTTGGAAATGGGAAACCAAAAATCTCGAAATAACAGGGAAGTGAAACATATATCAACTTTAGTCCACAATAGAGTACTCCTTCACATCCGTTAGTTTGGTATATAATTTTCAATAACCAAAACCTTGTCTCGACATGTTAATGATCATTCGACTTCTTTCATCTTCTTAACGTATCACTTGTCAAATGAAGGTCACTGCATGCATGTTTCATTCTCAATAAAGATGTAGCTCAGAACTAGTTTAAAGGATCTGGTTAGAGTTTGATTAGAAGTAAACTTTAAATTTATCTTATTTTTACAAAATTAGTTTAATAAAATAAAATTTATATCTATTATATATATTAATTTAATCTTATATTTAATTAATAAGAAATATTTAATATATTTGAATTTTTTTATATTCAATAATAATCCAGCTTAATTTTTAGTTTTATAAGTTGATAATGGAAAATATACAATGATATATTCTCGAAACACAATTTGCCAAAGGATAAGGTGAAAACAATGTGCTGTGTTTTCCTCGAATATACATTTTTTGTCCAATTTTATAATTTATTATTCCAATGGTAAATAATTAATTTGAGAACATGTTTCTGGATTGAATTATTTGTTTGACGTTCAAACATGTGAGTTCTCATAGTGATATAACATTTTCAAATGTTCACATTATTAAGTTTAAAGATTATTAATTATCGCATAAGCTAAGATTTATTCAGTCAAAAGATTAAACTGAAGCCATCAATATCAAAACTAGACTTTTCTTTCGTCGATATAGAAACTAGAATTGACAAGATTTATCTAAGTAAATAATATTAATTATTGTTAAGTTATTTAATATTGTTGTTGTAGATTTTCGTTTTTTTCCAAAGATGTAATCTCTTAAAGTTATTACTTGTTGACTTGTTTAAAGTTTATAACCTACATATTATCCTTTACATAATTTATTTTTTATAATACAAAACTTATAAATCTTTCAAACCAATACATACATGCAAATATATATATATATATATATATATATATATATATATATTTTGACTAACTCAATGTAATTTAACATAGAAACACTGCATGGAAGGACTTTAATCATCAACCTCCGTATTTTTATGATAATGTTATTGCAAAACAACCATATCAGAATCATATATATATATATAACACTCATCGATGCTTCACTTTTACATACTTCATTTATCAATCCCTCTTTTTAGTTATTCTATATACAATCAAATTATAATATATGACTTTCTATATCTTATCTCATTCTTTTACATCCTTTTAAAAACAAAATCTAATTGTTTCACTATTATATCAACTTTACCGCTTCATATTTATCAAACCCTAGAGTTATTTCTTTATTTAGAGATGTTATACTGGCTTTAATTATTTGAAAACTTCAGAAAAAAAAAAATCATGTGCCCATTGACTCGTTAAAAAACACACTCTCAAAGAAGTTACTAAGTTTAACACAGCAATGATATACAGAAACATTTCTACATATTAAATATCCATTAATAGTCATTAGTTTTCTCTTTCTATAATGGTGGAATATGTTTTGTTATGGTTGCATTTTTCGGTTTTGTCTGTATAAATGTCAATTAACTTTTAGGTGGCAACAGATTATTTTCCAAAGCAATATAATATTGTTGCACGATCGTCTTGTTTTTCCACCTTTAGTGCATCTTTTGGTCTAACCAGAGACAAAATCAAAATAAACTAAATTCCATTCAGATTTCCCACGACCAGGTCCTTCAATTCACGTTCCAATCTTTCCCATTTTCGCTTCCTTTCACTGCCTCAAATCCAATTTTCTTTAACTTATATTATTAACATAGTGTATTAAAACCTTAGCTTTTAACACTTTAAAAACCTTTTGTTAATTTTTTTTTTAGTTTCTTTAATTTTACTCTTCGCTATCATTTAAAAATAAAGTGAATGATGTTTTCTAAAGTTAAGTTTATTCTTTATCGTAACTGAAACCTTTTTGGCTAATACCACAAAGTTCTAGATGATTTTGAAAGATTGAATTTTTCGACCACCAATTTGAAAATATAGCTAACAATCCTTATCAGCACTACCAACTGTCAATGAGCTCAAATTAATTAGGATGAGCTTAGCACCAATAAAAAAATAATTAAGAATCGAATGGAGATTCATATGTAAAATATACTCTAATATTTTTTAATTCCTAAATAAGTTACACTCTTTTATTCTTTTATTCAATTAATTTAAAATTTAAGAAATATTCCTAAAAATATGTATAGTTAACCAAACCAAACACAACATAATATGTCGCTGGTAATCTTCTGCTTCATGGGATTGGGCCATTGGACACTAAACATGTGGGCTTCGACGCCTGGAAATTGGGCCACGCTTATAGAGATCGATCCATCTCCAGCCGAGTCTAAGAATAGTTTGCAAAAATTTGGGCGAAGAGTTTAACTTTTTGTATCATTGTTACAGTTAATTAGTTAGAATTTTAGTAAAAAAAATTAAGAAAGAAAATTGAGATACATAATAAAAATCAATAAATTTAAGGCATAAATAAATTATCGATCCTTTATTTATTACTTTTATTCATGTATAAGGTTTGAAGCTTTTTCTCTATAATTCTGTTAGTACCCATATTTTTCGGTTTAGTATACAAAGTTATTTGAATAATCAAAGCCATGGATGACATAGGTCGGGGTGAAAAATATACCAAGATTGTGAAATTTGAGAATTTACGTATAATATAGACTTAAGCTCGATTGGTAAACTGGTTTACTTAATATTTGCTTAAAACAAAGTTTACTTAATAATACTTTGATCATATTCATTAAATAAGGGTAATCTTTATTGTGAAGAAGGATGTATTATTAGAAATTTTATAATCCATCATCAAATAATAATAATAATAATAATAATAATAATAATAATTCTCTAAATAATATAATTTAATTTTAACGTGAACATGCCTGCATGTAAAAAATCCTCAAGGGCTAACTGCAACCTCTACTAGTTTTCCTTCACCAAAACTACACTGTGTTTGATTTCAACGCTCAACAATGCGCATTTATATAAGAAAATAATAATGCACACAGTCCCTAAATCATCACTTTCTTGGAATCCTCTAACTTGAGATAAACTCAACCGTTTACCTAGGGTTTGTATGTAAACAAAGCATCACATTAGTTAGATATATCTTCCTTTTATTATTCTAATTTAATCTTCTGAATTAAAAAGCTAATAAAAGATAACTAAAGAACTAAAAGTAGGCAAACAAATGTAGCAGATGCTAAAAATTTGAAATTTCATGGAATCTATAAATACTTACTAAACCCAGTGTTATTTTGTTGTAAATAGTGACATGTATGTGAATATAGATTTTCCTGCTGATTTACTAAGACTTAATTAGAAGAGTGAGCAGATACATAAATAGATACAGCAGAATGACACCACTGTGACCAGTTATTTAGGAAAAGGAAATGAAGATGTGACATTAAGGTCTTGATGAAATTAAAAACCATCTGCTTTATATTTAAACACCATGAAAATTCAGATTTCCTGTTAGTGAGTTGTCAAGTGAAGTTGTCAACACTTGTCGTTATCATTCTCTATTACTATATAACTTTGAATTTCCATTGCCTTTTTCTCCAAAACCTTAACCAATGGAGCCCAGCTATGAGCCACCGTTTAAAGTACCAACAAAACTAACCTCCACTACTCACTCAGTTTACCCCACGAAATTCCCACGGTTTGTTTCACTTTTGCATACTACAATTGTCTCATGCTTCCTCCTACAATCCCAATCCCTTCCTTTCTCCATGTATTTAAACAAAGCTCGAATAGAAACAAGGTATTCATGCATGCATCTTAAAACACACATTTATACCACCAAACTGTCTTATTATGTACCTTACATATGGATCTCCTACTATAAATATAGTTGACCCTGTACATTCCTCTCACAAATGTCCTCCAATTATACTACTGAATCTACCAAGCAACAAGTTCAAAATTCCATTCCCCTTTAGACCTACCTACCCCTCTTCTTTTGCCTAGTCTGCATCCTATTCCTTTCTCATTACCCCACGTGTCAAAAACCCTGCTTTCCTTTCTTTTCTTTGCAAATAACACCACCCCGACATGGCTTCATCGTCATCTTCATCAAAGAGACATCCACTGTACCATGGAATCCGTTGCCGCGGAGGAAAATGGGTTACTGAAATCCGTGAGCCTCGTAAGACCAACCGCATATGGCTGGGCACGTTCCTCACACCGGAGATGGCCGCCGCCGCCTACGACGTGGCGGCGTTGGCTCTCAAAGGCGGCGAAGCGGTTCTCAACTTCCCAGACTCAATTGGCAAGTATCCAGTTCCCGCATCCAAATCCCCTGCGGACATCCGCACCGCAGCCATTGCTGCAGCCGAACTCATGAATCCCGAAGCCAGCCACAACAACGTTAATGCCGTAGCTCAGTCTGATAACACAGAGGGTGGTGGTTACAATGATAATGTTGCTGTTCCTTCGTGTGAAACTGAGTTTCTAGACGAGGAAGCCATATTCTCCATGCCGAGTTTGTTGGTCGACATGGCTGAGGGGATGTTACTAACCCCTCCCAGAATGAACTCACCTTCTGATAACTGGCCAGAAAATTATGCTGGAGAAAATTTGTGGAACTTTTGATCCATCTATATATTAAGTAATTAATTAAAACAACATATAATTAGTGGAACAGAACTTGGATAGTTAATGTAAATTAACTAAGTTGAGAAGAAATAGGGTATTTAGGGCTACTTTGTTCTGAGACCACGTGTCTCCGTGTTTTAGTAGTTCTACTATACATATGTGTGTATTTCCATGGTTGTGACTTGTGAGAATTCGCATTCCTATAGGAAGTTTCTTTATCTTTTATTTTTACTCTTTTTGATATGATGTGAGTCATTTGTTTCAAACTTTTTCTTTTCTCTACTTTAAATAGTATATGCATGATTTTTGTCTTGTTGAAGCGTACTAAAACTAGAAACAAGAGGGGACATAAAGTAGCAGGTTCAGACACGAATAAGAAGATCTCTCCATTGCGACGCTAAAGTTTGAAAGCGCGTAGTTTATGGGCTGTCGCGAGCCAAAAAAAAAAATATTTTATTCCCACACTTATTATGTATTCATATTGTTCTACTTAAAAATTAAAATGGGGATGCACGGAGTTGAAAGAAGAAAAGATACAGGAGGAACAAGATATAGATAAAAAAAAAATATTAAATATAATGTGTAATGTGATGAAAAAACTGAATTAAAACAGTAAAAAATGTATAGCTATATATAAAAGATATACGTTATGTGTTATATTCATTAGTTGGTCCAGATTCTGGATCACCCAGCATTCCGTTATTGAATCAGTGCATTGTAAGTAGAGTCATTGGAAAAATAAACTCTTACTTTACATGTGAACTTTCACCAGTTACTAAAATCTTTGGAAAAATCTGGTAAAATTTTTTTAGTAAGATGTTTGTTCTCTCATCATATTTATAAAATTTAAACTCAAAAATTTATTTAAAGAAACTAAATTCATAACCACTCTCTTCTTGTTTACTTGTAAATAATCATAATGTTTTTTTTTTAATCTTGGAACAAGGATGATGTAAGGTTAAGAGGTTACACATTAATTTAACTTATTTAACAGGATCTTATTATAAGGTTTTGTAATGTGAATAAAAAAAACTTTTATGCAGTAGTCTCAATTCAACTCTAAAATAGTCAACTTTTTTTAAAAAAGACCGAATGTAAAGTGTTTATAGAAAAAAATATAAAATCATTTGGCAAAAATTATATTTTATGAAGAAGAATGTGTGATGAATGTCATTATTGCTATTTGGAATTTGAGATTATAATTTGACGAAAAGACTAGTGGTCCCATTAATATAAAAAAACTGGGGGAAGAGAGAATGTGATGATATTAGTTTATTACTGATTAAAGCTTTCCACTGTTTAATTGTCTGAGTTGCAATCATGGAGGTGGCCACCCTCTCTTCTTCCTTTTTTGTCATGTAACTGCTACTAGTAGTATCAGAAATTTTATAAAATATAGATCATCTACACCGTATACGTGTGTTTGATGTTTTTCACATTTGCAAAAACATTTATTTTATTCTTTCCTTTTATTTCTAACAATTTTCTTACCATAATATGAAAACGTGACAATACACCAGTCTCCATGTTATATAATAGTTGAAAATAATTTTTTTCCTGATTAGCAGTTTCAAACGACTTATAAAGGATCAAACAACATTATTTAAAACAAAATAGTTTATATATGTACTAGGAAAGGAAAAAACAGCTTAAGAGACAATGAGCAACAAAATTTTGTCCATAGAACAGAAACAACAAACCCTTGTACTTTTATGTTCTCAACTGAAAATAATGGAGTTTAGATATTTTAAGTACATCTTATTCTTTATATTCTATTCAAGGAATATTTAGACTATATTTTGAATTTACTAAAAAAACAACTTTCTTAATGTTCTTCTAAATGTGTCTACTTTACACTAAAATGTACTGTGCTCTTACGAAAAATTATGAGTTCTTAAAGTCAATATATTAAAATTTTCAAATATTACAACGTGAGATGTAATTTGCATTTATTATATGAATCAATTAGGTAAATGTATTTGAAAAAATAAGTAGTCAAATTAAATAAGAGGTGACTACTATAATTTTTTAATGAATCTTACAAAATTAATCAGAAAATTTACATCAAACTAATTTCTTACAAATTTTTATATAAAAAAATTCATAAAAAAAATTCACACATATTTCAATAGTGTCTTATCAGATAAATATGAGTGATAATGTAATTAATTAAGTCACAATACTGACATTTTTTAACTGATTTGAAATATAGCTCCCTTTAAGCAACATACTAAGTTTGGATATTGTAAATAAAAAAATAAACACTAGAAAAGTTACTTTCTTAAACAAGTATGTATAAGTTAACTTCCTTTTAAATTAAAATTAATATTATTTTTAAATATCAATAGTCTGAAAATTTGGGCTAGAAATGATACATACTCTTATATAATAAAAGAAATTAATTAAAATAATATAACGCTAAAAAAAGTTATCTAATCAACTTTCGTTTTCACATTAAATAATCATCAAGGAAAGATTAAAAATTAACTTATATGTTACTTAAGTCAATATATTACAGAAGTCAATATTAAGACTGAATAACTTGTAGTGTCTTGAGTATGGATGGAGGGAAGCTTTGGAAAGGAATATGTATGGGCACCTTCAATTCCAATCCCTAAATTACCCTAACTATAAACCCTAATTTTGTCTTTACATTTATAATGTTGACAATGAGCGAGGATAAGGAGAAATGATAAAGTTATCTTAAAATTAAGATGCTATAGCATAATAATACTTAAATTAATTGATAAAATTCTCTTATGACTTCAATTTATTAAAATACATGATCCCTCTTATTGTTAATTTTCTTTGGTAACCCAAATGGTTAATCTCTTTTATATATAGCATTCTTGCTACTAAGGTAAGAATTGGGCATTGACTTCTATATAAGAATGAAGTAAATTTTACTTTAAATTATAATTAATTAGATAAAAAAATATTTATTTATTTAAATATATTAAAAGTTTATTAAAAAATCCAATTTATTAAAATCAAATCTAATCCACTTATTAATAATGCTTTCATGCACCAATCATCCATAAAAAATATATTTAAAAATTAGTTATTTTTGTTTATGAAATATTTTTAAAATGATAATTTATAAATTATATAAATCATCTGAATCCATAAAGTCTTAAGAAAACTAATAATATTTTCATCAAGGTTGATATAATAATGTTTAACAGAGATAGAGTTTACGATATTTTAGTCAAATTAAATAAAGAAGATGTCCGATCGGGAATAAGTTTATGATGTCTCGTATGAAGAAGATAAATCGAATAATTTCTAATCAAAAGTTGAATGATTAATACTCTAACCAAAATCTAACTTAAAAAATGATTCGAAAATATTCTCACTAAATTTAAAAAAAAAATGTTTATTAAATTTAATCATTGTGTAATTTTCAAAAATAAAAAAAAATTGTCAGATTTTAAAACTAACGGATAGATTACTAATAATGAGTAAAATTAAATGAATCAAATTTTTTTTTTCTTTAATGAATGAATTTAATGAATTGACTTGTGAATAACTTTTTATTTTAACGTTATATAAGTATATATTATATACTTTGCTTCTGATAAATCTATACGTGATACATAATTATTAGATTATAAAAAAAGCAGTAACATGTTATCAGGAAATAGCATATGATCCTGAGAGATAGATCTTACACCAGCATAGGAGGATCATAAAGAGAGTGTTGTTACATCTTACACCAGCATCAGCATCAGCATCATAGCAACAATGCGTACAGTATGAGTCATTTAATGAAATAAGAACATCCAAGTATTAAAGTGTGCACGTACTGCTCCAGCAGTGTTGATGAGTCAACAGTCTTCAGATGCAGGAGGAAGAAGAAAAAGATTGAAGAAGTCGGTCGAGAAATATAAGGAAGTGAGGATGATGTTGAATATCGTGTGCTGCTGTGAAGAACGTGGAGTGAGTTTATAGATTGATTTTTGTCTGAGAAATAAATTTGAGTGATGTGCAGAAATTTGAGCTGCAAACTTTGAAAATAAGAAGCAAAAGATTTTGACTACAGTGGCGAGACACATGGCCGACATCTTTGTTGGGGACCCACGTCTCTTTCCTTCATCGCTCCAACCCTATCTATAACTATGGAGTTTGTCTCTGTGCAATATATATGTATCACTGCTCTCAAGTCGTTTTGGTTTTGGTTGGTGACCTCTCTCTTTCTCTCTTTTCCTTTTTCTCCCTCAAGCTTTTAAATAATTGGTAGCACATCATGTTTATAGTTATATATGCATGTTTTAATGCAGCTTTTGTCAAAAATATAAACTGAAAATCTAAGACAAGAACGATGGGATTCTTTCTGCTGGTCAATTCTCAATCCAATTAATGCCTGTCAGAAATCGTAGAATTGAATATCCAACTTTGAAACACGATCCATACGCGACCATCTTTTTTTGGTTCTATTACTCTCTCATTTCCTATTGTACCTAATGTACTATGTAGATAGATAAGAATGCCAATTTTATTCAGATGTTTAATTTCAGTGATGTTTTCACATTAATCTTTATTCTAAAAAAATAATTAAATATTATAAAATTATTTTTAATATAACATTTATATTTATCTTTTTTAACGTTACTTTTTATCCAAACTTTAAAATTTCCAAATATCGACCTCATATTGTATTATATATATATTATTTGACACTATCTTTGACCAATGAGAGTTGGATTTTTCTCACTAGACATTTTCAAAATATAAAAGAAAATGACCGGTTTTATTTTTTCATATATCTAAATTATCATTTAATCATAAATCTTGATGATATTTATAAATATATTTAATGTATTTTTATTGACTAATTCGAAATACATGAGCATTTATAACTATATAAAAATAAGAAAAACAGAATCATAATTAATAATGTGAGTTTATTGTAACTAAAAATTTCTGAAAAATAAAGTTTTTAGAACATGAAAAATTTGAGTGTTAGAATGCAGTTACAAATACTTAATAAAAACTATTTGCAATAGCAAATTTCTACATTTTGTTAAGTGATGGTGTGATAAAAAAAGATAATTGTTGTATTTGAAAATGAAAAATATATTTACAGGGAAGTGACATGGAAGATTTTCTTGTTAACAGTAGAAACAAATAATTGAATGTTATTATTTATGTTGTAGAAGAAACAAAATAAAACATAATAACGAATTAGGTAGTTGGTATAGTGCGTGTAAGTTGAGTGTTGAGTTCGTAAATAGTTTTGAAAAAGAGAGCATCCTGCGAGACACAATCATATTCTTCTTTTCGACCAGATTTAATAAAAGGTTAACTGTTTCTCCTCACTTCATCATTCTTCTTCCTAACCTTTTTTTTCTTTTTAACTGTTGGTACAATCTAATCATCTTTATGATTTTGGTTTGTAAAAGTAAAAGCAAAAATAAAAGGTAAATTCAGTAAAAAGAATGAAATGATTTTTAAGCTATTTACTAGGAATAAAAGTAAAAATAAAACTAAAAATTTTATATTTTACTTAATTATGTAGAAAATAGAAAGTGGAAGGAAAAAGTAATTATACAGTGTGATACCTTTATCCCAAAATTAATTATTAAATAAATATTATAAAATTACGATATGTTTTTCCTTTGTTGAATAAATTAGTAATTTAAAACATTTTTTTTACATGATTCTTTTAATAATCTAAAAGTTGATTAGCCACATTAGCAAAAGTAGCCTAAAAAAAGTGACATACTTTTCTTTTATGATGTAAGCGGTTGAAGAAGTTTGCTTAAAATTTTGCCCAAAACAAATCCTCTGACGTTATAAAATAAAGTCAGGTGTGAATTTCAGTGCTAAGAAAACCTACAAAAATAAAGAGATAAAATTAATTAGACTTCACATATAATTTTGTAGTGGTGGAAGCAAAGAACCAAATTGAATTGCTCAAGTATATTCCTAAAAAAAAAATAACAAAAATAATAATATTAGAATGAGCACTAATTTGAACATAAGAGCTGCAAACAATGGAGGCATTCTAAACCTTATTTATTTCGAATAGTTCTAATTTTTCCTTTGATCATTTAACTTATATTGATGCTTCTTATATTAATTAAATTCTTACATGTTAGATTCCAGATGTTAAGATGCATTCCTTTAGTAATTGATTATTATTCAATTTTTCATTATTTCTCTTCTTCACACCCTTTAGTACCAACTGTTTGAAGCAGCAAACTTGTCATTTATTAGTATTTTAAAATTAGTTGGCTTGAGATTTCGCAAAGTGGGCCTAAAAAAGGGCCTTCACATGTCTATACTCTCCCAGTCTTGGGATTTGGGGCCAATAAATAATAAAAATTGGATCCTAAAAATGGGTTAGAAAACCCATGAATTAGACCCACAAAATTGTCCTAAAATTAACATAGTCTTTAGTGAGTTTTTTATGTGTAGATTTAAAACATAAAAATAAGTAATTGCGCACTTTAATTGTTTTAGTTGCTTTGTGAGAATTCTGAATCGTAGGTGCAAAAGTGGGTTCCAAATCAAAATTCTATCATGTGATTCAACCAGTCAAGAAAAAAATTTGCACATTATATTATGTAGTAAGGATGTTAAAAAGCCCAAAAACAATTTGCTAGATTGTATGGGAATGATTGAGAATTTGAGAATAAAAGTGGGCTTTTTCCAACCCAATATAATGAAATCAAAAAATTTAAATGAAGGGAATAAATTAATTAATACATCAATAATTTGTATATTGTGATTTATTTTATTTTATTTTATTTTGTATATAAAATTATATATTTTATTATTTTGAATTTAAAATAATTTGTTTTTTTATATAAATATATTTGTTTATAATAGATTTGAAAAAAAAAATAATTATAATTTTATATTGATTTAAATTTATAATTCATATTTAGTATACTTTTATTATTAGTTATACAAGTTATTTTAAATAACACTAATTTAGATGTTATATTTTTTATAAAATAAATTGATTACACATTCTATTTATTATTATTAATTATAAAATGATTATTTTATACTTTTTTTTACTATTTTATTATTTTTTTAAATTTATTTTTATTTATTATTATTAAAATAAATTATGAAAGCATTTATTTTATTAAAAAAATTCTAAAGTGTGATTAAATTTATTTATTTTCTTAATATTTTTTGAGAAATAAGATGATATAAGAAAATAATAATAATAATAATAATAATAAAATAAAAAATAAAATTTTGGGGGCGTGGTCCTCAGTTCCCTTGACTACAAAGTTCCCCCCTATTTCTGAAGAGTCGTAGCTCAATTTTCTACATTTATGGCTGCTGAAGTTCATTGACAAACTAAAACCTTCAATCAACTTCTGGAAAAAGAAAATGATCAAATTTAGACGTTAATTACACCAATACAAAAGAAGTGACATAACAATTTCAAGAAAAATGACTTCATCATAAATTCTTTTGATTTGATAGATGAAATAAAAGGAGTTTAACACGTATAAAGTGTAAACTTTATGTCAAATATTAATCTATATTAGTTTTGAAAAACATTCATCAAATATAGGTTGAGAATTTTCAAAATAGCAATTTTAATCAGCAATAATGACGATAAAAGGATGAAACTGGAATTAGGGTGGTGGCTAAGTGGCTGTCTCAATCATAAGACATGGTGGGAGCACAAAACCAATTGTAGCCCATGAAGACAATGATGACCTTTTTATTTTATCCATTCCATTCTTCTACTCATCATCTTTTTATGTTTGTACTGTCTATGAAAACGGGTTCTTGAAGGTTAAATTGGAAACACGTATTCGACTCTGATTCACCCCAGCAAAGCAAATGGTCAAAACCGTTAAGTATTGATTGGGTAATCCGAATCTGGTCATGGGTGAGCGGAGCAGTAACAGGACAAAAGCGGGTCAAAGTGTTTAACCATGGGGAGGCAAGTAGCAACAGATTGTGACAGTTGAGAAAGTGTTATCAAGTAGCCAAAGCAAGTGTTCACCGTGGCTCCCATTCACACTTCAACTGGGCCCAGAGACAAACAAGCCTAAAATGAATGCCAACTGTACCCGTTTCCGCGTCCACATCGTAGCCACGTGCTTTAATATTCTTAGTTCTCAAACCTCAAAAAACCTACATATATACTCCATCACATCCACTCACTTTTCACTCACTCAGATTCACAACTCAACCAATTCCAAACATCTTTCGACAAATGAATATTCTCGGGCAATCATATGACCAATCCAACAACGCCTCCTACTCTTGCTCGTCTCCTGAAACAAGCTCCTCTAACCCTCCCAACGCCATTCACTTCGACGAGGAACTACACGCATTAGCGTCTGCGCGACCCAAGAAACGTGCGGGGCGTCGAATCTTTAAGGAGACACGCCACCCCGTGTACCGAGGAGTGCGACGGAGAAACAACAACAAGTGGGTCTGCGAGGTTCGTGTCCCCAATGACAAGTCCACAAGAATTTGGCTCGGAACCTACCCAACCCCTGAGATGGCCGCTCGTGCGCACGACGTTGCCGCGCTCGCACTCCGAGGCAAGTCCGCTTGTCTCAACTTCGCCGACTCGGCTTGGCGGCTGCCCTTGCCGGCTTCGACCAATGCGCACGAGATACGGCGAGTGGCGGCGGCTGCTGCGTTGGAGATTGCAGCGGAAGACAGTTGCGTCGAGCAATTAGAGAATGAGAATGTGAATTCTGTGGCTGTTTGCCATGTTAGCAGCAGTGACATCAGCGTAGATGAAGATGCGAACAGTATGAAATCCTTGCGGGGTATTTTTGATTTGGATGTAATAACAAGGCCAGATGCATCAGGTTTTGAAAACACACATAAGTGGCTTCTGAGTATGGCGGATGAGCCTTTGCGATCGCCTGCTTTCGTAGCATATGCTAGGGACTGGAACTTTGTGGAGGATGATGCTGAGGTTTCTCTGTGGAGCTTCTCCATGTGACACGCATGTTTTGGTGTAGATTTGAAAATGTATTTATATATTGGTAAAAAAATTTAAAATTATGAATATAGGTAAGTCAAGTAGAATATGGTACAGAAGAAGATGTCTTTTAAGCACCACTTCCAGAATTTGATTCTATTGTAATCAATTTTAATGTAAAATTGTTTGATGGCAACTATATCTCTTTCTAAAGATTATTTTTAATTGGGTATGTAGTGTGAAATGAGTTTTGTGATATATAAAATGATTGATGTTGTATTAGAAATTGAGTTAAAATATATATAATTAAGACTTATATAATTAAAAATATTTCGGTTATATTTAAAACATATTCAATCTCTTCATTAAATCATATAAAAAATCTTCGAGCAAGTTACGTAAATGATAAATTCTTTCATAATTTTATAGAAATCAAATGATATGCATTAAAACACTATATAAAAGTGTTAAAACTAAAGATATGTATTATGTAACAACTTAAGAATTATTTTTTCACAAAATGAAAAAAATAATCTTTATATTAGTAATAATAAAAAAAATCTACAATATTAAAGATATAATACGTTGATTTCATTTTTTTTATTTATCTATTGAATTTATCTTTTAATTAATTTTTATTTTTATATTTTTTCAATTTTAACAAATTTATTTTATTTTAATTTAAATTTTTTACACTGACTTTAAATATATTTATTATTATTAAGATATATGTAAATATTTTGTTATTATATTTTAGATAACAAAATATATTTACATATATTTTATATTTTAATATATATTAGTTTTAATATTATTTGTTAAGATGACTATTTGTAACTGCTTGAAGGGAAGTGTGGGCTGGTGGTGTCTAGGTTCGCGCCCATGACAACCTCCTTTGCCAATCTTGTTTCCTCAAGTGTGAGCATCGACTGAGCCCGAGAAAACGGGGGTAGAGGATCACTCTGCCGAATTAACGTCCCTATACCGCGATATGTACTTGTGAGACCCGAAACAAGTTGAATGACGAGACGGCTCTCCGACACCGGTGCTTCAACATTTTTCAACTGATCAGCAAGGGACTTGAGACTTTGACAATATGCCGAAACATTCGGAAAATTCTCCATCTTAGTATGGGAGAATTCGGCCTCAAGAGTTACCATACGGGAATGTTTGTTGTCTTGGAAAATATCTCTCAACCTATTCCAAGCATCCATGGCCGTGACAGCGGGTTCAATAATTGTATGCAACAGGTTATTAGAGATGGTTGCATAAATCCAGGAAAGAACCGTAGCATCAAGAGTCGACCATAATTCCTTTTCATCCTCAGTTGCAGGTACCTTCTTTTTGCCATTGGCAGGAGGAATAATGTGATGAAGGACCTTACGAGAACGTGCGGTAATTTTAAAAAGTTCCGCCCACGTAGAGTATTGGACATTCTCCATCTCAAGAGTGATGAAGATATGGTTCCGTATATTGAAAACTGCAAGAACCGGATGGAAATAACTCTTAGTTGTCCGACATGACGGTGGGAAGAAAGAAAAAAATAGATAAATGAAAATAAAAAAGAAGAAGCGTGATTTAGAAATCTGGATACCATAAAAGAATATTTTCCTCAATTAATCTTATTCCTTAACTTAAAATATATAGCAGTTACAAATAATCATCTTAACAAATAATATTAAAACTAATATATATTAAGATATAAAATATATGTAAATATATTTTGTTATCTAAAATATAATAACAAAATATTTACATATATCTTAATAATTATGTTTTTTTTTTCTTAAATCTTTCTTTTGGTATTAAACACTTATATTTATTCATTAACTAAAATTATATTACTAAAAAAATTAAACAAATAAATTAAAAATATGTAAACTAACTCTTTTCAAGTATAAATTAAAATCGTATTATGAAATGTTTTATAAAAAATAAAATATTTTAACAGCACGATTTCAATAAAAAACTTTTTTTTATTAAGGTTTATGTTTAGAAATATAAAATATTTATAATTTTAAAAGTTTTTATCTATATCTATAATATAATTTCAAATTTATCACCCAAATATAAAAAAACTTATATCTAACCAATATTTTCAACCAAAACATTAAAATATTAGATTTATAGATGTTTCTTATTTTTATGTTGCAAAATTTTTACAATTTTTCCATTTCTATACTATATGAAATCTAATTCAGTAGTTTTGTTAGTCGTCCTTTTCGTTTTAAGTTTTTTACATGAAGACAAACTATAATCAATCACAATATTCCTCCATCGATAAAAAAAAAACATATAATGTTGGTTTATGCAAGCTGCGTGCATGATTCATCATAGACAAAATCGAAATTATGCACTCAATGATTAATATATTATTATATGCTCACGCTGTATGAAACAATAGTTCGGCTATCATGAAACACGTTTATGTAAATAAAAGCATGATAATATATTATTATATGCTCACGCTGTATGAAACAATAGTTCGGCTATCATGAAACACGTTTATGTAAATAAAAGCATGATAAAAACAGTTAAAGTTACACCCCCTCGATTACGAGTTTATAATAAAGACATTAGATATCTTCAAAGCTATAATGACAGCACTCAGCTATGTTTAGGTATAATTTCTAATCTAGTGAACATCCCCAATGTTTAGTTTGACAAAATGTTCTATCATTTTGGTGAAAGAAGTCGAAAAAAGAGAGAGAAAATAATATATTTATTAGATAGGAAAAATTTAAGGAATAGAAAAGGAATAAGGTGTATATATATGTAAAATAGAAATGTAAAAAAAAAAAAATAATAAATGTGTATTCACTAGTGGATTTTCTCATGGAATAATGTTAAAAATTCTACCTAACATCAAATTAAAATTTATAAAATAGTACAAATTTCATCTTATTGAACCGGTTTATAAAGATGAATTAGACTTAAAGTCTCTTATTAATATGGTATCAGAACTTATCCTAACATATTTTCAAATTATTATCTAGTTTTATATCGAGTTTGGGGACTCTCAATGGGAGAAGAGTGTGTAGAATCTAGGAAGGTGTGTTGGAAATTCTATATCGTCTAGAAATAAGATCAAATTAAAATTTATAAAGTAGTACAAACTTTACTTCATTGAACCGATTTTATAACGATGAGTTAAACTTAAATTCACAACTAATATAATCCAATTTCTTTTTTCTGATTCTGTTCTAGTAATGATGTACAGTGTGCTCTAAGTGATCATTGAGGTGTTTTAGAAGAGACTGTTTCCTCCAATGGTAGTGGACTGATCAACAGAAAGTGAAGGCTACTGGTGATGTCTACGTGAATGAGCAAATTACAGATTGCAGGCATGAACTTTGTTGTCATGGTGGCACTTACTGAGGTTTCAGAGGGAGAATAGTGGAGGCTACTGTCGAGGTAGGTGGAAGATAACTGGATGGTGTAGAAAGGGTTTGAGAACTCCTAATCATGAGAGGAAACGAACATAAGCAATGATGGGTTATTGACGCCATTTTGTGTTGACCTTGTTTCATTCATTCAACCACATTATAGTATTAAACCGACATTTGTCAACGCTAAAATAGTCATAAGGGAACATAAGCTTTTAAATGATGTTAATATGCATTTGTGTTGTGTATATTTCTCTCTTTATGTAGATGATTAAATTTAAAATAAATGTTTCTACATAAACAATGATGATTTGACACTACCAAAGCGTTTTGTCACCACTTTCTTTTATGCAGGGTTTGGTAAGCAGCAATCAATTGCCTAGGGGTTCATTTTGCTATCTCACATTGGGTATATTTAAATAATTTTTTTCATAACTTGTAAAAAAAATAAAATATTTTTTTTTCAAAAATTAAGGCTAACTCAAAAAAAATTATTTATTTTCTATTTTCATTCCCTATATTTCATTCCTTAAAATAAAAAAAATAAAAAAAAACATCTTTATAATATTAGCAAAGTCGAATGAGTAAACAAATGGAAAAAGGATTGTATACTGTGTTATATGAAGGCATCACATCAAAAACATGGGTCCCCTTCGTAATTTTCCGAATTATATTTTTCAACGATCACTCCTTTAGTTGCAGTATGAACAAGGAAAGGTGTAAACACAAAGACAAGAAAATATATTTTTCAACTATCACTACCTCCAACTTGATTTGATTCAACTTATATTCCTATGTGTACGCATTAAACTACGTTTGAAATAAGATTAGGTCAATTTTTTTGATTAAGTAGTTTCAGTCTATTTAATTAAATAGATGATAACTTTCAAAATACTAAGTACAGTTTTATTTTCAGCCATCTCTTTTGGTTAAAAATATATGTATTTTTTTTTTCTATTTGAGATAGTCTTGTTTAAATTAGGTATATAATCCCTATTAGAGACAAGTTTTTCTTTGACTATTTGACGTAGTTGGTTAACATACTAAAAACTCTATCTCGAAATCATTAGTTAAGCTTAAACACTCTCATGCTAGCTAATCCATGTGCTCTGCGATTTTCCAATAATTTTTTTGAATCTCATGATATCAATCACATGACCTTTAAAATGGAGAAAAAGTATTAATATTTGAAACAAATTTTCATCAACTAGTGCGAAAAGTAGTTTTAAAAGTTATTTTTAAATGATATTTAAAAAGTTAAATGAAGTTAATATTATTTTTTTCTCATACGAAAGTGTTTAAAATTTTTTATTCTTTGTTGAAAATAATTCCTATTTAAAATTTTAAAAATATTTTTTATCGCCATTTGCCAATTTTGAAATGGTTTTAAAAAGAAAAAAAAGGAGTTGGAAGCAAATAATAAGAAAACAATGAGATTACTGTCGGGAGTGGAAGTCAACAGGAGGATCAGAAACACGTGGCACGTGCCTAAGCGCGTGGAGAGAAATTCGCTAAGAGTCAACTTAAGGTCTATTTACAGTCCAAAGCATGCAGTATCGTATTTGTTTATCTCAAGTAACTCAGTACACAACAAACTTCAAATTCAGCCAATAATATTAAATTAATCCCTCTTCAGATTCAAATTTTGATCAATACCAATTAAGAACCATCCAAGCTTCTTCTTTCTTGCATCTTCATTATATTCATATTCATATCTTCATCGCACGCTTCTCACTTCAATCTCTAAATTTGTCTGCTTCCCACACAACACTATTTTAATCATCTCACAGACTGTTAAGTTTTGAGATCTTCACTGCCGAACCTTCTCAAGTCTTTCCCACTCAGAAGTTCTTTAACACTATATATAGCCCCTAACTATCTCTATATTTCTGCACCACACTCTTTCCCTACCTTAACTCTGTTCAACAAATTCTCAATTTAGGTATACATGGCTTTTAGTGGTGGCAAACCTCTCTGTAATAATCCCTCAAAACATGCCGTTTTGCTGAAGGACTACCTGAGGGACGACCTGAGTTCGTGTTCATCCAACGGTTTCAAATCGTTGCCGCGCCGACAATGCTGCACCACCGTCGGATTCTTGCTGGAGAAAGATCTCCAACTCCAACGCCAACGCAAAAGAAGGAACACACTCCCTCGACGTCGAAGATCCACCGTCTCGGCTCTGCAGAGAGCTTCCGGGGCCGTAATCAACGCGATAAAGTCGCTGCCGATGTCACAGAAGAGAAAGGTGTTACTGCTGGTGTTCTCTGTAGAAGCCTCTCGAGGAAGCTGTTGAGTAGAAGCTTCTGGAGAAAAGCAGCATCGGTTAGGGAAGAGGGAAGCGAAGGCGCGCCGCGGCGGAGGACCTCTTTCCGCGAACTCATTATGCTGGATCAGGAACATCGTAAAGCTACGTCGTTCAATGAAGATACTGTATTAGCTGCCTCGAGCTTCACCACTTCTTCTGCTTGTGGCAGTAACAGCTGGGGAGAGAGTGAATTCACGTTTGCATCTACCGGTGCTTCCTCCGAGACCTCCAACGAAAACTACCTCCTTCTTGAGCCCACCAAAGAGGGTGCACCACGTCACAAGGAAGAACAAGTAGTAACCAAGGTAAATACTACTTTAGTTTACAACTTTCATTCTTTTACTATCCTTTTTTATGTTACGGGATTCGTCAGGGCAAGTAAAAATAATGTTCATCATATTCACCAAAAGAAAAATGTTCAAACTTCATAAAGTAAATTGAACTAGTCAGATCCGGAAAAAGAAAACACTACTATAGGTTAATGGAAAATTGAAGGTTTTGATTAATTGGGGATTGTAAGAAAAGAAAAGAAATTAATCATTGAAATTATAATATTTCTGTTCATGTGTTCAATATTATTATGATCTTTAATTATGAGTATATATATTTTTCTCTAAATTATACGATTCCCTATATATCAAGCACTGGTAGCGTGATTTGCACGTGCAGAGATGATGTGAGGACAGTAAGCGCCTTCGGCGGCGCTGAAACTCACTGCAATTTTTTAATAAAATTATGATAAAATGAAATACTAGTACGGAGTAGAGTGTATTATATTAAGTAGTAAGGGTAGGATTTGAAATAAAAAAATTATTATTAAGTACTGGTTAGCAAAATCGGAGTTGAAATAGGTGATAGTTTGGGAAGTTAGGTTTCACCTAATCTTCTGTCATTTTGTGGGCGGCGGCTAGGAATACACTGCTTTGCCTTTTACCAAAAATTATGAATTTCAGTGCGTGGCGGCACGTGAACTAGTAGGGTTGGGTCTATGCCCTCCCTTACCCGGTTTACTCCATTTTGACTTCATACCTACTTCCTATAATTCACAATTCACAAGTATTTAATATATATTTCATTATTAAAGATTTTAATCTTTTTAAACTCTAATATTTTAAGTGAGAACACTGGTCAACAATTTTTAAAAAAAATCCGGGGTATTTTAAAAATAAAATGAACATAATCCAATTTTAAATATAAGCTAATTACATTTCTAGTTTCTGCAGATATCCTTAAAATAAAGAGTTTATATTTGATGCATTATTGAAATATCTTACCACATCTCTGAATAATATATGGTTAAAGCATTTGAACGAAAGTTCGACGCTTTGAGTAACGTTTTAGTATTTTGATACTACATGTAATTATGTAATAACAGTCTATTAAAGTTAAACTCTTAAATAATCTCACCTAATTTGTAGTATCACAATTGATTTTGTGCCCACCTACTCTTATTGTTAGAACTCTAGCATTAATAAACTGTCAGTTGTGTCTACAAAAGCTTTGATCTCTTTCTCTCAGATGAAAATGAGACTAATTAGTGAATCGGATCTGGTGAAACAGGAATATTGGACAAATGATAAGGAACAATTTAGTCCTGTATCGACACTAGATTGTCCATTTGAAGATGAAGAAGAGATTTCCAAGTCTCATTTCAGATCCACTTCCACTGTTGTTTCCTTCACAGAAGGTAATGCCTTTCTTTCTTCCTCAACAAAATGTCTTAAAATTCGATGCCTTTCTTCCATTTTTTTTTTTCCTTTTCTAACAAATGAATAAAACACAGGAGGCAAACACAAGCATATCAGCAAAAGATGGCATTTAGAAAGTGGGGCTCCACTGGAGCCAGTGGTTTTAGAGAAAAGGTTCGCGCGATTAGAGCTGGAGGATGAACCACTCAACCATTCTACAAAACAATGTTGCCCCGTATTGGTGCCAGGAGTGCGTACTCAAAACAACTTGCGTCCCGCAAAAAATCACAACATCGAGGAGAATGCTCGAAACCTTCTCAACTTCGTTAAAGGATCAAACCCATGCAACAGTTTGATAATTAAGGCAGAGAACCTGCTCTTTGACTACTTCAGGCAGAGTATTGGAGAATGCAAAGACATCGATCATTCAAAAAAACTTCACCTTTGCAAAGTAGCAGAGGATTGGATACATGGGCAACCCCAAGAACTATATTTGGATCGGGAAGAACAAGGAGGAAGGCGTGTCTACGTTAGGGAGATGGACAAGTGTGAGGAGTGGAAAAACTATGATCAAGAAATACAACAATTGGGTCATGACCTGGGAAACGAAGTCTTCACAAATTTAGTTAATGAGTTAGTACTTGATCTTATGACAAGTGCTAGCCACTGATATTAGATGCTGCAATTTCCTTACCTTTTCCCAGTGTTACTTTTTCATTTTACACATAATTGTTTCGTCTCTTCTCCCTGTCTCGGGGATATGAGAGTCTAAATTTTGGAACAATTTGGGGAAATTTTGGTTTTAGTTATGATGTTTTTCTTCCCCATATCCTGCATCAATTGCTTTGACATCTAGCGTTTATTAGCACTTTGGGAGAATACACACCAATTAAAATTCATCTTCTCCAAAGAGCTAGCATGCAAGGGCACAAACCCTCTAACACGTGTTGATGATAAATATAGTTGACTGAGGATATTTAATTCAAAAATATATAATAAAATCTTCCCAATACATGAGCTCTTATAAACTTAATTACCTGTGATGATCGAGGAATTTTATTTGTTTATAAATCTATGCAAAAAAATTATACAATAAAAATGGTGTATAGATTATTTATATGCAACTCATTAACCAGGCATTATCACATTTTGCTATGGTGTATACAATAAACCCATTTCACTGTATAGCCTTCTCATAATTTAAGGAGCAGCTACTAGATACTATTGTTACGAGTAATTTTTAGATTTTGATAATATTTTCAATATAATAGAAACTTATATGATAACGGAATAAGTCTGGAAAAAATTGATCACATGAAGTTAATTAAAAGACCAAGTAAGGCTTAATAAAAAAATGGGCCAAGTCGAGATAGATATGTCTAAGCCCATAATTTATAGACAAGCAACTTTAGGTCAGTATGAATTCGTGGGTGCAAGATAATATTTAAATTAAACATGTTTTCTTCAATAATGTATTTTCTATTTTCTTTGAAAACGAAAACACAGACTAAATACAAATAAACTCATGCAAAAATATAAAAATAAATAAATAACTGTGATACAATATATTTTAGAGTAAACTGTAAAAAGGATAATATATATATATATATATATAATAAATATTATAAATTTTTTAAATAATATATGTGATCATTATTATAATATAATATTAATAAAATTTATTATTTAAATTTTTTTAAAAAAATTAATGAAATAGTTAAGATGTTTATCAAATTTTATTTAAAAATATTAATTCATAATATATTTTAATTTTATATGTAGAATTTATGTAAATATATACATAGAGATTAAAATACACATGAATGTAACTTTTACCAAATTATAATATTTAATTATTTTTTATCAAATTAAAAAAATATTTTATATATATTATATTAGAAAAAAATTATTAATTTAAAATTATTTGATGTCTATATATATATATATATATATATATATATATATATAAAGGTTATGTTACTTTAATATATTTTATAAATATGATATAGATATGAATTTTTCATTGCATAATTATTTTAATATTTTATAAATATGATATAGATATGAATTTTTCATTGCATAATTATTTTAATATATTACAAAGTCAAGAGTAAATTATTTTTTATATATTTTTGGAAGTATTTTTTTCTTTTTAAATTTTTTTGTTACTTTTGAAAAGAAAAAGAAAAAAGAGACATGGATGTAACTAATTTGGTAATGGCCATAAAACTTGTTGAATGTGGTTTCCAAATCAAAAAACAGTGCAACCGATGCAGCGTTTCACTCTGTCGAACTCGAAACCCAACCCTGTCTCCGGATACGAATGAGACACTCGTAACTCGTAAGTTACGAACAGTTCAATTGTAATTTGCGTTGCAATTAACTGATTCAGTTACTGCTTATTTTCTACCTGCAATGTTTCGATTGCAATTTAACATGCATCTTTTTATGGCAAATTTCTGAATGTTTTAATTGAATTGGATGCGAAAGATTAACTGAACCAAAGTAGCCCGTGATATTTGCCGGTAAGATATCTATGTATGCAAGTGTTTGTATTTTATTTTCATTTTATTTCATCAGAATTACGACGATAGGCGACTAGTGTTCAATCTTTGTTTTATGCTTAGTAAGTATTGTCCTTATGTGGAAGATTTTCTTTTTTGACGCGATGTAGTTCAGGCATTAAAAAGAATAATTGCAAATCTGCTTTTGATTTTCATAGGGCAGAATTTTCGCAACAACCAGTTCTAGCTACTTCGCTATTAGATGTGAGAGCTTTAAATCATGGCTTAACATTAATTTAGGACAGAATTTTGATACGGTACCTTAGGTACTAAAGACATTGGTCTCCAATTAAAATTGTCAATTCATCTTAGTAATTGGTGCTTTTATCCTGTTAACTAAAACTGGTCACTATAATTAAGATCAAGTGCTGATTTTTGCTGGAGAGTAGCACAAACAGTTGTTCTATGAAGTAGGGATCATTTTGCTGGGAGTAAAAGACAAGTATCATGTTTAAGACATCCTATATGTTTTCACTTTTCCCTTTCTCTTTGAATGTTTGATAGGTTTCAGCTATTGCTATACTGGGATATATTTGACATTGTTTGAATGATTTGGAGGTAAAAATGGGAGATGTCATGCCACAAGTTTCTAAGTTTAAGTCTGTGGGATTAATAGTACAAAATGATGAAAAAATGAAGGAAGATATTGCACACGAAAAAAAGCTGAGTGGTTAAAATGGTGAAAGGCATTGGGAGTTATTTATGACTGTAAAGTATCAATCAAGCTGAAATGGGACTTTATCATAGTACAACTAATTATACTCTATTGTATTGAATGTTTGGTTTTACGGGGACATGAGAAAAAAAGTAGCAAAATGATAACATTAAAATAGACGTTTGACCACACAAGAAAACGTAGTATATAAAATGATTGTATATTATAATAGAAATATTGGTAGTATGAGACATATCGAGGAAACAATGACAAAATTGGTTAAGGTGGTTTGGACATACACAAAGAAAGTTACTAAGCACTATGAGGAGTGCAGATTAAATGGTTTCTGAACCTGTGGAAAAGGATAGAGAGAGACCAAGAAAAACATTGAAGAAATCAGAAATTATTTAAAGAATTTTCATGGTGAATAAGATTCTTGAGAATTTAGTTTTTGACTGATCCTAATTGTACCGTATTATCTATGTAATCAATTTCACCTAATGGGATAAGCTGGTTGTTGTCGTTATTATTGTTGTCTTTGTCTTACACCTTGAATACTTGAGCTATTATTAACGTGTTCATGCAAGAGCAAGACAAAGAATCATGCTATCGCTTCACATTTAACAATGGTACAAAATCATTCGATTATATTATAGAGCCAAAAGGAATTGGCATGAACACGTATTTAGCAATGCTGTCAATTGGCTCGAACCAAATGCAACCAAGGAAGACAATTTGCCTGCTGCTTTTGTTGGGAAGAAATTGTAGCCGAGATGAACAATAAAAGTAAAATCTTTTGGAGAAAAAAATGGTTTTCTACTCAAATTTCGTAAGTACATGGAAATTCTCAAGCAAATAAACAATCAAATCTGTTTCCTTCTCGGTATACTGTTTCATGAAGGTTCAATACAGAGGGTATATTCAAGTTTCAAAATTGATTATCTGTTTGTTGCCTTACTATTAAGGAGCGATAATACCTTACACACCCTTTGTTGTTCCTGTTTGCGTGTGAATGTTTCAGCAATGACTACATTGCATTTACAGATCATCCCGTACACCTTTCCCTTGTGTTTTGATTTCACTGACTGTTCCATTTTGTATATGCCAGAGGTTTACTTGAGTGATTTACCAAATAGTGCTCAATAAGTTCATCTTATAAATATGTAGATTGCTTCTTCTGCTTTGTAGAGGTAATGTGATTGCATTGTTCTATATGTATAATGCCCATCCCGAATATTTGTTTGCTTTTTACCCTTGGTTCAGTCACATAATCAGGCACATTAGATAGATATGATAGAAAGATAGAAAGTAAAACGAACATATCTCGTTTCCAACAACGATGTCAGGATTTGACACTTTGATAGCATTGCTTTCATCCTCTTTGCATTACACAGTTGGCTCCCAACTTATAAATTCATCCTTTTGTTAACTACGCTCCCTAAACTTTATCTTCATTAAATATATTTGCTTGGAGTTTTACCATCCTGATGGATTTGGAAAATGAAATGGCACGAAGTACGTATTTGGTTTGACTAACTAGTCTTGGATTCACGTTTTGGATGTGAAAAATAAAAGTTACTTATAATAATTTTAGCTTAGACGTGAATCACAGATCCTTGTTAGACTTTATCTAACAATAAACCAGAAAAAGGAGGAGAATATTGCATCACTATCGAAATTGTGAAAACTATGAACTTTATACAACTGGATGTTCTACGGAACAATTATAAGTGGTGGGCTGTGACCAACATATCCCTTTTAATTAATATTCTTTATCTATCTAGTAATTTTCTAGCATCATATGGCGAGTTGTACATGAGCCTTTGAGAATTGCCTTGCAAGCAGAAACATGGCTGGGAAATTCCATCAACCATAATTGAAGTTCAAAAGCTATAATGTTTTTGGTGCATAGATATAATGGCATCAGAAATTTACCAGTATTTGATCAATTTTAATGATTCATTGTATATTTTAAAACTTTTACGCTTGATTAACTCTTGTAACCGTTAATTGAAAAGCTACAAGGTGATATTTCCTCTATTAATTTCATTAAAGACTGTCCTTGCAGAGTGTTCATTCTTATTCTCAATACTATATTGATATTAGATCTTTTGAATTTGACTCGTAAATTCCGCTTGCAGCGTGATATCTGTATTTGCCTTTAATTAAAAGGCTACCAAATTATGTCTGTTCTTGCTTTGGGGTTGAACTTTTGAATTTCTAACATTTATTCAGTGTTTGAATATGTCAAAGGCGCAAAACTGAAGTTGAAAGTTAAACAAAAAAATAAATGATCTTCTAGAAACCTTGAATTGCTGGTTCAATTTACACCTCAATTTTCTTTCTTTCGCTTTCAAGTTAGTAAGTAGTGCTCTTTTTCTGCAGTATATCTGAGCCTAAACAAGTAACTATGCAGCATATCTCCAGCAAATTAAGATAGAGAGAACAAAAATTTATTGCTGCTATCTGTTATAACCGTACTAGTCTGCTTGTACTCTTCATAAATTGAAAAGGAATATATGATATCAACTATACACTAGTTAAGAAAACAAAAAATAAGAAGTAACTAAACAAAAGCGTTAATTATATTTAATCTTTTCCTAAAATAATTGAGAGTGCTGCAGTAGTATTTAATAGAATAATACAGTATTAAATATTCTACAACCAATAACAGATACATGATACATTCATTATAAAGGCCATTGAATCGCCGCAAAAATACGATATGGTATTATTGTGCAATTAATTTCAGTGGCCATTAACCTAGCTACTCCAACTGTATTCAATTGTTTCCATTAAAGAAGCTACTGTTTCTCTTTCATTTTTTGTGTTTGAGAAATTATGTGAAAACCTGCTTTATTTAAGAAGCTGAAAATCGAATCCCGTGAAGAGCTTACAAAGATAAGTTTGTTCCCACAGCAGGAATAAAAGGTGGAGAAGATGTGCGCCAAGTATTTCCAATGAATTAAATCCTAAAAATATTGGAATAAAGTATTCTAATTCTATAGCAAGAGTTTTATTTTAATTTACTATCAATATTAGAAAATTTGGTTTGCTAATAATCGAGTAACCTTATTTCAATTACTTTAAAAGCAATTATTATATGATTTTTATATTCTAAATATAATTAATCTTTTATTAAGATTTTCTATTTATTTCCTTAAAAAAATTTCTGTATTCAGTACTTTTCAATCCTTTGAAATTGTTGCATACATCTAATGCTCTATTGTTTGTTGTCTTTAACTCGTATGATTATAACATAATTAAAGTCATTAAATGAGATCTCACTACAAGACTGTATCCAACATTAGATTTCTATTAAGTAATGATTGGAATTTAAATTTTATAGATGAATAAATATAATTGAAAGCTAGTCTGGTCACTTAAACTCCTTAATGAAAATTAATTATCTATAAAGTCAGTAAATATTTTACATTTATAATATGATGATAAAAAAAAATACAATTATGGTATATCTATATTTGAAGAAAAAATGAAACTTATATTTATAAAAGGAAAGTAAAATACAATTTAGTGACTTAATTTATAACTAACATTTTTTATAATTACTCTATTTTTAACAATTAAAAACTAAACTTTAAACGCTCATGTTATCATATATTTATATTTAAATGTATATTAATGACACAATAGTTTTCCATGAATTTAATCAAACTTTACTTAAACATATTTTAATATATCATTCATGTTACAAGTCCAAGAACATAAAATATTTATTTACGTATTTTCCTCACTTATATATCTTAAGTAACCCCTTAGTTTTTCATACATCACACTTTCCATTTCAAGAATTCAAAGAATCAAGATATTTATTTGTGTATAATATTATTTTTTAAAGTTACACACGCTAATAAAGAAATACTTAATTAATATAAATTTAGTAAAAAATACTTAAATTTTTTTAACTGCCCTTTGACTAATCTTAATTATACATAAGAGATTATTGAAAAAGGAAAAAAAAAAACTTGAAGAGATAGAAGTATTAGGTTTAGGGTTTAATTAAAAATAGGAATTAAAAGGAAAAGATTATAATATAGATATAAATTTGGGTATGATCAAAGTAGAACTGTAGTAGATGAAGGGCAGTGGCAGTTATTGGGTGCCATTAACAAAATCCAACTGTCTTCCCATAAATGATGTGTTTGTCTTACAGTTTAGGATTGGTAGCAACCACTACTATATATTTGCAAGGCGAGGACATGGGAAGGTCATTTTGAATGATACTACTTCAAAATCTCTGCTTTTTCTTCACTATTTATTTATTTGTCCCCACAAACACTCACTAATTCAAATTAATCTTAGTTTTCGGCTACATAAACAGCTAGTAATCTTTATATTTCTCAAATATGGCCGTCATGATCGTTGGGATTATTGGTGTTTCAACTCTGTATAAATACGAATAGGAGCAAGGGTCATTTCACTAACACAGGGGACCATTACAATAAGCTCTCTTCATCACTTCAATTCAAGTTTTTCCTATACTTCTTCTCTTCTGTGCCTCACAACTTCCATGGCTGTTTGGTGCTGGGGGCTGTTTTTTGCTGCTCTTCCAGCGATTCTTTTCTCAACTCAACTCTGTGCTTCCCAAAAAGGTGATAGTTCATCTTCTTTTCTTCACTTTTTTGTCATTTATTGATTGCAGATAGATTAGATTACATACGGTGTCCAATGGAGTTTGGTCATATTAATTTTGAAAAGTTTAACTTATTTCAAATTGTCAGCCATGTTAGAAAAAATTGTGCAATGTTTGGTGTAGTATGGTGAAATGTATTATTATATACATGTGTAGATCAATCAAATATTGCAGGGTTTTATTGCAAATGAACTGTACCTGTCCTGATCAAGTTTCTTCTGAACACAGTCAAAAGTAAAACCCTCATCATCATGCATGAGAGAGTCAACTATTTAACGACTGTGATAGCTTTTTTAGCAGAGTAGCAAGACAATTTAAAAAAATGTTTTTTTTTTTTGTTTAAAAATGTGATTAATAATACACTTACTTCACTGTGATTTCTAATGCATTACTGGCATGGTTTTTAGTAGCAATTTCTTGTTCCACTCTTTGGTTTCTTAGTAAGAAACATTAGCAAAACCTTAATTTTGATTAAATATAATTATTGTTTTTTTACATAAAGTCTAATTATTATAAGTGGAAAGCAAAATTATATACTTTAGTGGCATTGTGCAGAGTGCTTGGGGCACTTTCTGCAGCTAGGATTGTTGATGGGTTGCTTCTGCAGAAGACTAAACCAAACAAAACTAGAAAACGATTCACTCAAATAGGACAGAACTAGAAACTGGTTCTTCAACCGAATTGAACTATTTTTTTTAGTTGATACCCTGTTGAAAATTATTCAAATCTTTTAACTCTTGGGTTCAGTTTGGTTTGAAAAAATATGGTTTGATTGAGCACAGAAGATCAAACCAAATCAATACAAACTAGAAAATATTTATTTCCAAACTGAGGCAAACTAAATTAAATAGTTTCTTTAATTGGGTAATCTGTTAAAAAAGAATCGATTTTTTAACTCCTAGTTCAAATGGGTTTGTGATTCGGTTCTGATACTTTTTGAAAGAACATGAGGGAAAACCCCTTATCATGTATGTTTCTGTGATTATATAAAGTTTCACCATATAAGTTAATAGGTGAAAGTATTAATTTGAAGTTACTAAATATAGCTAGAATACAATTTCACAACATCACTGGTGTGTCCTGGCTATCTAGTTAAGGAAGTGCAATAATTGGAGGAAGGAGAAAATAAACGTAATCCCTCAACTAACCACCACATGGCCATTCATCACTTTCAGAAAAAGGTATTTCAATAATGTTTGATAAACAGATGGAATAGAACGTGTGAGTTATTACATTCTACATTTACTGTCTTCTAAAAATAGTGTGACCAGAAAGTCATATACTTTGGTTCCACTAAAATAAATGAAACCGAAGAAAATGGACACAATGTTCTCTTTTGAGCTGTTCCATCTCCTCATTAAATGCTACCTCAATAAGGTTAATCAAGATTCAATTACTATGCATACATGGAAAAAATTTCAGTCATTCTTATATTCGATAGTAGTCTTCAGGTGTTCATTAACTAGGAGATATACCCTTCATTTTCGTAAAACAAATACTTTTAAACCAATTATTTCAACATTTCAAAAGAATTACTTTCCAATTATTAACTGACAAATACCTTTGATTTATAAAAAAGAATATTAATAGTTTACTTTTTAACTATTGTTCATCATGCGAACAAGTTATAGACGAGTATATTAAAATGACCAATCAACAGAATATGTGAAATATGTATGCATCCTTTATTGAGGGAGGGGGGTATAAAAAAATTTAAACAAAAGCTATTATGTAGATGAAATGTCTATTTGTGTGAATGATGTCCTAAATAAATGGGGCAGTTGAAGAATGCCCTTGCTTGTTGGGGGTATACTCAGATTGATATTGATTTTGACATGCCAGCAATATGGTGACCCATTTTTTATTATTTGCTTTCATTTAATGCAAAGATGGAAAAGGGCAAGGAAAAAACAGGGGAAAACATTTTGCATCATCACAGCTCAATGTGAAAACTTTAACTAATTTCCTTCACATTCAATCATTATTCATTTAGACATAAATCTTATACAATCTCAAACTCTAATCAAGTTAACACGCCTTCATTATTAAAAAAATAGAAATTAAATTAATTTAACTAATATTCTTAATTAAAATTAGATATTTTTGTGTATATTTAACTACGCTATTCATTAATTTTGTGTATTAGGTTCTTAAAAAATTTATTGAGGCCATCCAATTATTTCATTTACGCAAACTGTAAACACTTTCAAGCCTCTACAATACTTGCTAAGAAGATTTACCTGTTTCTTCGTCTCATTTTATGATTTTGAAACCAGTAGAAGGTAAAACAACACTAGTAAGATTAGATTTAGATTGTTTGGGAAATCTAACGAAGTGGCGTTGGTGAATATGATGAATTTACAGTTCCGAACTACACATTTATGCGCAATGCAACGACCGCACCAGACATAGCATACTACGACTACATCGTAATTGGCGGCGGCACAGCAGGTTGTCCTTTAGCTGCGACACTGTCCCAGAAATACAGCGTGCTGCTCCTTGAACGCGGTGGCTCACCCTACGGCAACCCCAACATCACCAACTTAGCAGCCTTCGGTGCTTCCCTCTCGGACACCTCCCCTACCTCTCCCTCTCAGCGTTTCGTCTCCGAAGACGGTGTCATCAACTCAAGAGCCCGCGTCCTCGGCGGCGGAAGTTGCTTGAACGCTGGCTTTTACACTCGCACTAGCCCTCAATATGCAAGGTACACGCAAAACGCAAGCTTACGAAACTCTAGTACTTGTGGGAACAAAGTATATCATGCATCTATATAATAATGAATTTTTTACGACAAGCTTTCTGGGATATTGTAGTGAATGCTAGATTATGTTTGTATTAATTGATGTTTATGGGTAGGGAAGCGGGGTGGGATGGAAGGGCAGTGAAGAAGGCGTACGAATGGGTGGAGAAGATAGTTGCGTTTGAGCCGGACGTGAAGCAGTGGCAGTCAGCTGTGCGGGAAGGACTGCTTGAGATAGGTGTGGTGCCTGATAATGGCTTCACTTATGATCACATTGATGGTACTAAAATAGGGGGCACCATCTTTGACCACCAAGGCTTCAGACACACCGCTGCTGATCTTTTGCAATATGCCAACTCCTCTGCAATTACCCTTCTTCTGCATGCCACCGTGCATAGGATCCTGTTTAGAGTCAAAGGTCCGTTCCACGTTTTCATTTTTCTCTATCTTGTAGTGACATGAAAAAATTGACAAATTGAAGTGATTGCAGATGGTTCAAAACCAATGGCTCATGGAGTGGTGTTCAGAGATTCATTGGGTCGGAGACACAGGGCGTACTTGAAGCAGCATACCAGGAGCGAGATCATTGTTTCGGCCGGTGCCCTTGGAAGCCCACAACTTCTGATGTTGAGTGGAGTTGGGCCCGCAGAGCACCTTAGGGCCCACAACATCAGTATAACATTGGACCAGCCGTTGGTGGGTCAAGGAATGTCAGATAACCCCATGAACGCCATCTTTGTCCCATCTCCTCAACCGGTGGAGGTATCTCTGATTGAGGTGGTGGGCATCACCAGTTTTGGCAGTTACATTGAAGCTGCCAGTGGTGAAAACTTTGCCGGTGGTTCCCCTACAGACTACGGAATGTTCTCCCCCAAGGTACTCCCATCATCATATATTTGTTAATATATCCACCAATCGTTTATGTAAATAATACAGGGAAGTATTAGGTGTATTGTAGGAGTATAGTAGGTTGGATTTAGAAGAAAATTTGTTAAAACTAGTTAAAATTTAATATGCAAATGAGGTGAAATGGCATATTTAAATTTGCTCACAACATAAAAAATAACATTTTGCATGTTTCATGCAGATTGGTCAACTGTCGACGGTGCCCCCAAAGCAAAGGACACCAGAGGCCATTGCTAAGGCAATAGAACAGATGCAGAGTCTGGACCAAGCAGCTTTCAGAGGGGGCTTCATCTTGGAGAAGATCATGGGTCCCATTTCAAGAGGGCATTTGGAGCTCCGAACCCGCGATCCAAACGACAACCCGTCAGTGACCTTCAACTACTTCCAGGACCCCCAAGACTTGGAGAGATGCGTGCAGGGCCTTAGCACGGTGGAGAAGATAATCGAATCGAAGGCATTCGCTCCCTTCAGATACCCGAACATGCCACTCCCCGTGCTTCTCAACATGACCGCAAATTCCCCCGTTAACTTGCTGCCCAAACACACCAATTCCTCCCTTTCTCTTCAACAGTTCTGCAGAGACACTGTGATGACCATTTGGCACTACCATGGAGGGTGCCAAGTTGGGAAAGTAGTTGACAGGGACTACAAGGTTCTTGGCGTGGATGCACTTCGTGTTATTGATGGTTCCACCTTCAACTACTCTCCTGGAACCAATCCTCAGGCCACTGTTATGATGCTTGGCAGGTATACACTACTATTTCTCCTCCTATATATATATATATATATAAGAATAGAATAAGGAAAATCTTTTTTTTTTCAATCAAAATTAATGGGTTTTTCATATCAAGGAGTAAATAATGTATGAATATAGTTTTTTTTTTTAATTTGTAATACTTTTAAAAATTAACAAAAAATAAGATTTTTTTTAGATGATTATCAAATTCATTAATATGAAAATATAACAATCTTAATTACATTTTTTTCATAAAAAAAATATGGAAAAAAATTACATTTTTATCTAAAAGAAACAAATACATAATTCATCGTCCATTCTAATAAACTAATTAGATTAGTTATCTTTATTTAATAATGCCACGAATTTAGATTCTATTTCAAAACAAAAAAATAATCATTGAATGTTTCAATGTAGGTGGTTTTTTTATTTAATGATATTAATATAATTCAGTACATAATATTTTCTACCAACAAATATGATTTACATTGTTAACAGGATAATAGATGCATTCATTTTCATAGAAAATGGGTGAATGTCTAACTAATAAACTTGATAAGAAATTAAGAATATAAAATTAGCAGTTAATATATTTGAAAGTAGATTGATTTTCATAATAAAAAAAAAAGTTTGTATTTATTTCTTAATGGTTGTTGACATTTTCAACAATAACTGCAGGTATATGGGAGTTAAAATACTGAGTGAGAGAATTGGTGCGACTGGTGCGGATGAAAGAGAGGAATAAATTGTATAGTTTTTTCTTCGATTTGAGGTTTTCATGAATGTTGCTTGTGAAGTAACCTGGAAATGAGAAAAATAAGAAATTCATCATTATTCCTGTAATTGATTAATAAAAGTTAATTAAACTAGAAAGAGAGAAAATTTCTTCTCGTATTTTGATTACACGGTGGATGATAATTCTTGCAACATAAATTAAATGGTCAAATATATTTTTGAACTATTCACATGTTTTTATCTATCAAAGTGGATTAACAAAAGAAAAGTAGAATGTGCAACGAGAAAAAGAGAAATTAATATTTTAAAAATAGCGCAGAGGGCAATTTAGTAAATAAAATAAAAAGATTTGATAGGCATCTAAACGTGTATACACCTGTCAAACTGCTATCGTAGGTTTGAATTGAGTGAGGTGAAATTGAAAGCATTAGGAAAAAGAAAAGAAAGAAAAATAATGAGAAGAATATATCGTGGATATTCCATAAGAGCCAGATTTTTATACGTTAAGAAAGTAAGAAAGCATCTAGCAATTGAGAAGCCCTGGAGCAGGAACCCTTTTCCGCTGTATTCCGAAAATCCTTCTCCAGAAACATGGTTGGAGGGATAGAGAATTGAGCAGAAAGAAAGTGTAGGAATTGGAGTAAGAATTTGAGGTTGTTTTCGAGAGAAAGGATTTTCATGCTTTGCATGGAATGGAATGCGTAGAAAGCAGGCAGTGGCATATGCTGAAGGCTGAAGCATATGCTTCCTCTTCACTTCACTATAAATATGCCTCTTGGTGCTGTCTCACTTAGTATAAAGAAAAACACAGAAGAAAAGAAGAGAGGTAAAAATTCTGATTCATTCGGCACGTAATGTTTGAGATAAGCGAATCATTTGCAGGGCATCTCTTCTTTGGCACACACTCGAGTCTCCCAACAACAACCTATTTGGTGTTGTATGCGCTTTCACTTCTCGACGCGCCAAAGGAGAGTTGCCCTGTAACTCATTCTTGCTTAATTAATGCAACTTCGCACCACCCACCACCTTCTTCGTTTCATTCAATGGTATATATTTCTCATTCTCCATTTTAATTTTTAATTATGTCTAAATGCACCTTACTTATTTATCATATAAATATGCGTCAAGCTCCTCTAATTGATATTACACCTTTCTGTTGTTTGTTTACGAGAGAAATAGAAAGGATTTGTAATCAAAATCAATGAACCTACAATAACCACTTTCCTTCTACATTAGCCCTCATTTCTAGTGGATCGTTACTTACTTTCACTCATGCAATAGTTTTATTTATATTGTTAAGAGTTGGGAGTGTTAGGGTATTAGATTGTCAATTTTGATTTATGATATATTGAGTTTGAGTTTAATTTTGATAAAAATAAATATTATGAAAGGAACTTTTCATAATATTTCTGGCTCAATTAAAATTTTTTTCATTTTTTTCATATTTAACTTTTTCCTTTCAATTTCACCCAATCCAAAGAAAGCCTAACAGTTAGTTTGGATACACTTTCTATCAATAACTTTTAACAGGAAAATAATATAAAACCAAACAAACTTTTTGTATAAACAAAAATAATTTATGAATCATAATCTTTTTAGGACTTCTCGTTGATAAATTAAAAGTTTTTTTCATAAGGAATCAAATGCTTATCTTGAATACAAATTATTCATGAGCTAAAAGCTAATTTAAACCGGATCAGATTTTCACATATACTTTTTTTACATGGTAATCAATTTTAATATGTATTTGGTTTAAAAGAGTGAAAGATATGCAAGGGATTTTAGTGAGAAGAAGAAAACGATATAGATAAATTTGAAGAAAAAAAAAATGATACCTTATTTGATTAATAAAAGAAAAGAGAAAGAAAAAGAAATAAGTCAACAATCATAAATATTATAGATACTATCAAACTTATGTATTGGAATAAATATTTTAGACGTATTTATTTCTGATCCAATATATATTTTATAACTTATTAAACAATAAATATCTCTTATTCAGCTCTGATCAGCACAAGACCTAGAACTTCCTTAGAAAAATCTACATGGTAGGCTGAGTTTTTAAGATAATCTTATCAACTGCTGTAAAAAAATGTTATCATCTTATTTAAAGTTTAGGGTTAAACCTGACTTATAATTTTTAATAACGTTTATTGTTTAATTATTTTTTTATAAAATAAAAATTTAATTTGTGATAATTACACTGGTATGAAGCTTGATAGTTAATCTTGTAGGTGATGTGAATGGTAAGTAAAATTAAAGCGGCGAGTTCAACCAGAAAACGGTACATTCATAAAAAGACCGCGTGGATGTACATAAGATGTTGCATTTTGATTCCGCTTGATGACTGATTCAAAAAAGGGAAAAGATAATCCACTGCGTCACATGGTGGACCGGTTCCAAAGAAAGAAACTCATAACAGAGGATCACAAGTGATGCAATGACAGGGAAAGGACATTGAAGAAAGTATCAAGTGGCTGAAGATTTATTTTTCATATAATAAAAGTTACAATGAAAACTATGTGATTAAAAAATTAAAGATATTCATAGTACAAAGACTATCTAAATAATTTCTGAGAAGCAGTCAAAAAATGTCATTGTCTCAAAGCACTAGCCTCTGAATGATTGATGATTGTGCTGATTGCTGGGTGGTAAATAACTGTGAAAAACCAACCCATGTTCTTTAACCTTTATTGACTGAAAAGTTTGGAATCCCGTTTTTGTCCCTTTTAAGAAAGCACCAGAACCACTTTTGAGCTTGACTAAGATGGGTGTAATGGTAAGGTCCTTGAGATGATCTCACCACATAATTATGGACCAGTCCCTTCCAAAGGTAGCTGTACTGGACAATGATCTTCACCGGTAATCTCCAACCACATTAATCAACAACTCTAGTACAACATCTACAGTAATAAATGTGTCACGAACTTCACAATTTTGTTGGTTAAGAAATGAGTATTTCTATAAGCATAGTCAACCCTACACTAAAATCTATCCCTGGCTGAAACAAGAAATGTTAACTTTGCGGTGGTTGAACGACCGTGAATTATTTAGCCATTTACGTTTACATCAAAACTTGTGTAAGTCAATGTTTTTAAATTTTAGGGGACGACCGAGTCCAAAGAACCAAAATGCACCCATCTCGTGCTGAAGCAGCAGCATCACAACCCTGCTTTAATGGCTGTTTCCCATCTCCAATTCTTGCCTCTGAGAGGCCCCATAAGCCTAAAGTCAAAAATGTAACTTCATCACACGATGACTTCGCCGCAGCCACATCTTCCACCCTTCACCCACACACACAATTCACCAACCATGAGTCCCTTCCATCTCTACACGACTCATACATCACCTTCACCAAAGTATTCCCTCTGTTTTCTGCTACTTCTCAAGTCGATCAAATTCGAGCCCAAGAATACCATCACTTGAACCACTCCAACACCTGCTTCGATTACACTGGATATGGCCTTTTCTCCTACGCTCAGCAACTCAGACCTTACCCCGCGACTTCAATTGCTTCTTCTTCTTCTTCTTCACCATCATTGTCCTACTTCACATCAGACGCCTCCTTCTTTGATATATCCTACAAATCTGTGAACTTGCAGTCCCAGGTTCTCTACGGTGGCCACGAGTCAGAACTGGAGTCCAGAATCAGAAAGAGAATCATGTCGTTCATGAATGTCTCTGAAGCTGAATACACCCTTGTTTTCATCGCCAATGAGGTATCTGCTTTTAAAATTGTAGCCGATTCTTTCCAATTTCAATCCAATAGACGGCTCCTCACAGTGTATGATCATAGCAGCGAGGCATTGAATGTGATGATTGAGAGTTGCAAGAAGCAAGGGGTGCACGTACTGTCAGCACAATTCTCCTGGCCTAATCTCGGAATCGAGTGGAGGAAACTAAAGAAGATGGTCATGAATAAAAGGGAAAAGAGAAAGGGAGGTTTATTTGTTTTCCCACTTCATTCAAGGGTAACAGGAGCACCATATTCCTATGGTTGGATGTCCACGGCACAGGAAAATGGGTGGCGCGTCTTGCTTGATGTGTGTGCATTGAAACCTAAGGAAATGGGCACCTTGGGTATGTCACTTTTTAAGCCTGATTTTATGGTTTGCTCATTTTACAAAGTTTTTGGTGAAAACCCTTCAGGTTTTGGATGCTTATTTGTTAAAAAATCTAGTGTCTCTGCTTTGAAAGATCCTGGTAATGCTACAAGCATAGGAATCATAAGCCTTGTCCCAGCATTTAGAAATGAGGCTGAACAAGTACCGATTGAAACTAAAACCAATAATCTGCAAGAGGGGTCATCATCAACATCAGAAATTGAGGAGTTAAGCATTCCCTTTGACTCATCATCTAAGGAAAGAAACAGCTTAGGTACTAAAAATGAAGGCTTAGAGATTGATTGTAGAGGATTAGACCATGCAGACTCAGTGGGGTTATTAATGATCAGTAACAGGACCAAATATTTGGTCAACTGGCTGGTTAATGCACTAATGAGTCTTAAACATCCACATCATGAAAATAGGGTCTCCCTAATTAGGATTTATGGGCCTAAGATAAGTTCTTTCCGTGGATCCGCAGTGGCATTTAATATATTTGACTGGAAAGGGGAAAAAATTGATCCTGCGCTTGTGCAGAAGCTAGCTGATAGGAACAACATCTCTTTAAATAGCTCCTTTTTGAGAAATATAAGGTTCTCTGACAAGAACGAAGGGGAAAGACATTGGGCCTTGGAAACAAGACCTTCTGAGGTTGAAGAGTTGGGCCTGTCCAAGAAGAGACGCAGCGATGAATCTGGGATATACGTTGTGACTGCTGCACTGGGCCTCCTGACAAACTTTGAAGATATTTACAGATTATGGGCTTTTCTTTCTAGGTTCCTCGATGCAGACTTTGTCGAGAAAGAGAGATGGAGATACATAGCTCTAAATCAAAATACTGTTGAAGTATGAATTTGTTGCTCCCTATTGTCTCGTTAGTTAACATTTTTATGCTTTCATTATTTTAGATTCATGTTTTGTATCCAAGTTTTGTACAATAAATCTATCTCTACGGACAATTTTTATTTTTATATAATTTACGCCACCTTTTTTCTTATCGAGTATCTTATGCTGTTTTTTTTTTCTTAAAGATTATTATTTAATTTATGCAATTTTGACTTATTTTATTTTTTTACGACTCTATCAAATCGATAGATATATCATAATAAAAAAAATTCATACACATAAAATTTACATATGTTAATTTAAATTATTTTTTTTAATAAAAACTCGATTTATAAATGTTTCATGTTTAACTTATTCTTGATTGATAGAATAAAAATATTTTGTGATTTAAATAAATAATATTTTTCTTTTAAAAAATTATTTTATGAATAGAAAATACAAATATATTTTTAAGTATTCATATTCAAATAATATATTTGAGATGACTTCAATCATTCATATTAAAAAAATGGTAGAAATTATCTTGTGTAATGTATATTCTAGAAAGAAACATAATAATAAATTAATCATTTAATTAAATACACTTCAACATTTATTTATATATATATATATATATATATATTTCTTTAAAGAATAAAATTGAAGATTATATTCTTTAATTAAGTTATTTGGACATTTATCAGTCTCAAATATTTAATTTTAATATAATATAATTTTTCAAAAATTATCTAAATTTTTTAAACTTACAGTTTAATAGAATTAGTTTTATACAAATACTAGTATGAATAAAATTAACCTCATCGTTTAAGATTTTGTTTAAAATTTCTTTTGTATGATATTATATTTAAATTAATTAGTTTATATTTTCTTAATGTATTTTTAAATTTTATGATAATTATTTTTGACACTTTAAGGTATGACAAACATTTAGACAATAGTAGGTATTAATAAAATATATGTATTATAATTTTTAGTTATTATTTTTTATATCTTTCTAAGAAGAAAAATTATATAAATATTTATTTTGATAATTAGAGATAAAAAATAATTTATGTTTTTAGATTTTTTATTTAATTTAATTTTAATAACAATAAGTTTCTTTACAAGACTAATTTCTTATTAATAGATTTTTTTTTTCAAATAGATTAATTAGATTGTTGGAATTAGATAAAATTAAGTGGTAATATACAACAATAAAAAAAACTCGTTAATATTCGGATTATAAATTTTTTAAAACTCGTCACAGATGAATTTATTTTGGTAGTTGTTCATTTAGTGTATTTAGGTGAATTAGTTGAAATTTTGTGAAAGTTGACCCACATTAATTTAATTATTTGGTGGTGGTTCATTTATTTAATTTAGGTAATTTGGTCATAGGTGTTAATTTGGTTTGTCATTGCTAAAACAGTTACAAAATAAATTATTCTACAACCACTTAATTACGATGTGGATTTGTGATGTGAGTTCCATAAATGACGCAGTCAACTAAAACGTATTCTTATTTGTTCTTGTTTTTAACTTATAAAATAGGCTAACATTTTTCAGTACCTTTTAATTGTTTTAAATTATATATCATTCTTGTATTTTCATCTTTGTGTTTGGTTTTTAATCGGTTATACATTTCAATTTAAACATAACTTTACATCACAATTTAAATTATTTATTATAATTTATACATTTAAAATATTTATTTATTACAAAATTTAATTGTAATATATATTAAAAATGCTTATTTATTATGAGTAATAATTATAATGATATATACATATATAAGGAATATTTAATTTATTTTAAATTTAATTAATCTGATTATTAAAATACTATTGCGTAGCTTATTAATAAAACTTCGTAATTTTATTTTGTTAAAATTTAAAAATTAATATATTAGAGTTAGGATGTGTTTAGGAAGAAGAAAATAAATATATGAAAAGTATGGTGAATGAAAATAAAAAATTAAAATAAAGATGTTTGGTTAAAAAAAAAAAGTTAATAAGTATAAGAAAATATTTCTTAAAAGAGATACAAAGTAAATATATATTGTCAATAAAATATGAGAAAATATAAAATAATTGATAAATCTTACCCTATCTCTATTTCTGAATTTTCTTATTTTGTTCTTATGAAACATATTCACCCTTATACATAAATATATTTTTTTTCTTCTTTCCTCTTTTAAGTTTTATTTAATTTTAAAAAGGATGAAATTCTATTAATTTGATCTTTAAAGGCGTGTAGGCGTTTCAATTTAATTCTATAACTAAAATAAAATTTATGAAAGTAATTTTCAGATCTGATATTTATCTTTTATTATATATTATTATTAAAATATAACTTATTTTTATATATTGAAAATAAAATTTAGTCTATATATGCAAAATTTTATTTGAAATAAAAGACAAATGTGAAAAACAATAATTATTTTATGAGATATTTTTATTTATTAACTTCAAATAATTATTAACAATAATCATTTGATATTGTAAAAACATGTGAAAAAGAAAAAGAAATTACAAAGGTGGTATAATTAAATTAATTTAATAAAAAATAAAGAAAAATTGACAAGTAAATAAAAAATAGAATAAATGTGGTGATTTTAATATTTTTTTATCCTCTTCTGAGCAAACATATCACTTCCCGTTGAACCATTCAATATATGTGTAGCAGACAAAGTTGGAAGAATCAAATTAAGGTGAACCATGTCCATGTATACGTACATATAATTTGAAGTATGAAAATAAAAGAAGGGTGATGGGTGATGGGTGATGGGTGATGGTGAAAGAGAGAGAAAGAGAAAATCTTATTCTGAGGACGATGACGACGCAGAGGAGGCAGAGGCATACTTTGACATTGCTTATAACTTCTCCCCACTAACCACAAAATCAAATGCTTCTTCATTTTTCATTTTATCATCTCCATGCATTGATGTAACACCACACATACTTTACATTTAAATACTTTTTTTGCCAAATACATGTTTACTTCACACATACAACAATTTATGCCCAGTCCTGGACCATGTTTGGATCTTTCATACTTCAACCCCATCACAAAATAAAGGAAATCAATTAAAATTTAATATGTTAACTAAGAATCAAAATATTTTTCAATTTTCATACGTAATAATATTTTATAATGATAACTTATCCACCCAAAATCGGTTCAGGGGATGAGATTTATATCTCATAACTTTGGGTTTAATATATTAACAAGTGATTCAATTTAGATTAATGTAAAAAGTAATTATAATGCCTAACTCATTCAAAACCGATTTAGGTAATGAGGTTTACACTTCAGTTTCAACTTCATTTTTAGTTAATATAAGATTCTTCAAATAAAATAAATTAAAATTATACGAAAACAAAACTATTTTTTGTATGTATTTTTATTATTTTCATTTGAAGTGAGCAAGCTCATACAATCGACAAATTTATAGTAGGTAGAACAAAATTGAACCTTTTTTGGCTGACAGAAAAGTTACTTGAATTGGATTAGTCTTGTAAGGACCTACTGAGAGCTAACTCAAGTGAGACATGAAGTTTAAGTGGTAAAGGATGAATATTATTTAGTTAAGGTTTAAAAGAACTATAAATAGAAAAACTAAACATTTCGTCTTTTATTATTTCAAAACCACAATCTTTCTAAAAGTTTTACTCTTTCTACACTTTCTGCCTTCTCTCTACTTTTCTCCCTCATCCCTCATCCTTTTCAAGATTTAAGAGTACCTAGTTGTAGCTTGTAAGGAGTAAATCATTTCTAACCGATTGAAGTTATGTTTTAGGTAAGTTTTTCATACTCAAATCTTCCTAGGACAGAATTGTGAGATGCTTGCATGTGGGTCCTGATCCTCTTGCATGTGCCCTTTTCTCTATCAATGTTGTTATATGTGAGCTTAGGTTCTTAGAAATGTAGTTGGATTGTGAATTAGGTACTTTGACAGTTAGTTAGAATACTTGGAACTTTGCCCTGTGGGAAGGAGTAAAGGCACTTTTGGACTCCAAATCAGGTAAGGTTTTAGTTTTAATTTAAACTCTACAAAAATTTGGTAAATTTGATTAGGAACTGATTTGATGACTGTTTTGAGGTTGATATCAACTGATTTGAGAAACTGGAAAAATTAGGAAATATGTGATAAATTTACCTAATTTGAGTTGTGTTGTGTGAATTAGGTTTTGCTAATTGAAAACTATATTGATTGAAATATTGTGACTCTGGTTGGTTTGTTATTGTGCTGATAAAGTGTCTTGTGTTTCTAAATTATGTGATTCTGGTTTGATATGTGTGTTGATAATTACTTGAATGCTCTGTGGATATATTTTGAATGAGTGAAATTAGACTATGTTGATCTGAATAGTGAAGGAAAAATTAGATTTTTGCCTACATGTAATTGTGATATTGAATTAAATGACCTTTTGATTTGCTTGGTAAATGAGTAAAGAATAGATGGGTGGTTATTTAAGGTTGTAATTGTATCTGCTTTGGCTTTACTGTGTACTTAAATTGGGAATGACATAGCATTCAATTTTTGTGTGGAACCTGTCTTGAATTCTTATATCTGATATATTTTGAATTGGTGTGTGATCAAGTGAAATGAAGCTTATTTGAATTTTTAGAAAAAATTACCTTGAATCATTGACCCTTAATTTATAAAAACAATCTCAAATAGACCCATTTTAAAAATCCTAGCAGTGCCTAAAAGGAAAATTGAGTCAAGGGATTTAAGGTTGGTTTTCTGTAAAATTCAAACCTACATAAAATTCATTGAGCAGATTGGGGTTTGTTAAGTGAACTGACCCTATATTAGAATAGTGAATTTATTGTGTTTTGAATGCATGAGATAGAAATGGATTGATGATATTATTTTAGCATGAAGCATTGATACTCTTATTGAAGGGAGTTTGATTATGTGATTATGAGTATGTTCTGGTAATGTAGTGTGTATGGATTTAGGGATATGTTATAGGGTATCTAAACCTTAATGACTTTCTAAGTCACGTAAACTAAGATTGTCATGTGATGAAGGTCGATGGAGGTCTTACCAATTGTCTTTATGATAGTTGGTGATGCTAACCTGATGTGAGTTGGGTGTGATAATATTTTGTGGATGATCCTTGGGGAAAAAAGATTCAATAGTTGACTGGTTAGGCCTGTGGTCCTGAAGTACACATCAGGTGCTAGTCTTAGATATCTGAAATTCATACAGTCTTCCAGAAAGCGTCAGTCTTAATTGTGAATATATTTGAAATATGTGTAAAACATTTAGTATGCTCTTACACTTGTATGAAATTTTATTATTATTATTGAATAATTTTATGAATTTTTTATAATTTATCTTATTTTTACTTACTTTTTTTTGTTTTCTATTGTGTGTTTATGAACTTGTTATCATCGTATTTATTATACGTGAATAGATAATAGAATAGGTGGTGAGTCCTTTATGAAAAAAGAAATATATTAAACAAAAAGATGAATATACAAAATTTAATAATATAACATTAAATATTTATATTATTTTTTTAAAAATTAAAAATAAAAAAATATAATAAAAATAATATTCATACTTGTCTATTTCATGTCTGAAGTGAATTTATTAGAATAAATAGATATTTTTTATATATTATGAATTAAAAAAAAATCATTATTTGGACATAAACATAATGTGGTATACGGTGGAACATGTGTATAGAAGTCCGTCACTAACGGGAAGCATTGCGAGTTGCGATGGTCTGCGAAGAAATGGCAAGAACTGGTAATTAGAGTGGAAAGTAAAGGTGAGATTGTTGAAGCAAAAGAGCCAAGTCTGCATTAGTTGCGACCTAACTACCTCTACTGTCACACTTTCTGACGTAAGAAACAAAAGGACAAACAAAACCACCTCGTTGCTGCTAACTCTGCTTGTATATAAATATATTTGCACGTTGGGCTCTTCACACAATTCCACCCTCTCTCTCTGGAACGCTGCTAACTGCGATGGCAAAGAATGTGGGGATTCTCGCTATCGACATCTACTTCCCTCCAACCTGTATTCAACAGGTGAACGCATCTCTCTTTCAATTCACTCTCCTTTACTTCTTAATTTGACCTTTCTTCTTTGCATAATCCCATGATTTACCCGCCACTCATCACGCGTGACTTTGTTTTATGTCGATTAACGGAGTTTAAGAAAACTGTCGTAGAAGTTGAGTTCGGTACACGAATTTCGTTTTCCGATTTGTGTTCATGATTGAATAATGAAGATCGGCTCACGAACGTTAAACATGTTTATAGTTGTTTAGTAACCACATGCATAAGGGCCTGAAAATTTTGTTTGCGCTTTTCTTATCGCTATTGAAAAGGACTAGGCCTATCAGAGGCAGGATTTCTAGTTTTTATATATTGTGTTCTGGGACACACATAACTCTGTTTTTCTGCCGGAAAAATCGTGAGATTCCCTTCAACTGAATCCAAAATCCAAATTATGGCGTGTACGGTTCTCCATTTGACGACAGTTGAAGGGAAGGGAAAGAGCAGAACTTATTTTTATGGATTATTATGGCTTACACGTTACGCAGCCATTTGTTTTATTATATAACTGATGTAAATTGAAGTTGTCTACACTTTTCTTTTCTTTTTGTTTCCTTTAAAGTAATGTTTTCAATCTCTTCACTTATGCAGGAAGTGCTGGAGGCTCATGATGGTGCCAGTAAAGGGAAATATACTATTGGGCTTGGTCAAGATTGCATGGCTTTTTGTACAGAAGTAGAAGATGTCATTTCGATGAGGTTTCTGCTTTAGACTTTATGATCTGTATAGTTTATATTCAGGCAATAGTAGAAATTAGATGCTTACTTTGTTTGGACTTGCCATTGTATATAGTCATTGTTGCTGCTCCCTGAGCAAGAAATTTAATTTGAGGAGTGACAGAAACATATATAAACAACAATGACATGAGGAAACAGCTTCTTTTTCTTTTTCTTTTCCTTTTCCTTGTTTTTTCTCAATAATTTTTTCTTTTCTGTTTGCTAGAAAAAATGTCATATGATAGGAAAAGTTGTATCATTTGCATAAAATTTTTCCAATAATTCCATAGGGTTATGTAGAAGTTTAATTCATAAATTCATATTATGTTGGTCATCGACTGAATACCTAAAGGACTAGACAGAAAATATATATATGCATAGTTGGGAAGCCATCGCATACCTGTGTCCTCTTTCTTCCTCTGCTTGCATCTTATTTATGTTTATATATATTGCTTAGGGTTTCATTACTCAAGGTTCTGTAAATGGCCAAGTAAAGTAGCTTATAATGGATTGTGGAATCAGTTACAGAAACTGAGAAACATGTGAAATTAGCATTCTGGTAAATACTAGCCACGATGAAGTTTCAGCACATCTTTCAGGAAGAATGTAACTTTTGAACCCATTTTATTCTATCCTAAACCATTTATAACAATATAAAGGAGATGAGTTTATTGCATTATACACAGCATAAATTTTAATGTCATAATATTATTTTAATTATCTGTGGTCTTATATTTTTCTATGTCGTTTTCATTTTACTGCTAGTATAACGGTAGAGACATACCCACCGGAGCCAACTTGATATATTGCTCTGTTTGCTTTTTGTGTTAAGTAGGACTTTGTTGTTGAGGACTAACTCTTGTATTTTCAGTTTGACAGTAGTTTCTTCCCTTCTAGAGAAGTATGAGATAGATCCTAAAAAAATTG